>CM076572.1:1361822077-1362215450 GCA_034641835.2 Pinus albicaulis
CAGGCTCCAAGGTACCATAAGGGAGTCTCTAGATCAACTTCCCAGATAATGAGCTGATGTCGACAGGAAATGACCTTGATCGAAGGTGGGCCATAATTTTTCTCACGCCATCGACATGAGACAGAGGAACATGATGTTTTTTGTGAATCAGGATAAAACGAGAATCAGAGGGAGGTTGATATTTGCAGAGGTCAACTTCTCTTGAACATATAAACGACACGACAGTGGACTTGGCAGTATTTGACATCAACGGATCAGAGGTCATGGCGACGAGGCAAAGAACAGATGAGAGGTCAAAAGGGATTATCCAAGCTCACGGAGGCAAGTGAAGAATGAGATGAGATGTCCCCAACCCGACACGAATGTAGACAAGTGCCATGTTCAAGAGCGACATACTGTCGACACGACAATGATGCTGGTTCCATTTTCCCCCACCATTTCTGGCGAGTACCCTAATTATTTTTTATAACAAGCTTGAAGGGGATAACATATGCTTGTAGTATAAGTCTACCCTTCGGGAAAATCCATCCTAGTACATTTAACGAGCCCTAGGAAGGAGGAAGGAGGAGAATGTCATTTCGACTGAATCCAATTTCATCAGGGTTTAACGAGTCTGACAAAGGGAGAACTCGACATCTTTTCATATTTAGAGAGTTTGAAAAGACAGCAGAAAAGTAAACTCCAGTGGTCCCTTTTCATAAATAGTTCCTCGGACCTGAAAAGGTAGAAAACAATATTCGAGAAAACCTCCTAGTCGCGATAGGCTAGGGTATTCCTTTTTCGTCAATAATCCATCCCAGCCCGAAAAAGGGGTAAACGTATACTAGGTAGATGTCAATTCGTGTCCACTTTAACGAGATCAAAACGACAAGGGCCTCGGAAATATTTTCATGTTTAGAGAGTCAGAAAAGAGATGAAAGATGAATCCAGAGTGACTTTTTCGTGTATTTACTGAGTTCGAAAAAGTATAAAATACAACTCGTTTCACCATTTAAGTTGCGTAAAAGACTTGTTGCTGCACAAAAAGCAAGTGTAAAACCCATTTTTGACACAAATATATTGAAATATTCAGAAAAATAACTATTTTGAGTTCAAAAAGTTATAAATAGGTCAAATGGTAAAAATAAAATTACTTTTTACTATTTACCTCACTGAAGAGCAGCAGTGGTCCATTTTGAATGCGAACTTCTGACAGCAATTGCGACGGATCCAGGCTACCATTCAGATTCCCGTCAGTTCCAGGTAAGAGGCACTTCTTTGTACTCCATTTCAATCCATTTTTCATAGATTTTGATTGTATTTTAGACTTCTTATGAGGAATGTTTGACTTTTTAGGGCTCCGCCCATTAGCGCGGGTATTCGTCACGGACCCGCGCCAATGGAATTTTATTTCCAAAGGGCCCGCGCCAACTGGCGCGACTGTTGGGAAATTAGTCTTACCAGCGACGCAATACAATTTTCCGATTGAAATATCCACATAATGAATGAATTGCATGAATTTTCAAGGATAGCAGAGGTCTAATTGAATTTTTTTGACCATGTCAATGCAGGCAGCCGATAAAAATGGTCATTGAGTGGAAAGGTGAAGAGGATGAACAAGCCATGGAGAATGAAACTTGCATGAATGCCCTGAAGAATTGTGGGCTAAAAAATTTCTTCCTAACACCTTGTTTACGAGCTCAGCTTGAGCTTCTACAGTACCTGATCAGCATATGGGACGAACATGAACAAGTGTTCAAGTTACGGGACCAGGTGTTAGAACTGGAGGTTTCTGACATATACTTCATAACTGAATTATCGCGCAGAGGTCCGGTGCCCATATTGACAGGGAGCAGACCATCTGGTGAGAAGATGGAGCAAGTGATGGCACGAGTGTGCCCAGGGGCACGACTGGGATCAGGAAGTGGAAAGGTGGACATCCATACTATTCCTGATCTAGCACTCAGAGTAGTGCTTCATACCATCACACAGGCTGCGGGATCGCAAGCACCGCACGAGGCAACAAAGTCCCAACTCTTACTGGCCTCAGAGTGCATGGGTCCCCTATTGTTTGACTGGGCTACAACCGTGACAATAAATATGAAGAGGCAGCTCACGAAGTGCAAGCAGGCCAAACTGAAACAGTTTGGCTACGGTTCCATCCTAGTATCATTCATTCTGGAACGATTACCAATCTTCCAGGGCCAAGGGGACATAGTAGCTGAGCCGATTCCACGAGAGCCAAGAATGGCTCGCTGGGTAGCACTAATGCCCAGAGCTAGAGGAGGCCAACAGATGTCTTGGAGGCCGGAGTTTTTTGGGTGGTTGCGGCGTCAGTTGATCTTAGTGGAAGACTGGCCATATGCAGGAACCGATTTCACTAGAGACCCAGATATCCCATTGCCGGAGGGAGATGATTAGGACGAGGAGTTGGGTATGACCTTTTCTCTTTTTTATTTTTATATTTTATGATTTTTTTTTTGTTAATACATGTCCATCCTGACACAAGTTTTATATGTATGCAGACGTGGGCCCAGAGAGACCAGCCGGTATGTCTCCTATCGCGCAGAGAAATCTTCCTGCACCTGATCCTCAGGCAAAGGGTGCATAGGGGGGGGATTTGATCCAGAATCTTGAGGGTATCACCCGAGGGATCCCAAACTACGCCCGGTTGGCAGATGTACTAATGGCGTACCAGAGACATACGGTGGGAGTCCCTAATCGCATCCACTGACTTCTGAGACGCTTAATGCGTGCAGTCACTTGTTATCATGAGCACCATGCGGATTAGACTCCTAGGGATTTTATTATGCATATTTTTGAGAGACATGTCGTCTCCAGATGTATTAAGGCAGACATGTATATTTTGATTTTAATTTGATGCACACTATGCAAAAATTCGATATCTATATATATACATATCTATTTCTGGATGGATTTTCCTTTTACATGTGATGATGATTTACAAATTGCGTAAATGTCTATCTAAAACCAAATTAGCTATTGCATCTATTAATGTATTCATATGCCTGGGTATTTTTTGATATGTAATATAGTCAAAATTCCTCTCCAGTAAATGAACACGTAGATACAGACGTAAAATGTATGGGTTTCTTACTGAATAGTGACCATTAAGCTGTAATACTACAAGTTGTGAGTCTAGATACACAAGTAATTCATGGATACCAAGGTTTACAACCTCAGTTAATAATTCTAACACAGCACTATATTCCACGATGTTATTTGTAGTACGTCACAAACACACACCTTGCAGGTTGACCAACTCACCAGCAGGATCATAGATTACCCAGGCCGCCAAAGACAGGTTCCTGGTACTGCGGGAGGCACCATCCGCGAAACCAACAAACGGATGAATGGACATCTGCACAATCAGGAAGACCCGATCAGCAGAAAGATGTTTACATCGCACACCACACCACACATGCACACAAATGAAAAAAAACACACTTATGTACACACACCACACCAAAAATGACTTTAAGCGTAGTATTTTTTCAGGTACAGTCCATTCCTGGGCTGCGCCAGCGGAACTCCTTCATAATCTATAAGCTCATAAGCCCCATTATTCAAAACACATTTTACTATGTAGGGCCCATGCCACATAGGTTGGAACTTACCAGCCCCAAGCTTGTCATGTGCTTGATCATACAAGAGGACGAGGTCCCCTTCGACAAAGGAACGGGGAGAAACCAATTGATCGAAGTGAGCTTTGACCCGCTTATTTTGTGCTTCAATGACCAAAGCAGCCAAGCGGCGGTTTTCATCTAACCGTTCCAGATACAAAAGACGCTCTTCCTCAGTAGAAGTGTCGGGTAGAATTTCTACAGCTAATTTCAACGAAGGAATCTCGCATTCAACCAGAAGAGTATCTTCCAGACCATACACCAATTGAAATGGTGTGAATCCAGTTGCACTCTTTGCAGATGTCCGGTATGCCCATAGAGCTGAGAACAGTTGGAGGTGCCAATTGGATTTGTGGATACCAACTGTTCGTTGAAGCATAGTGACCAGAACCTTGTTCACTGCTTCAACCTGGCCATTTGCCTGAGGGTAATATGGTGTTGAGCTATCGTGGCGTAAGCCCAACCTTGAAGTCAGCTCAGCCATCATATAATCTCGGAAATGAGTACCATGGTCAGTAATGATGGCTTGAGGGACCCCGAACCATGCAATAATGTGGTTGAATATGAATTGGGCAGCTGTCTTACCGTCGGCAGCTAGTGTAGGCATCGCTTCAGCCCACTTGGTGAAGTAGTCGACAGTGAAAATTATATATGCATGCCCCCCGGCCGAGTGAGGGTTACACGTCATAAATTCCACACCCCATTTCGCAAAATTCCTGACAGTAATAACAGGATGCAAAGGGAGAGGCGGCGCACGCATCTTACGCTGAAACACCTGGCACGCATGACATTTACGGACTGCAACGATACAGTCTTTGAATATTGACGGCCAGAAGTAACCTCCTCGCAGAATTTTCCAGGCAGTGGCATATCTGGACATATGTCCACCACAGGCGCCACTATGGCAGTCATTTAACACCCTTTCAGCCTCTTCCAAGGTTAGGCACCGCTGGAGCACCAAATCTACTCCAACGCGGTATAAGGTATCACCTATAATGCGGTAGGGTTGGGACTGATGCCGAATCCGACGTAGGGCATCTTTAGTCAACTCAGACCAAAATGTGGAGGTCTGAAGATACACAATTATGTCGCCGTACCAAGGGTCACAAGTACTGATAAGGAAAAGAGTTTTGTCCGGGATATGATCCTCAGAGAGTGAAGGAGTGGAATCTGTTGGGAGTGAGCATATAAGATCTGCGAAAACGAGTGATTTGGTTGATTTAGCAGTAGTGAACTCTAAGTCAAACTCCTCCAGGATAACATTCCATTTCGAGTATTTGCCCCCCAGTATTTTTCGAGAGAGAATATACATCATGGGGTTGCAATCCGAAACCACTGTTATCGTACGCAACAGGATGTAGTGGCGAAAGCGCTGCACAGCGTGTACTGCAGCTAACGCCAACTTCTCGACGTGAGCATAACATGTTTCTGTATCGAGAAGGTTCCGCTATAGATAATAAAAAACATGTTCATTACCATCGTCATCATCCTGCACCAGAACCATAGCTATGGTGCTAAACGCGGCGGCGAGATATAAAGTGAAATCGCGGTGATAATCAGGAGGACGAAGCAACGAAGCATTAACAAGTAACGTCTTCAGCTTATCAAAGGACTCTTGAGAAATTTCATCCCAATGGAAGGGAACGTTTTGCTTTAATAGGCATGTGAATCCTTTAGCCACCTCCGCGTAGTTCGGGATAAAGCGTCGAAGGAAGTTCGCTTTTCCCTGCAGACTCTGTAACTGGTATAACGAGGAGGGTGATGGGAGGTTGATAATGGCATTGACTTTTAAAGGTTCAAGGTGAATTCCGTCTTTGGAGACTATGAATCCCAAAAGACGTCCAGAATCCACGCAAAAGACGCACTTATGAGGATTAAGCCTAATATTGTAGCGCCTACAACGGAGGAAAATCTGGTGGAGGTGTTCAGGGTGATCCTCTTGCCTAGCGGAATGAGCTGGCAAGTCGTCCAGATAAGGTGGAACGATATGGTGAATGTCATGGAAAGCGTAAGACATCGCACGCTGAAAAGTGGCTCCAGCGTTCTTCAAGCCGAACGGGAGCTTTTTATACGCGAAAGTACCCCACGGACAGATGAATGTAGTCTTGTGTTGATCCTCAGGTGCGATATTGATCTGATTATACCCTGAGAAACCATCCATCAGGGAATAAATCTCAATTCCGCACATTCGTCGATAATTTGGTCTATGAACGGAGTGGGATAATTATCCTTCGGACAGGCACGATTGATGCCGCGGTTATCAACACAAACTCTAATAGTACCCTGCTTTTTATCGACAGGGACAATGTTAAAAACCCATTCTGTGAGGGGGATGGGATAAATAAAGCCCACGTTTAGAAGTTTTTCAACTTCTACCTTGATTGTAGCGGCTTTCTGAGGATGCATGGGGCGTAAGCGTTGGCGCACGGGCTTCGCACCAGGATAGGTTGGAATCTCATGCACTACGATACTGGGATCAATCCCCGACATTTCCTCGTAGGACCAGGCAAACACATCTCTGAATTATTTAAAAAGATCAGTATAGACTTGAATCTCATCAGGATAACAAGTCACTCCCACGTGTATATTCTCAACGATCCTCGATTTAACGGAGATGTTGATCAGGATGGTTTGAGTGATATTACTCAGGTTTCCCTCCGACAGAACCTCATGTGTCAAAATGGGCGTTTGGAGAGGAGGAGTAGGAACCTAAGATGCAAAACGCTCTAGACAATCTGACATTTCCCCCAAGCTAGGCATGAAAGAGGAACGATGATGTCCATCGCTCCAAGGCAGCTCCTCAAGAGACATTGTTTCAACAATGGCTTCATCGGAAGGAAAAGTCTCTTTGATAGGATCAGGTGAATCGGCCTGACCAAGCCAGGGTGATTGAGAGTAGACATCTAGAGCCATGCTCAAAGGAGCATGCTAAGGAGGCAGAGGATCAGATGCAGCAACAATTTCATAGTAGCTGATCTCTACTGGAGTCAAGGGCATTGATTCTCCAAACTCAAACACCTACTCAGGCATAGGGATGAGCCAGGGGTCATCAGACCTGGAAATCATGTTAACTTGAGTGGTGTGCGGTGGTGGTGCGGGAAAAATACCCATGAGGACGGGGTCTTTGAAGAGACTGGGTCCTACATTGTCAGGGGGATTCGGGATCTGATCCACGTATGGAACGTTGTTCTCAGAGGTGGAGGTGAAGAAGGACAACTGATCCATCGTAACAATTTTTCCCTCATGAGGGAACTTAAGAAGTCGAAAGACGGTGGACGGAACGCATAGCATGGCATGAGTCCAGCTGTGGCCGAGAAGTATATTGTAGTTGAGCCTGGCGTCAACCACCTCTACTTCTACGTTGACAGTCTTCCCCTGTAAAGTGATTGCTAAACTCTCGAGAACACCCAGGAGTTTGGATTCCCGACCATCAAATGCCTCTAGGGCATTGGGAGATGACGAAAGGGCTGGAGAGCTGATGGCCTTCCAGCAAGCGGACGACATAACACAGGTAGAGGAACCTTCATCCACAACGGCCCTATGGATGTTAAGACCGTTAATCCCAACTTGAATAACAAGAGCGATCTGATGTGGAAGTCGGGGGGTGAAATTCTCTAAATCAAAGGTGAGAAGACTCGAATCGGCGGGATCAATGCCACCAATCGCAGACAGTAAAGCCTTCCATTTCGAAGGACAAATTTGAAGAACTTATAGTGCAGACATGGCAGAAGGCGCCTATGCCAAATCCTCAACAATACTGTAGTGCTGAGCGGCACGGGCATTCGGATTATAAGAAGATCTTCGAAGAACACCTTTGGAAGGTGGCTTCACAATAGGTTCAGGAGTAGGCTTCTCAATTTCCAACGAACCGGAGACAGGTGGGGGAGGTGGTCCATCCACAACTGCCTTCCCGGGTGCCTACCGCGATTCGTTGTAATCCTTCGAACGCATAGCGACAGAGATAGGTGCAGCACCATTCATCATAAAAACGTGGGACCCAAATGGTGTAGATGGTGACGGATGTTCAACCATTTGGGTCTCCTGAGATGGGAATGGCTCTTTAAGAACTGCCGGAGTCCCTTTAGAGCCTTTGAGAAGTTTACTAACTTCAGATCGTCGTGGACAATCCTTAGTATAATGGTCTCCTTCACAAATGAGGCAGGGGTACTTCGGTTTACGTTGTAAACCATCCTCAGTACGAGATTTGGATTCCGGCTTTGGGGCGTCGAATTTGGATTTACCTTTGCCCTTCTTTTTCCCTTTGGAGGTTTTCTCCGTAGGATTGGCTTGAACGGCGTTAACCTCCGCGGTTTGGCCAGAATTTGACGGGGCGGGATGAGCAGGAGTATTGTTGGAAGAATTAGACTTTTGCTTCCCATTCGAAGATTTCTTCGAATTTTGAAACACGGAACCAATGACACCATCCACTGTAGGGGTAGGTGGAGCCTTAGAGGTTCCGGACCATGGAGCATCAGGCAAGATATCATAAAGCGTGCCGGACTGAGAATATACAAGATCCAGATATTGGGCACGCACAATGGCTTGTTCTTCCGTCACACACGCTCCCATCACAATATCTTGGGTGATTTTATTCACAAAGGAGGTAGTGAACCAGTGAGTTAGTATCTGATCAGGTATATGAAACTTGATCAGTCTACAACGGCGCCGCCACTCATGAATGTGATCAGAAATGTGAGTGGCTTTATCCTGCTTCAAAGAAGTCAGGAGGTGCGTCCTGGCTTCATAACGAACCGGTAACTGAAAGTGCATGAGAAAAGCCATGGCTAAGGAATTGAAATCTTGGAAGATGCCATGGGATAACTCTATATACCACTTAGCAGCAGCTCCAATCAAAGTGCACTGGAAGAGGCGAAGACGAATCGAATCATCAACCCAAGAGTTAGACGAACACCAAAGATGATACGTCATTACATGGGCTTGGGGGTCCTCCCCAGCTTTACCCTCAAACTTGGGGCAATCACCTAATATCTTGGTAGGAACCAGAGGCCAATAAGGATTATGCAAAATCGGATCATTGGTCAGTTTTGAAACATTCGGCAACTCCAAGGTGGCCAGGAACGACAATGGCGGATTGACCGGCATGCCAGGCCCAGGATGAGGACCGGTACCTATACTCCACGCTGGTTGGGAATATCCTTGCCCCCATGGGTTCTGTCCCATAAGATTCTGACCATAGGGGGTGTAGGTCGTATAACCAGACTGATTTAGCTGCTGGTAACCAACGTGTGGGGCTTGATAACTAGAGTACGGACCCTAGTTAGGAGTCGGCCCTATGTAAGCAGCATTTGGATTTGGCTGCTGAGTATAGGTAGACCCAGGTTGATGAGGATAATACTGAGAACCTCGGGGCTGGTTATAATTTGGCTGAGATTGACCATGAGGATAATAACCGCTCTGAGGATGAGTCGGCTATTGATAAGTGGAACCCTGCGGAGCTTGATAACTAGGGCGCAACTGTTGATTTGGCTGTGGCATCGAATAAATCGGCTGCTGGGTAGGGTTAATGGAATGAGCGGGCTGCCTTGAGTGAACAGGTTGACCCAGCTGGACGGGTTGCCCTGAGTGAACAGGTTGACCCAGATGAACGGGCTGCCCTGAGTGAATAGGTTGACCCGGATAGACAGGTTGTGCCAGTTGCACAAGTTGACTTGGCTGTAAAGGAGCCCCAGGTTGTGTCGGATGGGTCGATTGGCCTGGAGGCGGAACACCAGGTTGTACCGGATGGGCCGGTTGGCCTGGTGGAGGAATAGGGCCAGGTGGTTGCTGGTAACTAGTTTGACCTAGAGCAGGACCATAGGATGGTCCCAGATGAAATGCAATGTTAGAAACAACGGGATACTGTGGTTGCATAGGTTGAGAAGGCAGGATTTTCCCCTTAGGACCATAGATTGGTCCCGGTTGTTACCCCGACTAAGGTTGCACAGGTTGGCTGGAAGGGTTGTAATACTGTCCTTGCGGACCATACGATGGCCCTTGCTGGCCCGTAGGATAGCCTTGCATGGGCTGCCCCTGTGGGTCATAAGGATAGCCAGGTTGGCCCGAAGGTTGGCCTTGGAAAGGTTGCCCTTGCGGGTTATAAGCCTGGTTATAAGGTAAACCGTGAGCATGGAGGTAAGCCTCAGGAGAGGGTAGACGTAAAATGTCCCCGTGCTCATCGTACTGATCTGGACAAGCATACACGTGTGTACCATCCTATGCATAGTGTGAAAAATAAGAGCGGTTGGGATCTTGGGAGGATGGTCCAACCTCGGGGTTCGGCTGTTGTAGGGACAACCGATACTCCTCCAAAGAAATGTTCTCCAGTATAGCAGTCGCTAAATAAATGTCTTCGGGAATCGGCATAGCCCTCGCGGAGGGTGCCGTGACAGCGGGTGTAGAGGCGGCCACACAGACAGTGGGCCGAGAGGGTACAGAAGTGACGGGTGTCTGAGGAGACACCCCCGGCGAAGGAGCAGCCAGTCTTGGAGAAGGAGCTGACACCCCCATAGAGGCTGCGGCAGAAATGATCTGACCCAACGATCTATACCCTGCTGGCAGTGAGGGACTGGACGCTGACATAACAGTTGGTTCAGAGTTGTCTCCCAGAAATAATATTCGTGGGAAGAGCTAATAGTCTTCACCAGAAGTTGGGATTTCCTCACCAGAATCACTCATGTTTGAGCCTGCCGCTAGATCTTGCAATAGACGGCGAGGACTAGGAGGAAAAACAATAGCTATAAAAGGTGAACCCGATGTAATAGAAAGGAAATCAGATCCTAATCTCAATTCAGACCAAGGGTCAGAAAAGGGCCAATTGAACTCAACTGGTCCCCCAAAGGGTTGCTCAGAAAGAACCGGTCCCCCGTCAGGAAATTCGGAAACAATGGGCTGTTGTGGTTCAGCAAAGGATTGGGAAACCTCTGATGAATCGTCTGTATAAGGACTACCAGTAGACGAAATCGAGGGTTCCACCATTGTGGTAGTAACGAAAAGAGAAAAAGATCAAACACACACACAGGCTGAAAAAGAGTCAAGACACACAATCAAACGGTCAACAAGAAGAAACTAACAAGGCGTGTGATCATGGGTGATTAATTTTTACCACATTGAAAAATAGGAAACTTCACCGTTTCATGTTTTAAGAGTCGAGAAACGGTCGAAAAAGGTGACTCTATCTCTTTCAGATTTGACACAAGCGTGAAAGGACAAGCGCTTGGTGATCCTTTCAATTTTATGGAGTCAGATAGGATCAAAATGACTACTCAGGAATACTAGGCAAAAGGGTGTACCAAATAACCGTGAACTGCAATATACACCTTGGTTTTAATAATGAAAGAGAAATCAACCAAGGACTTTCCCTACGTGCAGGAAATCTCCCTGAATGTTGTGTTTGGTGTATCACGGGTATAGGGCAGCAGACTCGGCTTCCTATGGATAGTAGAAACTGGTGAGATCTCAGAAAAATCTGCAGCATTGAAGTACAAGATATTTAATTTTCTCTAAACAATGAGCAAACTGACTACTAGGTTTTTAAGACGGAACACGTCTCTAGCCTAGACCTCTAAATGTGTTTCGTTAGATTTCAATGCGCCTTAGTGTAAATTGAGTAAATTTTAAAGTTTGTCTTCCAATTATGTTTGTAGTTTACAATTCTTGATATTGTCTCAAAATATCTAAATAAAAACATTGCCAGTGCATCTTATTACTTGATGAAATGATTCAGAAAATTGGGAGACTTGCATACACTAAGCAGAAAATAAATGAAAATAATCTGATTATATCTAATACATTAATGACTCAAAACTTTTCACTCCAAGTCTTTAATTTAATAACATATAACACCGAAAATATTTTAATTTGCACTAATCAATCAAAAGCAAAAGAGAATTTTTATTTTCAATGTTTGATAGCTAGATGCACTAAACAAACCGAAAACAAATGAGAAGCAATTCGAGAAATGATGATAAGAGAGAAAAAACAAGTAGATTTCACTCAATGGCACAAACAATCAGATCTCAAATCGACCAAAAGTCTCTCAACCAAGAAAAGTCCCAAAGACACTAATGAGCCGCGTGATCTAGGCCCAAAATGAAGCAAAGCGAAATTCTAATGAAAACGAAATCAATCACTCAAAAAGCGCAATAAGATGATAGACAACTGTCAAACGAATGCAAGGAATCAATTCCAAAGTCGACTGAATGAATGAAAACCAAAAACTCCCAAGGGAGGCTCGACTCACAAAGGCACCTAGATGCCTAGGGCTCGTATGAAAAATTGAAAGAAATAGGAAAACAACCAAAGGATGGAGGTTACAACCAGTCAAACTAGGCTCCAGTGCACTCAAAAAGCCGAAAAAACAAGATCAAAATTACAAGTTAGCCTCAGAAAGCATGAAACACAGCAAACCCTAATAGCTCACAGGATTGGCGTGACTGTGAGCTTGAAATTAGCACCAGAAAGGCAATGGCGCGGGTGATACACAGGCAACATGTGCCAATGGGCGCGATTGTAATGCTGAAAAGCGTGCCAGCCAAGTTCACTATGGAAAAATGAAAAACAAGCAATCTCAGACACAGACAAGTGATAACAAGGCTAAAACAAAGCCTAAAAAACAGGAAAATCCAGCCCAAAGAGCTGACCAAGCAAGCAAGGCCAAGAAGTTGACCGTAAAGAGAAGACAATACTCCAAGTTGTTCAGTTCGTAAACTAAACCGGAGATTGACTGAATCAGCGTTGATCTACTCCGCTAATGCAAAGAAAAAGTGTTTCGAAGGCTATCTGGCTGTGCTTCAGGCTCCGTCTATAGCTTACAAATCAAACAAAAAGCTGAACTCCCCAGTGGTGTCACCAAATTGTTGAGGAGGTAAATCCCCTCTGCGGACAAAGGCGATCCCTACTATCCCAGATCGGGTCTAGCAACAATCAAACATGCTACAGTGCAGGTTACTAATTCTAAATAAACCGACTTACGATGAAGGCTTACCTGGAATCCAACGCTGTCGTTTGTAGAAGAGGTGGTGCTCCCGTTCCTTTGCCCTGGCAGATCACAATCCTCATGATCCCCATGATCAGACACCTGCACATGCAAGAAACAACACAAACGCAAGCATAAAATCCAGTATATACAACTATATGTTAGTCAAAGAGGACATAACTCATGAACATAATCAAGAACAAGAGTGGAACCATAACCAATAGTCGCTTATCATTAAAAAGTCAAAAGAAGAATACAACCATAGCTTCGACGTAGCACTCTCCTTTGGCGGGTCGTCAGCAAAACATGTCTCGATAAAGCCTGTCAAGGATGGGACAAGCCTCTCTCTCTAGATACTTGGCAATAGTCTCCTTGCTTGGATTTGGCCTTAAGGGAATCAAGAAGGCTCTTGCAACATAAGGATATGAAAGCTCTTGGGAACTTGGAGATTTGCTTTCCATGAAGATGAGAAAGCTTTTATAGAAGGAGGAAGGGGAGTTGGGATCCCTATAATTATGGTATTGGCCCTATCATCAAGGAAGCTTCCATGAGAGGTGGAAAACCACTTCCTCTCTATGGAAATCCGTAGCCAAACCTCCCAACTCAAGATAGATATCAGTCCAGGAATCTGTTAGGACAAAGCTTCCACCTTTTATTTTTAAAAAACACCTCTTAATATGGTTGGCGCGGGTGCAGCTCTATGACATAGCGCCAATTGGCGCGCCCTATTTGGAGGATTTTCCCCCTTGGCGCGAGGGCTGAAATGTGGAACCGCGCCAATGAAAAAGAGCTATTTTTAGGGTTTTCTGTAGGGAGATGTCTTCAGGGTAATGAAATCTCATCTTCAGAGGGATGCAATGAAAGTATTTTCAAGTCTTGTCTCTACTCACAGGTCACGGAATGAGCCCTCCAATGTGCGGGATGGGGATTGCAGGGACGGTGACAAATTGCTGTGTAACAGAAGTGCTTGGACATTCCTCTTCAAATATTATTCTAGGATCCTCCTTTTGTCTTTCCCTCTTCATTTGATTGACCTCTTTGGAGAGATATTTCATAGATCTAAAGAGGGGAGTGGAAAACTCCTCCTTCATGATAGATCTCATCTATCTGCTTCTTCTTTTGATGCAAAAGATGAAGTGTCCACAAGTTGAGCCAAAGATGATGCTCTGATACCACTATAGTATCCCAAAAGGGAGAATGCAGTAATACTTAAACACAATATAAGAACTGCAACTAAGTAAACAATAGATCTAAAGACAACATCAAAATTTACAGATAAGCTGAGCAATTTTATTATATGGAGATGAATTAGCTACACAATGTTCAGAAAATGAGTAGATCTAGCCCAAGAGAAGGCCTAGAATCACCCTACAATGGTGCTACAACTAGCACTGCGTAATTGGTGAGATTACAGAAGAAATACTGTGTTGTCCCTGCTGCTGCTGATATACATGTAAATTTTGCAAAGAAAAATGCAGCTCTATGGAGCTTATGAACTCTAATGATGCCAAGATTCAATATTTGGTCAATGTGATGGGTTCCCAAGATAACCCAGAAAGGATTTTCCAGATCTACAACTTTGGAAAATCACCCTCCTAGGGTTTGATCCTTGATCTGTTGGGATTACAGATCTGAAGCTAGGTCTGACAAATAGATGTTTGAAATATTTCACAAGATCAGATATAAGCTTCAAGGGATGATCCCTCTTTCAGATCTACAAACTAGAATCTCTAGATCTAGCTTCTCAATCCTCTAATCATGATTACAGTTGTTGCTACACAACTACTCATAAAAACTACGCTGTAAGGGAAAGAGAGGCTCTACGTCTGCTGAAATATGTTTCAATATACTCCAGGCTAATGGAAATACTGATGGTAAGGTGAAGGGATGATCCCTCACATGATTACTAGCTGAAATGCTAGCAACTTCCTTCCTCCTTTAGATCTGCAATAATGGAAAGCGTAATTCTAGATGGAACTACTGCTTCTAGGAGGTTAATAAATTTTGGCCTAATGCCAGATCTGAAATGAAGCTCTAGGAATGTTGATATTTAAACCCAAGGTGATAGGAATAATCCTACACTAGTTCCTCAACTGAAATATTGAAGGACAACCTCCTCCTCTCAACCAATGCCTGATGTAGAATGAAGTACAATACTCTTTCAAGAGCTACTCAATGAGAGAGGTGGGATTCCCGACTAGGAACACCTTGTGCTAAACAACACTTGAAATATTTTCTAAACAGCCCAAGAAAGCAATGGAATGTCACATGAAAATTCTATATCTAAATAGATCCTCAACGTCAATAATCTCAAGCATATCTTCATTCTTGCCTTCATCTTCTTTATATAGTGTTTGAGCCTTCCCATGCCTTGGCCCTCATCTAAACTGCGATGTGCATGTGGACAAGACCCTCCATGTTTGACTGTGTTGTCTCTCCAAGTCATCCATCACGTCTAGGTGCAATGTACACCCTCTCCATTATGTGTGCATTAATTGCACAACTTCCTCCATCATCTCATCATGAATGCTCCATGATCTTCTATTTGATCTCTTCCAAGATCTTAGTTCACTGTGTCAACCTCCATGATCTATCTCATTAATGAGACATGATCTCTTCTTCCATTCGCATTAGTAGTTTCTCCACTACCTCATTATGTAGACCTAGGCTTAATTAATCCACATTCACACACAAAAAGTGGATATTTATTCATCTTGAGGATTATGGGTCCCTCCACCCTTTTATTTACTTAATTAAGTAGGTTTATTAGGAACTCTAATATTCAAAATATCATGTGAAAATTTGGGAATATTAAATATTGACCTCATATGCAAGTCTCCTTGGAGTAGGATTTATTTCATTGTTGTATTGACTCTTCTCCTTGCCTTTGCTGGAATTGGGAGCATCAACATTTCTTCTTGGCTTCCTCAAATCCTTGTTTTTTGAACCAATATCATTATTTCTTGAGGATTCACTTGCATAGCCAAGACCTGATTTATCAAGAGGAGATCTTTGATGACTTAGGATGTCATCTAGGGTTTGAGAGCTTTTCAATTTCTTATTCAGCGATGCAACTTCCTTATTAAGAGTGACAATTTCTCCTTTCAATTTTTCACAATATTCATCTTACATTACTAGTTTCTTCTTCATTTCTTCCATCATCCTTGTTGCTTCGTGTGCTTCGATTTTAAGGGAGATGATATTTGATTCCATTATGAAGATTTATTCATTCTTCTTTGCTAGACTACGCTCCATTTCTTCTTTTATTCTTGTACCTTCACATGTTTTGGCCTTGAGAAGATTGATGTCTGATTTTAGTTTGAATATCTCTTCATCCTTTTCTTCTAGTTGGAATATCATGGTGTTTCTATCCTTTTCTGCTTCATCAAATTTTCGTCCTATGAATGCCAAATTTTCCATCACCTTCTTGGCTCCTTGCACTTGTTTCCTTTCTTCTTCTAGTTGAGATCTAAGAGAGGAGACTTCTTCCTTGTATTGACCAATCTCTTCTTCAAGATTGTTCAAGATCTTAAGTCTTTGTTCAAGGTGGCTTGACAAAGTTTCCTCCCTTTTCTTTGCCTTATCCAATTGATTTTTCATAGATATGACTTCTTCATGATGCTTTATTTTTTTTTGATGAAATTACTCCTTAAGTTTGGCGAGCTCCTCGTCTCTTTATTGTACTTCAAGCTTGAAAAAATCAACTTCCTTCCTTGACTTGTCTTGGTTACCAACTTGTTCTTTCTTCTTAAGTTCCTCATTTTCATTTTTCAACCTATTAATCTCTTCCATGGAAGCCATAAGTTTAGTCAAGAGATCTTCTTCAAAGTCTTCTTTGTTCTCTTCATTTTCTAGGTCTTCTTTAGCCTTGATGTAATCTCTCTTATCTTTAGTTTCCTTGATGGGTTATAAATTTTTTTCTTGTTTTCCATCATCCTCTTGACTATAGATCATTGTTAATTCCCCTTTTGAGTGAAGATCATGAAGTTTGTTCCATATTCATTTTGCTAATGAATTTTTTTTAAAAATGGAATTCATAGAGTTTGTAATCCCATCCAAAATTTCCTTTTTTCCTCTTGTATTGTACTCCTTGGATTCTTCGTCCATTGTGTCATCAGTAATCATTGATTTCTAGACTTCAATGCCTTGAGTCTTCAAGAAATTCCTCATTCTTGCCTCCCATACATCAAAGTTTCCATTGAACAATGGAGCCTTTGCAAATTGATTGACTTCAATTTCGATGGTTGAGGAAGACACATATTTAGGAGGATTTGAGACTTTCTTCCCTGGATTTGTCATTTGTGTTCTAATGATCAACGTTCAAGTTGTTAGGCTTTGAGTGAAGGTTCTGGCCCTGATTCCAATTTTTGGAAATAATAAGATGGGGGTGAATCAATATTTCTTTCCAATTTTTATTTTTACTAGTAAGATCACTTATATTTAGAACAAAAAATGAACAATAGGAATAAATTCTTTTATTAAATTATTCTTTACAATAAAACCAGATACCCAGATGAAGACATTAATCTTCAATATCCCAGGCACTAACCTGTTGCCAAGCACCAACTTGAACTTTAGTGTGGCTACAACATCTAGGGCTTCGACCCTATCTATCTAAGGCACCAACCTTGCATTTAGAGGCTCCAACCCTAATGGAGCCAACCCTTCTCTAGTTCAGGCTCTGACCTGGTCCCTTGAGGACTCTGATCCTCTAGGGCTCCAACCCTATTCTCCAAGGCACCAAACTTGTCTTTTTGAGTCTCCAACCTCTTTACTTCATCAATATATATTTTGTTATACTTCACGGCTCCCAATATCTTCTTCAACGACCCCTGCCAATATTCAACTATCCCCTCACTTGGTCTCCGCATCATGTCATCAATGGCAACCTTGATCTTCACATGAAGGTGTATCCACTGTCCTTCATGGTACCCAATAAAATTATTTAGGTCACATCATGATGACATCAATGATGCATCATGATCTTCAAATTTATCCACAAGATTTATTAAGGTTTAATGTCTTCAACGGACTTCTTCACTGTTCTTGGTTTGTTCTTGACTTGACTTGTGCTTGAGCTTGAATTCACTGTCCCAAGATGATCATTGTACCTTGTCTGGATTCTGCACTATTCATCTAGAAATAAGCATCATTATTCCTACATCACTCTTCATCACCAAATCTACACCATACAGCTCCAATGGTTTTACACCAGATTGCACCAGTACTTTACAACTCTCTAATTTTGCACCACCCTGTACTAACATTATAGTCACACCAACACTTTTGTACCACCCTGTACTAACACTACAATTGCACCAACACTTTTCCACCACCTTGTACTAACACTATAGCTGCACCAACACTTCTGCACCACAGATCAATGCATCACCACCAAAAAATGAAAGACACAACAAGTGATGGAAGGATATTAGTCACTGCAATAAGAGTCCAAGATGTTATGTATACTTCCACAGGTTCAGATTATCATAGCTCTGAGATTGTTGTGTGACTTTCAGAGGAGATCCGAAACACATAATTGAGCTAGTGATAATGATACAACCACTGAAAAGAAGGTTCTTTCACTAATCTGAGTCTCTCTCCAAGAATATGACCCTAATTTGAATATTTTGAGCCATGATTTTGATGACACCATCCTAAACTAAGAGATCTGAACCTTTTTTACAGCAAGGGATGCGAGGTAGTGTAATTTATTTGAGTTATTTTAACAAGAACAATTATATCGGTGGATAATGGTCACCTGCCTATTCCACTTGGGGCCCCACCATTGTTTCTTTCAGTTTTTATGTTTCCTTAATTATAGCATAGTTTACTATTTTTATCATTTTTTCAGGTCTTGAACTTCTAAAGCCGTATGAGGCCCTAAATGATGCGTTTTAGGAAAACTAGGAGCAACATGGAAGGTCCTTCGATGTTACTCACATCAAAAGTTGCATTCCTTAGATAGATCTTTCTAATGATGTATTTTCAAACGGAGATCGTATGCAAAAGTTACATCCCCGGGAAGTTGATGTACCAATTTACCCAAACATGGCCCATAGTTTTGGCACTTCATCTCCTAGGGTTAGGTTTTTGGATGTTTAGGGTTTTCTATTTTTTCTCAATAATAAATAGGCCCTCGATCCTCATTGTGACATAGTTCAGAGGCTTGTAGCTACCATATCTCATCTAAGAGATAAGCTAATAGTGCCCTAGCTAGTTTATTTCCATTCTGTTTGTAAACAAATTCCAATTATTTGATATTAATGAAATTAAGTGTTATTTCCGCTGCATATTTTTATTTATGGTTATATGTGTATTCTATTGCATTCCTTCATAAATATGGATTGGTGGTATTAGAGCAGTCTGCTCTTTCTCGATCCTTCCTTGCATGTTCCCAACGAGGTCGAGGTATAAGGAGTTAGGGCTCGATCTGGTTGAACCTTTGTAAGATCTACCTCACAAACCTTGACGACCGCCCATGGGGGACAAAAAGAAAGATGAGGGAGCCGGAGATCCTATCAAAATATTGCTCGAGAAGGCCCTTGAAAAACAAAGGAACACGATGGTGAATAAATTTTACCAGATCCTTCAACGATTGCCCACCAGCGGTGCATCTGCATCTAGTAGCCACTCTGGAGGTGCAACTCATTTTAAGGTACAAGTAAACTTTTACATTCCCATATTAGAGGGGAAAATAGATGCAGACATCGTAGATAGATGGTTGAGTCTATTAGAAGGATATTTCTCAGTTCATTAATTTTCCGACCGAGAGAAGATTATTTTTGCACCCCTCAAAGCTATCTCCCATGTCAAGGATTGGTGGGAAATCTACTGTGAGAAAAAAGAGGAGGGGGAACCCTCTCTATTCTTGGTCATACCCACTTGGAATTATTTCCAAGATGCCATCAAGAAAAAATATTATATCGTGGGGAGATATGAGGACAGGTACATATAATGGACTGCGTTGCGACATCAAAGGGATCAAGATGTGCATGAGCTGACGAATATGTTCCATACCCTACGCACAAAGTTGGAAATAAAATATTCGGAGACACATTTAGTGTTGATGTACCACATTTGTCTACATAGAAAATTTCAAGAGGAAATGGAGTTCCTCAACATCTCCTCGCTTGGTATGGCATACCGCTATGCTGCCAAGATTGAGAAGAAATTCAAATAGAAGAAGCGAGAATTTGTATCTGTGAATCAAAAGAAAGGGAAAGGTGCCCCAAAACCACAAAAAAAAGGATAAATCCAAGGCATGGTAGCCTAAGAAAACCTAGCAAAGATGCAAGCTAATAAAAACTCCGCAAAGCCGAAGAAGGACACGAGAAAGCGGTGTGAATTCCATAAGAGCTCCACTCACAACACAAGTGAGTTTCGGGCCAAAAAATCACTAGTGGCCAAGATGAGGGCTTCTAAATCATATGCATGCTCTGATTCTGAATCAGAACCACAAGGGGAATGACAAAGGGAAGTATATTATTGATGCAGAGCCCAACGCCACCGTTGACACAACGAAGATCCATAAGGAGGAACCGTAAGATATAGAGGAGGAGGAGCGTGTCTTCCACTCCCATATGTGGGTAAAGGATTCCTTGCTACAGTTCATTGTTGAAAATGGGAGCCAAAAAAACCTCATTTCAGCATAGGTCTTGAACTGGTTGGGTTTTCCGACAAAAACAAACCCACAACTATACACGATCAGGTGGCTTCGCCAAGGATGGGATCTCCACATCAGCTAGTAGTGTCGCCTTCCCTACAACATAAAGCCCTTCATGGATGAGGTATTATGTGACATTGCTCCTCTTGATGTTTGTGATGTATTATTAGGCCAACCATACTTGTGGAAGCGACATGTTGTATATGAGTCTTGGCCTTGCGCTACTATAATTACTTTGGGCAATAAGTTGTACAAGGTACCAGAGGTACCACCGCCTACTACTATCTCTTTGGTTATTGCAAAACAATACAGTAAGCTCATTTCCAAAACCAGAATTGTTTTTTCTTGATGATTTTCCCTCAAGGAAAGAAGAATATTGTGGCCATGACCTCCAGACAGAGCTCTTCCACATGACAACAAAAAATGGAAAAGGTCATGGAGGAGTACGGGGACATCTTCACCACACCTACAGGGATGCCTCTGCACTATTAGGTCAAGAATCTGATCGATATGAGCCTAGGTGTGTCGCTTCCCAATGTAATGATCTATCAGCGCTCTGTTCCAGATAATGATGAAATAAAGAGGAATATTCAGGAGCTGTTGCAGAAAGGTCACATCCGACCGAGTTCATCACCCTATGGTAGCCTGATCTTTTTGGTGTAGAAGAAGGATGGGACTTGGAGACTCTGTATTGACTATCGGGTGTTGAACAAGATCACTGTCTGGAATAGATACTCGATCCCACAGATTGATGACCTTATAAACCAACTCAAAGGGGTGAAATATTTCAACAAGATCACCTTGAATTCCAGGTATCACTAGGTACCAATCAAACCCTCTGATGTGTGGAAGACTGTCGTCAAAGCTAAGGAAGGCCTTTTCGAACGATTGTTCATGCCTTCCGGGTTAACGAATGCTCCCGCAAACTTCATGAGGCTAATGGAAAATATCTTGTGGCTATTTACCAACTCATTTGTTGTAGTTTACTTGGATGGCATCCTGATCTTCAGCCAGACTTGTGCCATGTTTGCGTTAGAGGTACTCTAGTCATTCCCTGCACAAAGGAGTGCATTTCTCACTACCATTGGGGATATTGATCCAAAAAATTCTCTTATGATCACATTTGATATGTCTAATTTTAAAAAGAGGCTTCCTCATGATATGGATTTTCAAATTAAGTCTACATATTGGAATATCAATATATTTCGAACAGTAGTTGATGAGGGTGCTTCCATGTGTGTGATGTCTCTCTCATGTTGGAAGGTTATTGGATTTCCTTCAGCTGTCCCTTCAGCTACTCTTCTAACTATGTTTGATGGTCATTATCATAGGCCACATGGCATTGTTATAGCTTTACCCATCCATGTTAGGGGTAAAAATTTCAATATTGAGGTCGAAATATTTGATGCAAATTTAAACTACAACCTTCTGTTGGGGCGAAATTGGATTTATGAGATGGATGCTATTTGTTCCTCATTATTTCACATCCTATGTTTTCCCCGCGAAGGGAGGATTTTCTCTGTTGACTAGATGGGTTGTTCTCCTGTAGATCCAAATGCATCTGCTGAATCGACTGTACCCTTGGTGAATGATACCAAGAAACCTGTTGAGAATTTTGGGGTTGGAATGTATACATTGATGTTGGGTACTTTTGATCTTTCACCTCCTTCGGTTCATATTCATGCTATCTCATCCTCCTGGGTTCCTACTCAAAGAGAGTTATTTCAAATTCATTATTTTTCAGACCATTGGACCTTGCCTTCTCCTACCTCCACATTAGAGGAAGGTCAAGTGGGTGGAATGGAATTTCCTGTGTCTGCAGCTGAGATTTCCTATCAATCTATTTTTTACTCTACAGACTCCACTCCAGCTTCTCTTTCACCGAAGGAATTGGATGGAGATGTGGCTCCGGATTGGACTCTTAGTTCATATTCTACTCAGGATTTCCTTGATATCACTCTTCCATCTCAAGAGGCCATCCTTGAAGAAATTACTGGTGTGGAAATACCATGGGATGATTTGCATCATTGGTCCTTTTTTCTACCAGACTTGCGAGAAAGTGAAACAATTTTGTCTAGGCTTCAGTCTTCTGGCCCTGTTCACCCAGTCTTGAACCCCTTAGCACCAACATAGGTTTTTTATGAAGGGAACATGGTTGTCATTTCTGCTACTACCCCAGTGAATATCTCCATAGATCCCAAAATTATTGAGAATGCCTTCATTGGAGCTAAATGTTCCCTTAAAGAGATTCAGACTTACATCGATCTCTTTTGATAATTTTGGGATGTGTTCGCTTGGTCTTATGAGGAAATTCTTGGTATAGATCCATCTATTGTCTAGCATGAGATAAAGAATTACAAAAATTCTATGCTTGTATGGCAGAAGCTTTGTCCGGTCAACCCTAGGAAGGTTGCAACTATCAAAGCCGAGGTTGAGAAGCTGCTAAAGGCGGGTTTCATATACCCTGTTCTGTTAACTGAGTAGGTTTTGAATCTAGTTCCCGTGGAAAATAAACAAGGAACGATCCGAGTTTGCATTGATTTCAGGGATTTGAATAAGGCATGTCCAAAAGATAATTACCCCACATCGTTTATAGATGAGATTATTGATGAATGTGCGGGGAATGAGATTTTCTCCTTCATGGATGGTTTCTTGGGTTATAATCAGATCACTATCTGACTTGAAGATCAGCATAAGACCGATTTTATTTTCCCCTGGGTACTTTTTCTTACAAAAAGATGCCTTTTGGCCTTAAAAATGCTGGAGCTACTTTTTAGCAGGCTATGTCCTATGCCTTCCACAACATCAAACATATTATTGAAGCATATTTGGATGATTTAGCTACTCATTATCGAAAGATAATTGATCATCCTTCACACCTTCGTCAATTTTTTGAACGATGTCATTATTATAAAATTCAGTTGAACCCTAATAAGTGTGTTTTCGCCATCACTTCCAATCAGTTGTTAATATTCATCATGTCTACAGAAGGGATTTGGGTATATCCCTTCAAGGTTGAGGCAATACTTCAGTTGGCTCCCCCATATTCAATTCGTCGGCTTCAAAGTCTACAAGGTAAATCCAATTTATTATAGATATTTATCGTGAATTATACCAAGGTAAAAAATGGATTTATGATGTTGTTAAAGAAAGGAGTTCCATTCTTCTGGGATGAATTTTCTCAATGCTCATTCGATGATTTGAAAAAAGCATTGACCTATGCTCCATTACTGAGTCCACCTGATTATAGCAGAGATTTCCTTCTCTATCTCGCTGCAATAGAATCAACCATTGGTTTTGTTCTAGGTCAGGAAGATGATGCTCTTTGCGAGCATGTTGTTTACTACCTTAGTCGAGTCTTGGTGGGTACTGAAATCCCGTATTCTCCAATTGATAAATTAGCTTTGGCAGCAGTCCATGCTCTCTAGTGGCTCAAGAAATATATCCTTCTTCGCAAAAATTATGTTTCGGTAGCAGTTAATCCATTTCAATTTTTTCTTAGTAGGCGAGTGATTGGGGGAAAACACAATCGATGGATTGTCATTTTGCAAGAGTTTGATCTCGAATTATTGTCTACAAAATCCAATAAATCTTTGGTATTTGTGGAGCTAATATTTGAGTTTCCCTATGGAGATGAGATTGTTTATGAAGAATTGTTCCCTGATGGACATATTTTTCTCATTTCGTCATAGGATCCTTGGTATCGAGATATCATTGATTATCTCCAGATTGTGAAGTTTCCCTTAGATTTTTCAAAATACGAGCGTCAAAAGTTGTGTCACTTAGCTAAAAGTTATCTAATTATCGGTGACACTTTGTATCGTTACTGGGTTGATTTGATCCTTAGACGTTGCTTGACTCTCAAAGAAGCTAAGGTTGTGCTGAATGATTGCCACAGTGGAGCTTGTGGTGGTCATTTATCTGGGCTTGCTACAACGTAAAAAGTCTGCATGCAGGATATTTTTGGCCCTCAATTTTCAAATATTGTGTTGATGCGGTAAAAAAGTGTCACCCTTTTCAAGTCTACACTCGAAAGATGCACACTCATCTAGCTCTGCTCTTTCCTGTTGTCACTATTGGTCTATTCACAAAGTGGGGTATTGATTATACTACTTGTAACCCACCTTCAGCAAAGGGTCATAAGTACATTATCGTAGCAGTAGACTACTTTCCAAAGTGGGTTGAGGCGATGTATACTTTTGCGAACGATGGTGAGACAAAAACCCTATTTATATTCAACCAATTCATTTCTCACTTTGGTATCCCCAAAGATATTTTCATTGACCATGGTAGTCATTTTTAGAACAATATGATGGCTGAATTGGCTCTCAAATTAGGTTTTCTGCAGGAGCATTCATCTTCATATTATCCTCAAGCCAATGGGCAGGTTGAAGCTATAAACAATTCCCTAAAGACTATCCCTCAACAAAAAATTGATAAATCCAGATCTAATTGGCATGTCATGTTGTATCCTGCACTTTAGGCATACCGAATTTCTGTAAAGACTGCAACATGCTTCAATCCATTCCAACTAGTTTATGGGTTGGAATCTATATTTCCTGTTAAATGTGAAATTCTTTCCCTTAAACTCGTACTTGAGCTTCTTCCGGACACTTAGATAGTCTCGAAGAAAGCCTTGTCCATCTAGAACATCTTGATGAGTAGCACCGCGATGCGGCTATGATGAATGAGGCTCATTTGAAACGAGTGAAGGTTCAGTATGATAAGGTTGTCATACAAAGGGTTTTCTCTGAAGGCGACCTTGTCTTGGTTTATGCCCAAGAAAAGGATGCCTTGAGGGAAGGCAAGTTCAAATCCATGTGGTATGGTCCCTTTATTGTTAAAAAGGTCCTCAAAAAGGGAGCTTATGTCTTGGTTTATTTTGATGGAAACGAGTTGGCTGAGCCCAGAAATGGGCTCTATTTAAAGAAGTTTTATGCTTAGGCTTTAGCATAGCATTTTCTTTGTTGTATATATTGTATTTTTGTACATGTATATATATATATATATATATATATATATATATATATATATATATATATATATATATATATATATATATATATATATATATATATATATATATATATATATATAATGTGACTTTGATCTGCTTTGGCAAGTGTTTTTGGATGAGATGAGTCATTTTGGCTTTGTCGATGGTGTTAGTAGACATACCTGGAATATTGCTTCCACGGCTTGGGTAATTCACTATCCATCCGGTCAGTTGTTAGTCTCAAGGGGTGTATGCATTGGTCCTGCTTCGAACACTGTAGCAGAATACACTGCAATGGTCAACCTACTCACGGGGGCAATATCTCTTGGTGTTGATTCATTAGTTGTTTACTTGGATTCACAACTGGTGGTTTCCCAATTAAACGACACCTATTGTGTCAGAGACCCATTTTTGCATTGATTATTTTTTAGAGTGTGTTTGTTACAACGTTAATTTCAATATATTACGTTCATTCACATTCCTCGTTTAGATAATTGGTTAGCAGACTCATTAGATAATCAAGCACTTGATTAGCACATTAATCATTAAATACTTTTAAAATATCAAAAAAATCATTCATCATTGTACATTTGGGACAATCACATCATTATCCTACAAAATTAGGGCTTATGCCCGATCATGTCTCTCATAAAAAAAAATATACACTCATCTGATCGAATATAAAATCTGTCCCTGAGGACCCTGCCTAGGATAGGTCTTCCAGAAGAACACAATGGAAATAGCTAAGCGGCAGAAAAACCACACCCAGTCACATGGTACTCCAACCACTCTTCTTTGGATAGCCTCTGGAATATCCTCTATGGATGCCATGGGGACTTGGTGAGTTAAACTCTCCAAGTTTCTCTGAATGGCATGGAGGGTTCTCCCCAGGTCATCAACATCATCTGCCTCTCTTCCGTAGTGCCTGTGTCTAGGGAAACCCTCAAGTCTCACCGGTCCCATGTCTGCATCATGATCATTATAATTTTTTAAGTCATGTTGTCCTATCAAAACAAAATCATTTTCATATCATTTGAAAAATAAATAAATAAATCACATAAAAAAAACCATTGTGAAATCTTACCAATTGCACCCCATGATGCACTGGGTGGAAGAACCAAATATGAATCTTCTCTAAAATCCATCCCAGCATAGAGATAGTCCTCTACTAAGATGACCTGTTCTCCCCACCACTGGAAGAACTCAGCATCCCATGTAGTGTGGGGGACCTCATCTCCCCCCTGTCTCTTCATCAATTCTACCCATCTAGCTATACGCGGATCACGAGGGCTACTGACGGTAGATATAATCTTGGGACGAAGCCCTGGGACTCTCTCAAAGAAGAATGTCAAGAGAATGGTACCATAGCCAAAATGTTTTGTTTTGACCTATTGGATTGAAGTCAATTTTTTCTTCAAATTTTCCAATTATAAGGCTGTGAACCAATCATAGAGTGTGGTCAAGCAATCCACTACTAGACTCATGTTGCTTCGTGAGGCTTGGTGTAGGGATGTTGATCCTACTACTCTAGAAATGGTGAAAAGGAGGATTTTCATGTAAAAATATTGTACATATTTAATTTGGATCTGTTTCCCCACCTTCTTTGCACCCTCAACACAGTAAACATGGACATAGTCATATACATTAAGCCCTCATGTGGGCTTACCATGAAAGTTAATTGGTTCCCCTCTCTGGGAAAGTCCAGTTATGAAATAAATGTCTTCCAGTTCAATTCTTAATGGCATTTGGTATATCATGAAGCAATCTTCATCCAGATCCCAATAATTCACTAACATCTCGAGAAATAGAGTGTTAGTTTTCATGTTTGGCATTTTGAAAAATTTTAGCAATATGCATCCCTGAAGAATATCCAATGATTTTTGGTCCTACATGACCTCATTATCTATGGCATTGTGCTCTTTTTCCCTCTAGCTGATTGTCATCCTGAATCATTTCATCCATTAACAAATCAGAAATCAATTTTTGAATTTCACTCTACGCATACGCGACTTCATTTGGACATAGTCACGTCTATACGCAAGTTCCTCATGACGAACCCGCGTATACGCAGAGGGTTTCATAAAAAACATGTATTCCTAAGGCAAAAACTCCTAAAATTTAATTTAAATGATAAAAAAATTGATAAACAAGTTGAGTATGAGGCTTACCTGACTGATTTGGATCGATTCGGTGGATTGTTGCTCCTTTTGCAAGAAGGGGGTTTTTTTCTCGAGAGCACTTTCTCAACTTCTTCACAGCACAAATGACCAAATGTGAGTCCAAAATGCTTATTTATGCCCAGAATTCAAAAAAAAATTGCAAATTTCGTTTGTGTCTATTTTTTGAATTTGTTCGCGACTGTTTAACATTTTTGCTTGTAAGTGTTAGGAAAAGTTATTTTCAGGTCCATTTTGGTGATTTTGAGATATTTCCAATTTCTACTTCAGATCCATGACCGTTGACCTATCATGGTGGGTATTTGATTTTGAACTAGCATATAGGTTAGGGAATTCACTTTCCATTGAACTTATGCATACTAGCCTCCATTTTGAAAAATTTCCATAGGGTCAACCTCGTCATATTATGACTATTTAACCAATTTCACTCACTGATTTTTAATCATGATATGATGGTAGATCCATCCTTTACATGGGCTTCCTAGTTAGTTCCTCGCTAGCATTTGTCACCCATGCTGTAATCTATGTAGGCTCGAGATTCCTCTTTATTCTCGTCATGACTTATGCGTTGAAGCTTCATTCTTCTTCTTCTTCGCTATTTTTATTTTGGCCATATACCTTAGAGTCTCCCATTTATTGTCGAGTTGTATTCCTGCATTGCATATTGACCACTTGTTTACCTTGGCTTTAGTCGGATTCATTTGGACTCATGTTTAAGCCATCTTTTGACCATGTCTTTCTGCAAAGTTAACCATGCAATCACTTAGCCTTCACAACTTGACACCTTTACCCATGGATGGAACATTCCTTTGAGTGTCACTTACCATTTTTTTCCACCTTGCATTGAGCATATGATTATTCCTATCCCAGGAACTAGTGCATCTGTTTACCGACACTCATTCTATCCATTGTACTATAGGCATTATTTTATTCCTTTTCAGGTTTTAAAATATGAAAAAGACAAAAAAAAAAAATTGAAAAAGAGTGGGAACAGGACAATACTTCCATGTTTGATGGCAGCTAAAGAGTCAGTTGTATCGCCCTTGAACAAAGCATAAAAAATCTAAGTTTTTTTTCCATTTGGGATGGTTTTAGTACTCCCCCGGTTCGTTATCTCTTCCAATCATATGGAGGGTTTGTTTATGCCTCCTACATGACAAACTTACACAAAATTATCATTTGTTGCCATAGTCAAAATAAGTCGTGCTTTTTTTCAAGGGAAGTTAACCTGAGTCGACCTTTCTGCGATGTCTCTTGACTCATTTTTCAGCTGGCCATCCTAGTCTGTCTGTATCTTTTTCTATCACATCAGTTATTTGGTCCTTTGCTCGTGCTAGTTTGAGAAGGTCTCCATTGACTTCTTGCTGGTGGGTTTGTCTCTTATCGACTTCGACATATTTATCTAAGAGTAAACCTATAGTTGCACCCTAGCCCTATTTACATCATTGATAGGTGACCTTGTGTTCGACATTTGGTCAACATCACGAGTATTTCACTGAGTGGTTTCCCTTGTGTTCGACTTCAGCTTACATTATCACACCTGGGATTCATGTAGTACCTTGATTTCCATTTGACCCTATCGGTGGATATCTCGCCTCTTTTTCAACTTTCATTATTGGTTGGTTCAGAGGGTTTCTTACATTTTGTGCATGTTGGAAATATACTTTGGGTTGGTTACTTCACTTTGCTCCATTTGATTCCTTCCAAATCCTAGCCTGCGAGGTACACTCACGCTAGACAAATGTGGGATGCCTTAATGCCTTTCTTCCAACAAATCTTTTCCCATCGAATCTAACTCATTCCTCTGGGAATAAGGTCTAGAGTAATTTTTTTAGTAAATTATGGTTTCCAGTCATCAGTGGCAGACTCCTTCACTATCATATTGAGAATACATCAATGTCTCATGATTGGTAGATTCTCTCAAGTGTTCAACTTCAACTCATTTACTTGCACTTGTTAGATTGTACTGGAGCACCTTGATGCTCATTAATATTATCGGTAAGTCATCTCGCATTTTTTAACGGTATACATCAATGACTGGTAATCAAAATATTTCTCACATGGTCGACCTTAGCTCATTTATTCCCATTGTGTAGAATTGTGCCATGTTGATCGGTGAAGACCTCGGGTTTGCATCAACATGTTTTGGTTCACTTTGACAACACCTTCATTTTTCTGCCAATGAACACCATCCACCTTTATATGTTGCAGTTCATCACAAAAAAATCTTATTTTGATCCAAGTGGATATTGGTGGCCACCCACCTATTCCATTTGGACCCGCACCATCATTTCTTTCAATTTTTAACTTTCAACACCGCTTACTATTTTTAGCAGGTTGTTAGTTCTTGAAATTTCGGAGTCGTTTGGAGGCCCTAATGAGCCATGTGGATATTGGTGGCCACCCAG
This sequence comes from Pinus albicaulis, assembly GCA_034641835.2. NCBI lineage: Eukaryota > Viridiplantae > Streptophyta > Pinopsida > Pinales > Pinaceae > Pinus > Pinus albicaulis. Next base: position 1,361,851,922 of record CM076572.1, read on the forward strand.
CTATTCCATTTGAACCCCCACCATTGATTCTTTCAATTTTTCAGTTTCGGCACAACTTACTATTTTTAGAAATTTTTTAGGTCCTGAAAATCTGAAGCTATTTTGAGGTCCTAAACAACATTTTTTTGGAAAACAGGGAGCAACATGGGTCCATGGACTGATGTTGCTCACACCAAAAGTTTTACTCCTTGGATAGATCTTTATAACGAGGTATGATGCATGTCAAATGAAGATTGTATGCCAAAGTTACATCCCTGGGAAGTTGAAACACCAATTTACCCAAACAGGGCCCATAGTTTTGGCGCTTCATCTCCTACGGTTAGGTTTTTAGATTTTTAGGGTTTTTCATTATTTCTCAACAATAAATAGGCCTTCGAGCCTCATTTTAACATAATTCAAAGGCATGTAGCCGCCACACCTCCACTCAGAGATATGCTACCAGTGCCCTAGCTAGTTTATTTCCATTGTGTTTGTAAGCACATTTAAGTTCTTTTATATTAATGAAATGAAGTGTTATTTCCATTGTGTATTTGTATTTATGGTTATATGTGTATTCTGTTGTGTTCTGGCTTAAATCCAGATCATATATGTTGGCACTCGAGTTGCGTGTTGTACCATTTGTTCCACCACTTATGATCCGGTACTTGGAGAGTCAGTTGTGACTTCAGTGATCAAATATCTTTGCAACATCATTAATCAATCTTCTATATGTGATACCTGGACATGATTTTGACTTGTACTTATGGGCAGTGATCAGATGATTCACTATGTACTTTACAGTTCAACTATACTTGTATGCATATTGGATCCGCTCCATACTTGATATACAAACATGATTTTCTTTCACTGAGCATGGGTATTTCCACCTCAGACATGAGCTATATTTCTGATTTCTATCACTGGATTTTGGTAGGCTGAAATCTGGTGAAGTCCTCTCTAGTCCTCACAAGGTTCTTTCTTATGCACATAATATGTTTCAGCCATCATGTACCCCTTATGACCTCATATATTAGGGTGCATATGTTATAGCATAATTTATCACCTCTATATACTTGATGACTCATGCATTGGCCTTGGGAAACCCTTCCATTTAGACTTGATCACACTTCTAAAAAAATAGTATTTTAAAATCCATACGCGACTCTGCCCAGTTTTTTCTATGTGCATACGCAGCTCCATCCATAGCTGACCTGCGTATGCTATTTAAAATATTAAAAAATATATAATTCCCTATTAAAGAGGTGGGGTTTATGGTTTTTCCTGTAACTTAACTAACCCATCCCGTGGCCTAACTATTCCCCAACTGGAAAAAAATAATTTGAGGACGTATAAATACACCTCAAGGAATGGCCTAAAGGAGAGAGAGAATATTATTGATATTATAACATGTTATAGCCCTTATCAAGTTTGATATTTCCCTGTGCCTCTTGCACTTCCCAGGTTCAGAAAACCCTTGCTTCCTTGTGATGATCACCCCCATCTCATGTGACATTCTTTGTGCACCATTTATGGAAGAATATTTGTGAGGCTAGGGCTACACGAATCTGGAGGATTATTTTGCACAAAGCCTTGGTAGATCTCTGGTGATTTATCCACTTACTCTGTACATGTTATTAATGAAAGAAGTATTGTCATGTTCCTGATGTATTTGTGTTATATGTCTCCTATACATGTTCAATGATCTTGAATGGTTTATTTCATGTTATTTCTATGAGATTATATATGATAACATGTTGACATCTAGGACATATATGCTTTACAACTAGTTTTTGTGCTCTGTTTTGACTGATTTGTAGGTTATGGAGCACCAGGAGTAGCATATGTTTTTCACTCTACGGGATAGACCTCAAACGAAGGATAAATGGGTAAGGTCCACACTCCTCATTTTTCTAGTTCAAGCATAAAAACTAATAATTGGAGTGCTTCTTGTGATGATATTCCATCCTCTTTGTTAGGTCCCTCAACCCAGGCCTTAGGGTAGCTTTGTCTATAATAAGAGCACCTCCACCACATCCGACAAGTCCTCAAAACACTGTGGCAAAACAAGTTGTGTACCAATTTGGAGAAGTGCACTTTTGGCATGACCCATGATCAGTATCTGGGATACATTATTGATGAACAAGATTTGCATGTGGAACCAACCAAGATCCAAGTCATTTGGGATTGGCCAGCCCCAACCACTCTAACAGAGCTTTGCATATTTCTGGGTCTTGCTAATTTCTACCACAGGTTCGTGTTGCGATTCTCTAATACCACTTGGCCCTTGAGTCAAGTCACCAAGGGACTTCGGAGGAGTGAAAGAAAAATATTTTGGACAGAAGGCGTTCGTAGAATTGAAAAATCACCGCTGCTCTTCCCCAATGCTCACATTACTAGAATTGCAGCAAACATTTGAGATCAAGATAGATGCCTCTGACTATGCTATTGGGGCAGTTCTTAGTCAACGGGGGAATCTAATGGCATATCACAGTGAGACATTGTTCGACACTATCTGCAAGTATCCCACTTTGACAAAGAAATGTATTCCATTGTGCATGCTTGCCGACAAAGGAAGCATTACATTTTGGGGAAGGAAAGGGTCATCCACAGAGACCATCAACCCTTACAGTTCATACAAACACGAGGGAAGTTGTATAATGATCGCCATCAGAGGTGGTCCACATATTCGCAACAATTTCATTTGAAAATCAAGTACAAGAAGGGTAACACCAATAATTTTGCAGACTGCCTCAGACGACCACCAATCATGGTGCTCACCACCTTTCTAACCTCTTGTGAGCACGAGACTTCTAATTGGCCACTTCTTTACAAGTGGGATCCAAAATTCAGCCACACATACAAAACACTCTTGGAGGGTACACAAGTTCCAAATTTTCACCTCCAAGATGCACTGTTATGTCACTTGGGACACCTTTGTGTTCCTTCAAGCGAGCGTGCCAAGATGATTTGGGAAGACCACTATAGTAGACTTGCTAGGAATTTCAGGTTCAAGAAAACAATGGTAGTACTGCAAAAGTATTTCTATTGGCCAAACCTTCGACAGGATGTCGGGAAGTACATTAGATCCTAAAATGCTTGTGTCATTTCCAAACTGATAATCAAAAATCAAGGCCTCTATACTCTGCTAGCTACCCCTATTCAACCTTGGGAATACATCTCCATGGATTACATGTCAGGCCTTCCTTATAATAAGCATGGAAATTACTATGTTTTCGTGTCGTCAACAGATTCTCAAAGATGGCCATTATGGCAGCCTGCAAGAAGAATATCACACCAAAAGCCACTGCTAAAATCTTCTTTGAATGAGTGTGGGTGCACTTTGGGATCCCAAAGTCTATCATCTCAGATTGGGACAGTAGGTTCCTTAGCACATTTTGGTCCAACCTCTGGTCAATGTTGGACACCAAGCTCACCATGTCCACAAATTTCCATCACCAAACTGATGGCAAGACAGAGGTCGTCAACGGGATGATCGTACACATTCTATGCATGTATAATTTGAAGCATCCACACACATGGGATGAGATCCTTCGCTATGTACAACACAATTATAATCGGGATCTCCGCATCTCAACTGGCCACAACCCCTTGCAAGTGGGCTCGGGATTCGCACCACTGTGTCTCATTGACGTAGCCATGCCATTTACAACTACTCAGGCTAATTCAACTCATGTCTAGTCTGAATCTAACAAAGAGAACATGTTCATTGAGTGCATTCAGCACATCTTCCAACAAGTTCATGACATATTGGACAAAGCCAATGATAAGTACAAGCAATGGCATGATCAACATCGAGTGCCACACAACTTTTAGGTGGGTGATAAAGTGTGGCTACATTTGCAGAAGGAGCGCCTCGCTGGACCCCACCGCACACTTCACTTGCTCCAATATGGGTTTTACACCATCACTAAGGCTATAGGGGAAAATTCCTTCAAGCTCAGTATTCCACCATTCCTTGGTCTGCACCCAGTATTCAATGTGGACCACCTTCGACCCTACTTCCCACGTCAATTGTACACCTCCGGCATTACAGAACAATTCACGCCAATAGATTTAAACCCGGAATGCATGGAAAATGCCACCACATATTGTATCATGGACATGAAAATCAAGAACACCCACCAACAGAAGATCCAACTATATCGGGTTGTCAAAGTTGGCCAACTCCTGCACCAAGGCAAGTGGTTCACCAGGGACCAAGTTCAACAGAAGTTTCCTCATCTCATGGAGGAACTCAACGCAATGGGGACCATTGCTTCCTAAAGGGGGAGGAATGATCCGGGTGGATATTGGTGGCCAATCACTTATTCCACTTGGGGCCCCACCATTTTTTCTTTCAGTTTTCCAGTCTCCTTAATTATAGCACAGTTTACTATTTTTAGCGGTTTTTCAAGTCTTGAACTTCTGAAGCCGTTTTGAGGCCCTAAACGATGTTTTTTTGGAAAACCAAGAGCAACATGGAAGTTCCTATGTTCTTGCTCACATTATTAGTTTTTTTTGTCAGATAGATATTTCTAATGAGGTATTGTGCACGTCAAATGAAGATCGTATGCCAAAGTTACATCCATGGGAAGTTAAACGAGGCCCATATTTTTGGCGCTTCATCTCCTAGGGTTAGGATTTTGGATATTTATGCTTTTCCATTGTTTCTAAATACTAAATAGGTACTCAAGCCTCATTGTAACAAAATTCAGAGGCCCGTAGCTGCCACATCTCTTCTGAGAGATAAGCTACTAGCACCCTAGCTAATTTATTTCCATTATGTTTGTAAACAAATTTCAGTTCTTTGATATTAATGAAATGAATTGTTATTTCCACTGCATATTTGTATTTGTGGTTATATGTGTATTCGGTTGTGTTCCTGCATAAATCTGAATCAATGGTATCAGATAAATATTCTCTTTATCAATCCTTCTTTCCATGTCCCCAACAAGGTCAGGGTATAAGGAGTTCGGGCTCGATGGTTGAAATTTTGCAAGATCAACCTCGCAAACCTCGATGCTCGCCCATGGGAGACAAAAATAAAGATGAGGGAGTAGGAGATCTTATAAAAATATTGCTTGAGTAGGCCCTCGAAAAACAAAGGAACGTGATGATGGATAACTTTGCCCAGATCCTTCAACGACTGCCCACCGGCAGCACATCTGCATCCAAAAACCACTCTGGAGGTGCAACTCCTTTTATTGTACTAGTAAAATTTTACATTCCCATATTTTAGGGCCAAATAGATGTAGACACTATAGATATATGGTTGAATCTATTAAAAGGATATTTCTTTCTTCATTACTTTTCTGACTGAGAGAAGATTAATTTTAAACTCTTCAAAGCTACTCCCCATGTCAAGGACTGGTGGGAAACCTATTGTGAGAAAAAGGACAAGGGGGAACCCTCTCTATTATTGGTTATACCCACTTGGAATTATTTCTGAGATGTCATCAAGGAACAATATTATTCTGTTGGGAGCTATGAGGACACGTACATACAATGCAATACGCTACAGCAGTATAGGGATCAAGATGTGCATGAGCTGACGAATCCTTTCCATACCCTGAGCACAAAGTTGGGTATCAAATATTCAAAGAAACATTTGGTGTTGAAGTACCGCATTTATCTACACAAAAACATTCAGGAGGAAATGGAGTTCCTCGACATCTCCTCTCTTGGTATAGAATACCAGTATGCTGCCAAGATTGAGCAAAAATTCAAACAAAATAAGCGAGAATTTGGATATGCGAATCAAAAGCAAGGGAAAGGTGCCCCAAAATCGTAGAAAAAGGGACAAAGCCAAGACATGGTAGCCCAAGAAAACTTGCCAAAGATGAAAGCAAAGAATAACACCGTGAAGCCGAAGAAGGACACGAGAAAGTTGTGTGAGTTCGATAAGAGCTCCACTCACAACACAAGTGAGTGTCAGGCCAAACAGTCACCGGTGGCCAAGATGAGGGCTTCTGAATCAGATGCATGCTCTGACTTTGAATCAAAACCTAAAAAGGGGAATGAAAAAGTGAATCTGATTATTTATGTTAAGCCCAATGCCACTATTTCCACCGTGAAGATCGAGAAGGAGGAACCAGAAGATCTAGAGGAGGAGGAGTGTCTCTTCCACTCCCAGATGTGGGTAAAGGGTTCTCCACTATAGTTCATTTTCAACAGCGAGAGCCAAAAGAACCTCATTTTTGCAGATATCATGAAGTGGTTGGGTTTTCCAACAACATCAAACCCACATCCGTACACCATCAGGTGGGTTCACCAAGGACAGGATCTTCGCATCAGCCAGTAGTACCACCTTACCTACAACATCAAGCCCTTCACGGATGAGCTATTATGTAACATTTCTCATTTTTATGTTTGTGATGTATTATTATGCCAACCATATTTGTGGAAGAAACATGTTGTGTATGATTCTAGACCTCATGCTATTATTTTTACTTTTAGCAATAAGTTGTACAGGATACCAGTGGTACCATCTCCTGCCGCTCTCTCTTTGGTTATTGCAAAAAAATGCAGTAAGCTCATTTCCAAAACTGGAAAATTTGTTTTCCTAATGATCCACCCTCATGGAAAGAAGAAGGTTGTGGCCACAACCTCCAAACAGGGCTCCTTTGCAAGACAACAACAAATGGACAAGGTCTTCGAGGAGTGTTATGTAGGTAAATCCTCTCTGCGGATAGAGATGATCCCTCTAGCCCTAGAGTGGGTCTAGTAACAAGGAATCATGCTAGAGTGTAGGTTCCTAGAAATTTGAATGAAAGAGGATGTGAATAAGATGGCTTACCTGTGGTCCAAAGCTATCATCGACACTTGTAGTGATGATGAGAACCCCCGCTCCTAATTGAAGGCAAGTCACAACCCTTCCGCTTATCACGTTTGGACACCTACACAGAGATAAGAAAACGATAACCACATACCACATACTAATTTCATCCAAAAACTACTAATCAGTCAGAGAATACTAGCATATTGCATTCAATAAATTTAAAACACAAGATGAGAACCAAACAATAGTCACTTATATTAATAGGTAGAAAGAAGAGATACAACCATGCTCTAACGTTGCAGTATCCTCCAGTGGGGCTCGAGTGAAGCACGTCTCAAAGCTCGTTGGGGAATTCAGACGGGATAAAGGACCTCTTGATGGATTCCTCCTTGTTCTACCTTCTCAATAACTCAGTTATTCAACTATAATGTGCTCACCTCTTCAGTTGTATAATTCTCTTTGTTTAGCTAGTTTTCATAAAGAGAGAAGGCTTGTTTATATAGAGAGAAAAGAGGAGGTTGGGATCCCTACAAATGTGGAAGGGAGGCCTATCCTTTAGGAGTGTTCCAAGGGAGGTGGAAACTACTAACTAAAGGAGGAGGCCCATGGTTGTTTCAGTTCAACCACTCCCAATGACTCATCCCAGAGGTGGTCGGAATGGAACCTACGCCTCTATTTTTTTTTTAAATTTCATAAATAGCTTGGCTCGAGCATTACACTGGGACAGAGCACCAGGTGGCCCGGGACGTAGTGTTAATATTCCACTTCGGCGCGAGGGCATAACTGGCTACTTGCGCCAAGGCAAAGACAGGGATTTTTACTGTTCTGCTCAAAGAAATGTCAACAAGAAGAATGTTACCTTCGTCAAAAGGGATTCAATGATGTTAATTGCAAGGAATGACACTATTCAGAAGTCACAGAAATGACCCTCCAATGTGTGGGATGAGGATTGCAGGGATAATGACAAAATGTTGTGTAATAGAATCTCTTACACAGCATTTTGTCACTTTCCCTGCAATCCCCATACCGCACATTGGAGGGTAATTTATGTGACTTCTAAAAAGTTTCATGCCTTGCAAATAACATCATTGCATCCCTTTTGATGAAGGAAAAATTCTTCCTGTTGACATTTCCCTGAGCTGAGCAGTAAAAATCCCTATTTTTTCCTTGGCACGAGTAGCCAGTTCTGCCCTCGCACCGAAGTGGAAGATTAACACTAGGGCCCGTGCCACCTGGCGCTCTATTCCAGTGTAATGCTCACACCAAGATATTTATGAATTGTTTTTTTAAAATAGAGGTGGACGTTCCATTCCAACCACCTTCGGGATGAGTAATTGGGAGTGGTTGAATTGAAATAATTACGGGCTTCCTCCTTAAATTAGTAGTTTCCACCTCCCTTGGAACACTCCTAAAGGATAGGCCTCCCTTCCACCTTTGTAGGGATCCCAACCTCCTATTTTTCCTATATATAAACAAGCCTTCTCTCTTGATGAAAACTAGCTCAACAAAGAGAATTATACAGCTGAAGAGCTGAGCACATTATAGTTGAATAACTGAGTTATTGAGAAGGTAGAACAAGGAGGAATCCATCGAGAGGTCCCTTATCCTGTCCGAATTCCCCGACGAGCTTTGAGACGTGCTTCACCTACGCCCCGCTGGAGGAGACCGCAACGTTAGAGCATGGTTGTATCTCTTCTTTCTACCTATTAATATAAGTGACTATTGTCTAGTTCCCGTTGTTAGTATCAGTCTAGTCATACTGCCATCAGTAATCAAAACTTCTCTTTTGCATTTGCATATTAGGTGTCTCATACCGAATAAAATTTCACCATTCCGCTAGGTCATGGATTCATCGATGGTAGTAATTTTTATCAGTTTTCCCTCATGAGGTACTTGCTGATTCTCCTCCCTATGGTCTTCAGTCATTAGTCACTTCATTCTCAAAATCATATCAGTAGGTCATAGGATGGGTCTCATTAGTATCTAAGGTCTCATCATGGTCAAATTAATGAGTCAAATGTCAATAAATATCAGCAAGGTCATGAGGAAGTCAATAAACTCAAATTCATTGCACTTGAAAGATCAAAGATATTAGCTGTTTAGTTTGATGCAAGTTTCACCTCAAAACCATGTTTTGAGGTGAAAACATAATACTTTTCCTTTAAGTCACAATTCAGAAGCTGTTATCTCCACAAAGTGATGTCCCTGTCTTCAGAGAATTTTTCCATAGCATGTTCAGTGCCAAATCATCTTCAAAGTAGATCCATCAGAAGGAGCCCAGAAAGAGCTTTCCAATGGTATACTACACTCTCAAAACCAACTTCTGGATTGAATTTTATGCTTAAGTGAAGTAAAAGGCCTATATTCCCTAAGCTCCCCCCTATTTCCCATTTTCCCTTCTAAACTTTATGATCATTTCCCTTTAAAAACCCCTTTTTTCCCCTTTCCCCTTTCCGATCACAAAAAATCGCATTATAAAACCTTCGTAATACATATGCTATTTAATTAAAACCACTTCCCCACCATGCTTATAGTCAAAAAATTTATAATATAAAGTTTGAAGTCTTGTTATAAATCGCAATCGCAAAAAACTTTTCAATCGCAACATTTATATAAAGGGTTCCGACCAGTTCATCGCAAATAGTGGCGATGCGATTGATCGCACAAAACTTTGATCATCGCAATCGCAAGTCCTGCCCCTTCCAATTGGCCAATCGCACCATCCCCCGATCCGCATGATCGCAAGTCCGTCCCCAAATCCTCTGATTGCGATCAATCGCATTCCCCTCTGATCGCGACCTCCAATTAACAACCCCGATTGATCCAGCACCGTCGATCTTCCCCGCAGATCGGATGGCCTACATCCAATCGCACCATCGCAATCGGTGCTTCCATAAGTCCCTCTCTGATTGACACCCTCTGATTGACATACTCTCGATTACACCAGAGCCATCGATCTCATCATCTAATCCAACGGTCCTCCACCAATTGCAATGTTCCAATCACATTGTTTTAAATCCCGCCTCCATTTCCCTTCCCTTTTCCCAATTAAATGCATTTTTCCCTTCACAAAAAAGCATAAATTATTTTTATCAACATTCTATTGAAGACCAGAGAATAAAGAACTAAAGGAAATCGAAACGTCAGGGGCTGAGGAATAAAATTGTAACAATCACATCTTCAGTTATGATTCAAAGGGATCCACACTACAGGTTTTCACCTTCCCATTGGTTATCAGGAAATTTCAAGTGGAACAAAGTAACGCTGCTCCCCCTTTACCGAAATACTGTTGGCTTTTAGCCTTCCATCTTCAGTTGTGATTTCTCCTCTCCCCATCGATTTGTATTCCTGCAAATCTGTCTATTTATTGTAAACACTAATCATTTTGTAAAGGGGGGGAAAGTCTGAGGTCTGAAAACTCAGAAGAGGGGAATAGTGTGGCAGCGAGCTCTGCTCTCCGTTGTACAGTTTGGCAGGGAATTAATAAAGTGATGCAGCTCTAATTTGTGGGATTCATGTGGTATGAGTTTTAGCATATGTCTCTTCTTTGTGTTTCATATGTACATTGTTATGTTGCAACATTCATTCATAAACATTTCCAGTTGAATGTTTTCAAGTTAGAAAGGTAGAATCCATTTTATATGCTCTGCCTTGGGGAATCATTCATACTCTGTGTATTTTATTCTGTTTGAAAAGGATCCATTTATTAAGCCCTTTTCAGCTTCTCAACAGTCCTTCCACTCCATCTTATCTCAAACTAGATTGCTAAGTCTCCTGCCTATCTTGCCCCATGAAATACCCTGTATCCTGTTTTAATTCCTCAGTTCATGCTATCCTTGTGTCCCATACATCCCTGGAAAATTTCAGTCGTTTATCCAAACCCCTTTCATAGTCATATATCTAGCCTAAAATCAGTTTATTATTGTGTTATTGAATGTCTATTCTACGGAGAGATCCCTCTCCTGTCCTTGTAGGGCTAGCTACAAGGCTGAGCATGGTTTAGTTGTTACCCTGATTTGCCTTTTTAGCCTGAGGTTCAGATTGGGTGCTAACATATTTGGCGACTCTGTTGGGGACCTATTACAAACTTTTTGCATAGAAGATTTATCACCCCAGTAATATTTTTCTTGTAAAGTCTTTATGATGATATTTCAGAGTTTTCTAGGTTGATTTAAATATTGTACAGTAGTAATTTGACCACACTGGCTTCAAGAAGATATACGAGGGCTAATCCTGACCCAAATCCTCCCCCTGTGTTTGAAAATCCAAATCTTATACCAAGAATAGTCAGAAGGCAGAGGGATCGCTAAGTCCTACACCTATTCTCAGGTCCCATACTTGGCCCAGTGAGTGGTTTTTTGTAGAAGAGATTTCTTTTGATGAGAGTATTGAGCTCTCTTCATTTAGAAATAATTCTGAAACTGCACTTGAAGACATGGTTTTAGATCCGGAGTTTCTTGTAGATATTGAAGTTCAGAGAGAAAATTCTTCCATTGATGACTAAATTTTGAATTCACCTCAGTCCATCACTGCAACTTATATTCCTGAGCCTTCAGAATCATCAGGAGCAGCATTTCCTCCTCCTAATTCATCAACATCCCCTTTAGTCAACTCCCAGTTATCATCTCCTCCAACAACACCTCCCCTAAATCCTGCAAATCTTATTGTAAATCCACCCAGAGTCATGGCTGCCCGATATGCACCCTTGGTTTTGTCTCAGGTTCTTAATGATATGCCTGTTGATTATCAGAGTAAAATTGCTATCTTTGATGCCACTCAGGGCATTACAGCCCAGAAGCATGTTGACAAGATGAATGACTTTTTTGACTTGCATGAAGTGGAAGAAGAGAATGTAGCTACCAGATTTTTTGTTCAAAGCTTCGGAGGTGAAGTGAGAAAGTGGTTCAGAGCTTTACCAGCAGGCTCTATTCACACTTTGCAAGAGTTACACACACAGTTCTTAGAACGGTGGGAGGTGAAAAGGAATCCACACCAAATTCTGTCTGAATATGAGAATATTAAAAGAAATGTGGGTGAAACGGTGCAAGACTACTGTTTTAGATTCAATGCGGTATACAATGCTATTCTGGCTAACCTCAAACCTCCTGTGGATTTAGCTATGCTAAAGTTTCCAGATGGTTTTGATGCCAACATGGCATATCAGCTGCGTGAAAGAGATCCACCATCACTTGAAGAGATGCAAAAGATAGCAGTAAACGTTGAAGATAATCTGCTGGCTAGAAGAGCTCGAGCCATAACTGAAAAGAAAGTCGTAGTGAAAGAAGAAGCATCCCCTTAGACAGAAAAATGGACACACTAATTCGTACAATGGAAAATATGGTTGATCGATTAATGATTTCGGACAGACCTAAACCCCAAATAAGAAATCCAAATTTTAGAGGACAACAGCAGCCGCAATTTAGAATTAGACAGAGAGAACAAAGGGCGCAGGACCAAGTGGCACCACAGCAACAGATTAAAACACCGTTACAGCAGAACTACGTGCAAGGGACTGACTCATATGATGATAGTCCCCTATTTGAAACCAATCATTTTTTCACAGCTGATGGTGAGCCCATTTTCCTCACAGAAGACGAAGAATACACAGTGGCGACTCTAGACATTCGAGGGGATGAAAATTTCATCCTGGAAAACGATGTAGTGTTAGAAGAAGAATATGATGATTACCAGAGAGGGTATATGAATGCTCTATCATCCCAGCAAAGGCAATATTCTCTGAGGAACAGAAATGTCATAATCAGTCCCATTCAAAAGAGAAAAGAACTCAAAATGAAGGATGAGGCACAGAAGAAAGGAAAAGAGCAAGTCAATCCTTCATCCAGCAAAGCACCTGCAGCAACTAACATAGCAAATGAAAAAAGCCAGCAGAGCATAGTGAAGGAGAAAACAGAGAAGAAAGTTCCTCCCATTAAAGAGGTTGAAAAAAATCCTTCCTTCAATTTAGAAAATGAAATTTCCAAACTCAAATTTTTTGTGCCCCTGACCGAGTTGATGAAAAATAGTGTGTATAAAAGTCAGGTGTCTAAATTCTTGCAATTTGACCCTCTTTCTAATATGGTTAATGTGGAAGATGACTACCCTGAACTTATTTTTGGTCCAGCCACACAAGAGTCTGAAGAAAATGAAGTTCCCCCCTTTTAATTAAGTCTTAGGTTGCATGAGTTTATCTTGCATAATGCCATGTTGGACTCCAGGGCCTCGCATAATTTGATGCCCAAAGTTGTCATGGAGAAGTTAGGCCTTGATGTTACTAGAAAGTACCATGATTTGTATTCTTTCGACTCAAGTAGGGTCCATTGTATCGGTCTCATCAAAGATTTAGTAGTGTCTTTAGATCAAATCCCAGCCAAAAATGTCTTGATGGATGTAGTTGTTGCTAATGTCCCACCACGGTTTGGGATGCTTTTATCTAGGTCTTGGGGTGCAAAACTTAAAGGGACCATACAGCTTGATTTCTCCTATGCCAAAATCCCCGTATTTGGCCAGTTGAGAAAGTTATATAGGGAAAAGAAAATGAAATACATGATCACTAGCAAAGACAAGCTAGTAAATCATTCCATCAATACGGTCCACACAGATTTAGAGTCTTTTGTCTTATATTCAGATGGTGGTTTAAATGATGAAGACTTTCAGTTGGTACAAGTGGAGGAGATACCTGAGATTTCAGAAAATTTCAGAGAAGTCCTCAAACAGGAAAAAGACAAAGCAGCAAATACTTCTAAGCCTCCTGCCTGCCAACAGCAAAGGGATAATGAAAAGCCAAAAATCAGCCAGGGTGAAAAGAAGGAAGAAACTAAATTTCAGCATCTACAAGAAGAAGAAGAAGGCCTATGGAGTATGGATTTTAATGGAGCTATTGGTAAGGATGGAGCTGGCATTGGAATATGGGTTAGGAGTCCTATGTTTCAGCCTGAAAGAGTCCCTAGTAATGTTAGAGTATGTGCTTATAAGTTGGATTTTAACTGCTCCAACAATGAAGCAGAGTATGAAGCTCTGATCGCAGGCCTCAAAATCTTAAAGAATTTGAAGGCGAAAAGGATTTCTGTGTATGGTGACTCTGAGTTAATAATCAAGCAGGTGAAAGTAGAGTACCAAGCTAAACATCCAAGACTGAGGGCATATAGAAATGTAGTTCTGGACATTTTGAAGACATTCCCAGAGTACACTTTGACAGCAGTGCCCAGGATGCAGAATCTTATTGTTGATTCTCTTGCCACTACTGCAAGTAACCTGAAGATTCCGATGAACTCCAGCAATAAGTTTGAAATCTATGTCAAACATAGGCCCACTGTTCCGGACAATTTAAGGTATTGGCAAGTATTTTGGGATGATAATGAGATCAATGCATTCTTACAGGGTGATGGAAAATTCAAGGACACTCCCATAGAAGGCGAGTATGCAGCTGATGATCAAGAAATGGAAACAAAATAGATGGACATATTGCAGCTGAAAGATAATGTAATTCCTAGAGGTCTCATACCTCTAGAGGAGCTGTTTGATCAGGATGATGTTGCAAAGAAGCCAAGCTTGGTGCCCACAGAGAAAGGAGTTGAAGAGGTGAATATCGGAATAGCTGACCAGCCCAAGTTTGTCAAATTGTCAAAGACATTGTCCCCTGAAGTGAAGGAGAAGTATGTGGAGTTGCTTTCCGAATTCTCTGATGTATTTGCGTGGGATTATTCAGACTTGAAAGTGTATGATAAAAACATAATCCAGCATACTATTCCTATCAAGCCAGATCAAAATCCATTCAAATAGAAGCTGATAAGAATAAATCCAAAGCTACTGCCATCAATTGAAAAGGAGGTAAACAGGCTGTATAAAGCAGGAATCATAGTTCCTATCATATTTTCTGATTGGATTTTGAATTTGGTCCCGGTGCGTAAGAAGACTGGAGAGATAAGGTTGTGTATAGATTTTCGGAACTTGAATAAGGCCTCCTTGAAGGATAATTATCCACTTCCGAAAATGGACCATATTCTGCAGAGAGTAGTTGGAGCATCCAGGATGTCACTACTTGATGGCTACTCAAGCTACAACCAAATCTTGGTGCATGAGAAGGACTAAGATAAAATTGCCTTCACAACACCCTGGGGAACCTTCCAGTATGCCAAAATGCCTTTTGGACTGAAGAATGCAGGAGCTACTTTCCAGCGTGCAATGGACATCGCTTTTGCAAATGAAAAAGATGTTTTTTTGGTTGTTTATTTAGATGATTTGACAGTGTTTTCAGGATTAGATGATGAGCATTTGCACCATTTGAGAGTTGTTTTTCAGCGATGCAGAAAATTTGGAATTTCTCTCAATCCCAAGAAGTGTCTCTTTGCCATGGATGAAGGAAAGCTACTGGGGCATATCATCTCCAAAGATGGTATTCGCATCGATCCAGCCAGAGTGGAGGCAATTCAGCTCATAGACCTGCCACGAAACAAAAAGGATATCCAAGCATTCAATGGTAAGTTGAACTTCTTACATCGATTTATACCCAATCTGGCTGAACATTTGAGGGAAATGACTAATATGCTGAAGAAAGACAGCACTATTAAATGGAGTGAGGAGGCCATCAAATCATTCAATCTGGTAAAGTTTGCTTTGTCCAATGCCCCAGTTTTGATCAGTCCCGACTACACTCAAGACTTTATAATATTTTCGTTTGCATCTGAGCACACCTTGGCCGTTGTTTTAATGCAAAAGAGAGACGAGATAGAAAAGCCAATTGCCTTCTTTAGTAGGAATATTAGAGACGCTACTTTGAAATACAATATTATCGAAAAACAGGCATTGGCTCTCATCAAGGCACTGAAGGATTTCAGGGTCTACATCCTACATTCACATACTATAGCATATGTTCCTAACGCCGCGGTGAAGGATGTGTTAAGGCAAACTAACCCAGAAGGTCGGAGAGGCAAGTGGATAGCAGCGATGTTGGAGTACGATCTGGAGATCAAGCCCACGAAGTTGATCAAAGGCCAAGGCTTAGCGAAATTGATGGCCCAATCAAATCTGCACGCCTTAGATATAAACCTTGTAACCGCAGTGGCAGAAGAGGAAGATGAAGGTTTATTGGTTCCAATTGCAAATATTTTTCTATAGTCCCCGTGGTATTCAGATATCATGTATGTCCTTCAGCATTTGTCACCTCCTACGGGCATGTCCAAGAGTAAAGGTAGATCTCTGAAGCTAAAATCCACAAAATACTGCATTTTGGACAACTCTCTGTATTGGAAAGATCCGGGAGGCGTTCTGCTTAATTTTTTGGTTGAAGAAGAAGTGCAGAAGGTAATGCACGAGTTTCATAAAGGCGACTGTGGCAGTCACTTGTTTTGGAAGACTACAGCCAATAAGATATTGAGAGAAGGATATTATTAGCCCACATTATTCTCTGATTTATATAAGACCGTGATGAAATGTCATGAATGCAAAATCTTCCAAGGAAAGAAAAAATTGCTTCCACTCCCTTTGAAACCAGTCTCAGCGAACGCACCCTTTCAGCAGTGGGGGCTCGATTTCATTGGAGAAATTCATCCCGCATCCTCAGCACAGCACCGATGGATATTGACAGGGACAGATTACTTTATGAAATGGATCGAGGCCATCCCATCCAGGAAAGCAACAGACACGGTAATCATTCAATTCTTGGAATCGAATATTTTATCTCGTTTTGGCTGCCCATGCAAAATCATAACAAACAATGCAGCCGCGTTCAGATCCAAGAAAATGATCGATTTTTGTGACAAATACAACATCGCGTTGGGCCATTCGATAGTGTATTATCCACAAGGAAACGACCTGGCTGAGTCCTCTAACAAATCACTAGTGAATATAATTAAGAAAATGCTGGAGGCAAACAAAAGAAATTGGCACCGAAAACTAATCAACACAGTGTGGGAAGACAGAGTCAGCAGTAAAAGATCAATAGGTATGTCACCATTTGAGCTAGTTTATGGTACTGACGCCATCTTTCCGACATCCCTTATAGTCCCAGTTATGAGATTATTGCAAGAAGCTGGCGGCGAGGACAATGAAAATCAGCGAAGGATCAATCAAATGATCAACCTTCAGCAGACAAGAGAGGAAGTGTCACAGAATGCTATTCAATTGCAGGAGAAAATTAAAAAGATCTATGACAGGAAGAAAAAAGCAGAGAAGTTTCAGCTGGATGATATAGTGTTGAAATGGGATGCCATAAATGAAGAGAAAGGGAAGCATGGTAAGTTCGACAATCTGTGGAAAGGACCATACAAAATTTCAGCATACAGAGGACAGAACGCCTTCTTGCTTTCAGAAATGGATGGCCAAGATTGCCTTGGAGGAGCAGTAAATGGTAGGATTTTGAAGCACTACCATTGTTGAACACAAAGGATCAGAACCTATGTCATCACCATTGTATATACCATGTTATGTTTATTAGAGTTTAGAGTACACAGTCATTGAAGTTTGGGGCCCGGGGTGAAGGCTATAAGACTTGGATGATTTGTGTATGGTGTTTTATTTCAGTTTTTCAGTCTTAGTCCTGAGTCAGGACCAGTCTACATTGTGTCAGTTTTTCAGTATTTTTGACTCCATGCCCAATGGATAAGGCTACTTGGTCTACGGTGTTCTTGGCACCTCGAAGTAGCTACCATCCCCATTGGAGCCAATGTTAGTGTCAGTCTAGTCATACTGCCATCAGTGATCAAAACTGCTCTTTTGCATTTGCATATTAGGTGTCTCATACCGAATAAAATTTCACCATTCCACTAGGTCATGGATTCATCGATGGTAGTAATTTTTATCAGTTTTCCCTCATGAGGTACTTGCTGATTCTCCTCCCTATGGTCTTCAGTCATTAGTCACTTCATTCTCAAAATCATATCAGTAGGTCATAGGATGGGTCTCATTAGTATCTAAGGTCTCATCACGGTCAAATTAATGAGTCAAATGTCAATAAATATCAGCAAGTTCATGAGGAAGTCAATAAACTCAAAGTCACTGCACCTGGAAGATCATAGATATTAGCTGTTTAGTTTGATGCAAGTTTCACCTCAAAACCATGTTTTGAGGTGAAAACATAATACTTTGCCCTTTAAGTCACAATTCAGAAGTTGTTATCTCCACAAAGTGATGTCCCTGTCTTCATAGAAGTTTTCCACAGCATTTTCAGTGCCATATCATCTTCAAAGTAGAGCCATCAGAAGGATCTCGGAAAGAGCTTTCCAACGGTATACTACACTCTCAAAACCAACTTCTGGATTGAATTTTATGCTTAAGTGAAGTAAAATCCCTCTATTCCCTAAGCTCCCCCCTATTTCCCATTTTCCCTTCTAAAATTTATGATCATTTCCCTTTAAAAACCCCTTTTTTCCCCTTTCCCCTTTCCGATCACAAAAAATCGCATTATAAAACCTTCATAATACATATGCTATTTAATTAAAACCACTTCCCCACCATGCTTATAGTCAAAAACTTTATAATATAAAGTTTGAAGTCTTGTTATAAATCGCAATCGTAAGAAACTTATCAATCGCAACATTTATATGAAGGGTTCCGACCAGTTCATCGCAAACAGTGGCGATGCGATTGATCACACAGAACTCCGATCATCACAATCGCAAGTCCTACCCCTTCCGATTGGCAAATCACACCATCCCCCGATCCGCCTGATCGCAAGTCCCTCCCCCAATCCTCCGATTGCGATCAATCGCATTCCCCTCCGATCACGACCTCCGATTAACAACCCCGATTGATCCAGCACCGTTGATCTTCCCCGCAGATCGGACGGCCTACATCCAATCGCACCATCGCAATCGGCGCTTCCATAAGTCCCTCTCCGATTGACACCCTCCGATTGACATACTCTCGATTACACCAGAGCCGTTGATCTCATCATCTAATCCAACGGTCCTCCACCAATCACAATGTTCCAATCACATTGTTTTAAATCCCGCCTCCATTTCCCTTCCCTTTTCCCATTTAAGCGCATTTTTCCCTTCATGAAAAAGCATAAATTCATTTATCAACATTCTATTGAAGACCAGAGAATAAAGAACTAAAGGAAATCGAAACGTCAGGGGCCGAGGAATAAAATTGTAACAGTCACATCTTCAATTACGATTCAAAGGGATCCACACTACAGGTTTTCGCCTTCCCATTGGTTATCAGGAAATTTCAAGTGGAACAAAGTAATGCTGCTCCCCCTTTACCGAAAGACTGTTGGCTTTTAGCCTTCCATCTTCAGTTATGATTTCTCCTCTCCCCATCGATTTGTATTCCTGAAAATCTGTCTATTTATTGTAAACACTAATCATTTTGTAAAGGGGGGGAAATTCTAAGGTCTGAAAACTCAGAAGAGGGGAATAGTGTGGCAGCGAGCTCTGCTCTCCATTGTACAGTTTGGCAGGGAATTAATAAATTGATGCAGCTCTGATTTGTGGGATTCATGTGGTATGAGTTTTAGCATATGTCTCTTCTTTGTGTTTCATATGTACATTGTTATGTTGCAACATTCATTCATAAACATTTCCAGTTGAATGTTTTCAAGTTAGAAAGGTAGAATCCATTTTATATGCTCTACCTTGGGGAATCATTCATACTCTGTGTATTTTATTCTGTTTGAAAAGGATCCATTTATTATGCCCTTTTCAGCTTCTCAGCAGTCCTTCCACTCCATCTTATCTAAAACTAGATTTCTAATTCTCCTACCTATCTTGCCCCATGAAATACCCTGTATCCTGTTTTAATTCCTCAGTTCATGCTATCCTTGTGTCCCATACATCCCTGAAAAATTTCAGTCATTTATCCAAACCCCTTTCACAGTCATATATCTAGCCTAAAATCAGTTTATTATTGTGTTATTGAATGTCTATTATACGGAGAGAGCCCTCTCCTGTCCTTGTAGGGCTAGCTACAAGGTTGAGCATGGTTTAGTTGTTACCCTGATTTGCCTTTTCAGCCTCAGGTTCAGATTGGGTGCTAACACCTATCTTGTGTTTTATCTTTATTGAATGCAATATGCTAGTCTTCTTTGAATGATTAGTACTTTTTGGATGAAATTAGTATGTGGTATGTGGTTATCATTTTATGATCTCTGTGCAGGTGTCCAAACGTGATAAGCGGAAGGGTTGTGACTTGCCTTCGATCAAGAGACGGAGTTCTCATCATCACTACAAGTGTTGACGATAGCTTTGGACCACAGGTAGGCCATCTTATTCACATCCTCTTTCATTCAAATGTCTAGGAACCTACACTCTATCATGATTCCTTGTTACTAGACCCACTCTAGTGCTACAGGGATCATCTCTATCCGCAAAGAGGATTTACCTACATAAAAAGTTGGCGACCATACTGGGGATCAATGTGAGTTTTTCTTTGATCTTGTTGAGTCATTTTTGGGGTTTTGGTCTTGTTGTTTACTTTTATGGTTGTTTAACTGTGTTTCAAACCCTTGTTCAGCCCTAGAGTGTCAAGATTGACCTCTGCTCTGTTGAGTTTTTCCCTCTTTCCTCGGTTAACTGGCTTGGTGTAGTTTTTCCCTTAGCAGTCGCGCCTATTGGTGCATGTTTCTTTTGTAGCACTTGCACCATTTCCTGTTTGGCACTGAATATCGCCTCACAGTCACGCCGACCGCTGTGAGTTTTGGGTGTGAGATTTTCATGAGTTTTTGGTCACTTTTCTTTGTTTCTAGGTTCTTCTTAAGAGTAATTGAAGTGTTTTTGAATGTCTTTGATCACTGGAGGATCATTTTCCTCAGTTGTTTGTCCATTTCTCATCAGTGTAGCTTGAGGTCTTAGGGTTTTTGAGTGCCTTGATGCACTGAGCCTTCTGTTTGGAGATCGAGTTTCTTGATAAGCTGTCGAATTCGTTCCCTGCTAATTGCTCTTGGTTTCTTTGATCCTATTGAGTATGTTCATTGGTTTAATGGTCATTACCTTTCTTGTTTTGATTTTTCTTCCTCTTACTCCAAGCACCAATTACATTGCTTGTATGGGTCATTTTCAATATTTCTCTTTGATTTGAAAGGATTGTATCATTGGTTTGAGTATTGTTGTGTTTGTTTTATGTTGGAGGAGTCATTCCGTTTAAAAATTTTCATTCGCTCTCCCAAGCTAATGTTTAGTTTTGTTTTTCATATCATTTAGTGCATTGTTTTCTCTATTGCATTGAAAAAAAAAAAATATTGCATTCTTTTTGCTTTGAAAATGAAACGTTCTTTTGCTTAATTTGCATTTTATATGCTAGGAAAGAGTTTTGTTTTCCACAGATTTCATTAGATGCATTAGTGGATGTTTTCTCATGATTTCATTATTTGCTTCTGCTTGAAATTTTTCTTTCCTTCTCGTAGATAGCTTTCATTGAACGAAAATGGTATCCTTCTACATGTAGTTTTGCATTTAGGAAGATTTCATATCCGACATACGTTAAGGCCTGGAAATTGAAACTTAATCCAACATCAACGTTAAAATTTATTTCAATTAACCTAAGGCAACATTGGAACCTAACGAAATATTCTAGTGGTCTAAGTTAGAGACGTGTTCCGACATCTTAAAATATAGTAGCTGTCATTCGCCATCTGGCTTCAGACAGCGCTAGTACGGACTTGTGCTCCTTGTATCGTCGAGTATATAAAGGGAGACCCCTCTAGGTTGCAATCCTTTTATCCATAGGAAGTTGAGTCTGCCACCCTGTAACCATGATACACCGAACAAAACATTCGAGGAGACTACCTGCACGTACGTCAAGTCCTTGGTCATTTCTCTTTCATTTGATCACCAAGGTGTATATGGCAGTTCACAGAAACTTGGCATACCCTCTTGCTTAGATTACCTGAGCAGTCATTTTTTATCTTTACTGACTCTTTAAATTTGAAAAGATCATTGAGCACTTGCCCTTTCGCACTCGTTCAAAATTGAAAGTGACTAGAGTCATCTTTTGCCTGTTTCTTATCTCTTAAAACATGAAACAATGAAGTTTGGTTTTAGTGTCGTAAAATAAACTACCCACAATTACATGCCCATTATACAGTTTCACTACTTGGCTTGTTTTTGTTTGCCTTGGTTTTTTTGAGTCTTTGTTCGGATCTCTCATTTTCCTTCTTACTGTGAAACAGTCATAGTGGTAGAACCACCGGTTTCATCATCCTCGATCCCTTCTACATGTAGTCCTTTACCAGAAAGTTCATTTGAAATTCCTCAATCCTCTAGGTCTGCTGAGCTTCAACAGCCTATTCTCCCATTGATCTTACCCCTTGCTACCCGATCTCCCACTGACGAGCCATTTGAGTTTAATTGGCCTCCCTCGGGTGCTTGGTCTAGTTTTGGGGATGAGGAAGAATTCCCTTCTCTTACATTGGGATCGCCATTTTTAGTTGTTGTTATACCTCCTAGTCCACGTAGTCTCGTGGTATCTTTCAATATTTCAACTCTCTCGCCATGGCATTCCTTACTCATTTTCAGTTATCGATTCGTTATGAAGCCGGGACGCATCTCCTTACCTCTTTGAAATAGGACCAGGCTACTCATATCTCAGACCATATTCATGAATGGAGATGTCATAGTCGCTTGATCAAATTTGAAATTCCTGATCATCTTCTTACTCATTGGTTCACTACCTCCTTTGTCAATAAGATTTCTAAATACATAGCCATGGGGGCAAATGTAACCGAGGAATAGGCCATTGCTCATGACCAGTACCTTGATCTCGTGTACTCCCAATCGGGCATATTGTATGATATTTTGACTGATGCCCCTCGACCTAGAACTTCTAACGCACCGACGAACCCATCCATCGATGGTATTATTGGTTATGTGTCTCAGACTTCATGTAAGTCTTCTTCTTCCAACTCTAGGAAGAAAAATTCTAATTATTCCAATGATATTGCTCCTCAGTCCAGTCCAAATCCCGGTAAAACCTCATAGGTCAATGCCATTTAGGCCAATCCTATGGATAAGAATTCTAAAAGGAAAAATAATGGTAAAGGCAAACCCAAGGCTGATGCCCCGAAGCCAAATTCCTCCAAACCTTGTGTTGATGATGGTTCGCAGTGTAAGCCCATGTATCCCTATCTGATTTGTGATGAAGAGCACTACACCAAGGACTGTCCTCGACGCGCCAAAGTGATTTGATCGCTCAAAGGCACTCAGGGTACTCCTACTGTTCTTAAAGAACCTTTTCCATCTCAGCAGACCTAGATGGTTGAGTAGCCTCAATCGTATGCTCCATTTGGTTCTTAAGTGTTCATGATGAATGGTTCTGCATCCATTTCAATCGCTACTCGGTCAAAATATTATACTGGATCTTTTCAAGCAACAGGGAATGAGATCATTGATGGTCCTCCTCCCCCACTTGTTTCTGGCCCTCTTGAGATTGAAAGGCCCTATTGGCTTAAGGGGTCTTGACCTAGGTTCGGTGTGCAAGGTTTGCCAACAAACCCATATATTACTGGCCCTTTCAGTAGTGACCTACTTTTGCAGGTCATAGTCTCACCCAAAGTAGTATGGGTGGGTGCTAGAACTAGGTTTCTGCACCCTAAGAAAGTAAGGGCAAGGCAAGCAGAGCTGTGTTCTGTTTCTGTAATTCCCAGATTACCTTGTTCTTCGTAGGGTTAATTATGTATCTATTTGCATCCATGTGCACTATATATATAATTATATGCTTTATATAACATCAACATAGTATTATATAAATAGAGCAGAATAGATCTAGATCCAAGCATTCGGTACACAGATCCTCATAGCGAAAAGACAGACAATAAATAACACAAAAATTATCAACAATTCATACAACAGTACTTGCAGATTCAGATCTCTAATAATCCTTCTAATTAATTCATTCATTCATCAATCTTTCCTTACAATTCCCTTCCCAACCTGCGCACACAGTAGCAGGGTCTGCACACAGCTGGACTAGGATCTCTGCACACAAAGCCAGTAGGAGTTCGTTCCCCAAAACCTAGATAGATAGCTTAAGCAATAGATCACACCAATATCTCCTCAATTCTTATCCTTTTCGATACAAAATACATCTCTATTTATAACAATCTAGCCCTGAATTTCCTATGGTTTGCAACCCATGGTTTTCGGTCCCCTAGTTTACCCTTTAACCCATTACAATGCGTTTAGGCTTTGACCCGCCACAAAACCCCTGCGCTATACTAAATATAATAAAAAATAATCAAAATGGACTAGTTTCGTAGCTTTTTAGGAGACCCCGTTCCAACAGGCCCAGTGTTGAACCCGTTGTGCGACCACCTTCCAAAGGTGTTCTCTGGAAGTCTCCTTATAATCCCAATGCCAGTGCTACTCAACATTACAATATTGTTGAAGATTTGGCACAGGCACATTCTGCAATGTTGGCGTTAGAAGTACTTAAGAGTTGTCCGTCTCAATGAAAAGCTTTATTATCTGCGATTGGCGGGGTTGATCCTACTCATACTAGCCTTCTCGTTTTCGATCTAGAGAATTTTGTCCCATGACTTCCGCACTAGATTGTGCTCATTATACAAGTCGTTATTAATGGTCTTGACATCCATCGATCCATTGTGGACAAAGGTGCCTCAACTTGTGTCATGTCCGCTTCATGATGGAAGGCCATCACCTCTTCGGCCCTAAATTCCTCACCAAATTCCCTTGAAGCATTTTATGGAAGGGAATCTAAACCTTTGGGTGTTCTCGCAAGTTTACCGATTACCTTAAAAGGGAAGACAATCAATGTTGAAGTAGAAGTAGTTGACGCTAAACTCAATTACAATATTCTACTCGGTCGCAGTTGGACTCACGCTATGCTTTGCATTCTGTCCACCCTCTTCCGTGTTTTGAAATTTCCACATGAGGGAAAAATTGTTACTGTTGATCAGTTGTCCTTCTTCACCTCTTCTTCCGAGAAAAACATTCCATATATGGATAATATCTTGATTCCCTTTGAGAGCGTTGGGCCGGGTCTCTTTAAAGATCCAGCCCTCATGGGTATTTTTCCCCTTCCACCACCTATGACTATTCAAGTTCTGTAATATCCCAAAATGGGATCTACTAGCAAGGCATGACTCGAAAACGCATTTTCTAGGAATGGCTACTATAGAATTTGAAACCAAGACCTGGATCCCTTAGATCAATGTATCTAAGACTAAAATCCAAGAGGTGGCTCAAAATAAATCCCTCTAGGTGGGTTAAACAGGTCTCCCACACCTAGTTACCTTTTAAAAGCGCCCGATGAAGGGACTGCAACAAATGCAAGAACATATAATGGAGCAACAAATTTATTTTAATAAGCCTGAAAAGATGAAGATTCAAATAGCCAACAAGTGATGTTATAGCAGTAAAAAGAGTACAATTCTTTGAGGAACCAATCACTCAAGCAAGGCAATGCAAGCCTCAGCAATACATGTACAATGAGATGAAGAACACTGCTACATATGTGAAACCCCATGCTATAACAACGCAATCTATTATGGGTAGCTGCTACAAAATGAGTGAAAATAGAAAGATACAACAATGTATGGCTCAAGAAATGAGGGGGAGAAAGATCTCAACCCCTGAAAACAACAATACAACAATCCTTAAAAGGATTGGCTGAAATATACACAAAATGGAAAATCTACAGAAATGCCGGAGTTACTGGGTAGCTGCTGCAACTCAAGAACTAGAAATGAATGGAGAAGGCTAAATATGCTGCATATGATGAATAGATATCCTCCAATGGATCCTCCAAGTGAAAGGTTGGTCCTAACAATGAATATTTGACCCTCCAAACCAATATTGCAACCCTCACTGCAGATACTCAATGAAAATAACACAGTCAATGAGAGGGACTATGCTGGAGGTGATGAAAAATGGTTGGCATGATGCCAAATATGATGGGAATCAGCTCAAATTCTCCCTCACTGATCCTCCAAAAGCAAGGAGACTCCCTCCTCTGAAAAATATCTCTGGAAGTGGTGTTGTAGAACCTCCACTACAACACAGCGTTATGATTGAGCAGAAATAACGCTATAGCTAGAGGAAGTAGCTTAGCCTCAAGCCTGGATGTGGAGAAAATGAAGAGAAACTCCTTCAAGATGCCTCTCTTGGGAGGAGAAGGAATTCCTAAATAGGAATACCTTGTTCTAAGCAGCACTACAACTCTGCTGAACAAAAGGAGAATGCACAAAGTCTAAACAGACAAGAGATCAATAATCTTCAACATGAGAAACAATGGTTGCCTTGCCATCCTTTTAAACAAGTGAGATCCCTCTCACCATGGGTCCCACTCATTAGGGTTTCCTTCACCAAAGAAACCTCTTCCCATTCATACTGCGTTGTTTCTCTAAGTGTTCTCCACCTCCTATCCCAGCGTTGTTGACTTGGTCAAACTTGACCTTGTCCACTTGCAAATGATCGTGTTCACACATGAGGGTGTGAAATCCAGCTCCAATAATGATCCCCTTTTATACTATGAGGGATTTTATTTATATTTTTATTATGAATGGGCCTCCTTGCCCATTTATTCTCCTCCTAAGTGTAATCATCAAAAATTAATATTCCAATTTGTTGCATGCAATCTTTGGAATATTACAGTCCTCCCCTCCCAAATGTTGCTTGTCCTCAAGAAACTGCAAGGATAGAACTAAGGAGTTTCCTCCAAGGCATGGAGACTGGAAAGTGTTGGGAAAAAATCTTCCTCAAATGGATCCTCCATCCCTAAGCAATCATCCATACAAAATGAGTCACCTCCCAACATGGCAACTCTTGAAAATCTCCTTCCACCTCAAGCTCCGGAAATGAAGGTGGGCTAAAAATATGAATATGGTAAGAATAATAGCATAACCCATGCTATCCTCTTCTCCACTCATGATAAGTGTAGAGAATATGTTGATCCTGGGCTGCAAAACAGTTGCCCTCAAGTGGCAAGGTGAAGACTAGATCCCAAAAGATCTTTCCTCCAACGTTGTGAATCAAGTTGGCCCAAATCAATCCATATGTGATGGATAGGAAATCATCACCATATGGAATCCCATCAATCAAATGGCCCACATAAACAAAATAAAACAAGTTTTTTGCTGTGGTGTCCATATCTCCTCTCATGCTCCCATTAGAACATGCAATACAAAAAGTGTGGGCATCCTCTTCCCCAAGCGACACATCCAACTCCTGTGTCTCTATCCCAATCATGCTCCCAATACAAATCAGATCCATATCAGTAAGTGAAGTCACGATCAGCAAAAAAATGAGGAAAATGCTAAAGGTTTTATGTGGTGCAAGAAGGTACCAACAGCTTTCCCAATAGTGATAGCGTAGTTTTCCAAACTACTACTTCAGAAAATTGCATGGCAAGTTGTTTTGTGTTACATGGATAATTATGTATGTCATGACATCTACTGATAAATAGAAAATGGATAGGTACGTCAATTGAAAATACATGAAATAAAACACTTTCCCAAGGCCATATAAGAGATGGCTATCTCCAACAAACAATTTGGCCCGATGTTGACCATGGAACTCAATGAAAAGCTTGCCCTCTTATGGAGCAATGCACTCAATATGAATGGTAAGAGTATCCAAATGTTTTGTTAGATAATCCATGGATGCAAAAACAATATCCTTACCATGTTTTGAGAGTAATATGATGCATATGTATATGAATCACTCCTCCATAGTGGTATCACACACCCCTATGAATAGGAATGAACCATATGCTGCATGAAGACCACCCTCCTTATACTTGGAAATCCAAGTCAAGAAGACCATAGCAAGTAAGATCGTACCAATTTAATAGATGTTTCCTTCCACTACTCCATCATCCACACCTCCTCTTGGTCCACCAAGTGCATCAAGTGTGAAGTGATCCTGTGGATACTCCATCAATAACCCCAAGCTCTCAAGTGACAGCATTGTTGGCCTCTGCAAATAAGATTTTTCCAAATCGTAGCTCCATTCTTTGACATGCTCCTTGTCAAATATATCTCCCATAACTCTGCTACACATAAGAAGTTCCTCCCAAGGTGGAAGTACCTTTTGATCATCGAAGGCCAAGGAGATAATTCCATCTCCTCCTCTTGCAACATCATGCAAATTGTGAGAGCAAATCTGCTCTTGCTCTCCCAAGAACAAGCAAAGCAACAAAATATTTTGCTGCCTCCCCCATACTTCCATCATATAAATCATGTGATGAAAACATAATGAATGATATGAAGATCATACCAACACCATGCATCCATACTCTCTGCTACTCAAAGATGTAAGTATCCTTCCACATACCCTTAGAAAGAGGATGATGACCAAACTCTTTCAAGAGTAACTAGTGCAGCCTAGCCTCTTGCTGCCCGATATCATAAATTTTCAAGTAGCTCACTAGCTTCTTGCTCTCCATCCACATCCACTCAATCAATTGTGGATGTATCCTTCCATCCTCTATCTTGGTACTCCTCCCATGAGAGCTACCATCCTCCCAAATCAGATTCTTATCTTTGCACTTCATGGGATTTGAAATGAAATCTTATCAAGGATCAATTTGATCCCATAAGAACCCAAATAGGTGGTATGAAGAAACCTCCCATCATGATGTGTATGGCTCAAGGAATGTCCAACACAAGCATGAGAGATGTTATCCATCCTAAGATTTCCTCCATCTTCTATCTACTCCTCCTTGAATCCATGAAGATTCAAGTGTGAGAAAGGAAGAAAATCCTTGCACTCCATGATGTGTTGAAGTGAACCTCTAATGAAGTCTCTCCATGAGATCTCCTTCTCAGCAATAGTCCTCCAAAACCAACCAGGTCTTGGATTTGCTAAAAGTAGAAGTTTCTCTTTGAGCTAAGAGGAGCACATTGAGAAAGGGTCATCTAGAAAGGAGAAAGAGTTTCTCACTTCAAGATGTCTACTATCTTCCATCCTTCCCTTCAAGTCTTCAAACCCCAACCTCAAGTGTGATATTCAATCCAACAATGCCTCATGAGGATGATGGTTTATTTCTTCCTTGAATGTTTTCATGTTGCACAGCGCAGTGCAATCTTGTTGCTCTAGGTTAGCAATTTGTTTTGATTCTTGGTCATTTAAATGTGATTTTCCACAATCCTCAAAATAATTTTCTGAAATCGAAAGTGGAACTTCATTCATACCTTTATGGAACTTGGGATCTCCTTGTATGGATGTAACAATACTTCCCTCCAATGAAATGGATGCCCCATTTTCAGATGTAGAAGACTGCTCTCCCAAGGCTATGATAGCGCTGGTACAAGTCTCCTCCCGTGATGGTGTGGGATTTTTCTCCTCTGATATTTTTTTGTCAAAGGCTCTAATCAACCTTTGAGTGAACTCAGAAAAAGAAGTCACTCTTGTAACGCTTAAGTGATTGAACCACCAAGCATTAGCTTCACCCTCTAGGTGCAGCGTTGCAACTTCTACTGCCTCCCTCTCTACCACTGGATGTAGTAGGAAGAATACCTCAAGCTTCCTTGCCCAAGCTCTTGCTGTAGTTGACCCATCAAATGTAGACAATAGGAATCTATTTCCTTTGATATCTCTTTTTGTGCATGGTCTCTTCTCTTCCTTCCACTGGATGAATTGTAGAAAAGATAGAGTCTTCGTGAAGACTCTAGGTTGAGATTTGAACTCAGCAAGGTAATTACTTAGAATCTAATGATCCAAGTATCCTTCATGCTCATTGTCTTCTTCTTGATGAGAATAGGAAGTGCATGGTCCTTCCTCTTATTTTTCTTCCATTTTCTTGACCTCCTGGGAGAGGTCCCTTCTGGATCTGAAAACTAATGAAAGAAAGCTCATCTTCTTCATCATATTGATCTTCTTCTGTCTTCTTGGGCCAAGACTCACAGGCTGAGCCAGTAAATCTGCTTTGATACCACTGTAATATCCCAAAATGGGATCTGCTAGCAAGGCATGACTGGAAAACGCATTTTCCAGGAATGGTTGCTACATAATTTGAAACCAAGACCTGGATCCCTTAGATCAATGTATCTAAGACCAAAATCCAAGAGGTGGCTCAAAATAAATCCCTCTAGGTGGGATAAACAAGTCTCCCACACCTAGTTACATTGCAAAAGTGCCCGATGAAGGGACCGCAACAAAAGCAAGAGCATATAATGGAGCAATAGCGTTATTTTAATAAGCCTGAATAGATGAAGATGAAAATATACAACAAGTGATGTTATAGCAGTAAAAAGAGTACAATGCTTTGAGGAATCAATCACTCATGCAAGGCAATGCAAGCCTCAGCAATACATGTACAATGAGATGAAGAACACTGCTACATATGTGAAACCCCAGGCTATAACAGTGCAGTTTATTATGGATAGCTGCTGAAAAATGAATGAAAATAGAAATATACAACAATGTATGGCTCAATAAATGAGGGCGAGCAAGATCTCAACCCCTGAAAATAGCAATACAACAATCCTTAAAAGGATTGGCTGAAATATACACAAAATGGCAAATCTACAGAAATTTCGGAGTTGTTGGGTAGCAGCTGCAACTCAAGAACTGTAAATGAATGGAGAAGGTTGAAGATGCTGCATATGATGAATATATCTCCTCCAATGGATCGTCCAAGTGAAAGGCTGATCCTAACACTGAAGATCTGACCCTCCAAACCAATACTGCAACCCTCACTACAGATACTAAATGAAAATAATGCAGTCAATGAGAGAGAATGCGCTAGAGGTGATGAAAAATGGTTGGCCTGATGCAAAATATGATGGGAATCAACTCAAATTCTCCCTCACTGATCCTCCTGTTGGGCCAGAATTGTAATCTACGGATAAAATATGCTTCCCTAGACCGGTTTCTAGTCTAGAAAAACAGGTGAAAGACCGCACTACCCTTTTTCCTAACTCAGAACAGATACACAGAGAGGATTGGATGCTTACTTGTTTCAGTCGCTTCCAAATGGCTCCTTTCTATCGCTTCCACTACAGCTTCAAATTCAAGCGGTTTCAAATAGCTGAATGCTTCCTGCAAGAAAGAACACTGAAACAACAGAAGATGAAATAATATAGATATCTATTCAAGTTAATTATCCAAATCAGTTAAGCATAAACTACATTCATCAACTAAGATCTTACAACATGGAAAATCAAAGTAAACATAGATTCATGTAGGGAAAAACAAGAAGTACTCTTTATTGATGATGAAGGAGAGGTTACAACCTAGTGACTGATTTGCAGTAACCTTCCAGTAGAGTTCCCAAGTCTCATCACAGCATAAGTCTCTCTAGTAGCAGCTCCACAAATAAAACTCTCTATTGAAAATTCTCCATCATTTCCCTACTCAAATTCTTCCTTTAAACACTTAGATTTGTGTTCAATTTATAGATGAACTGTAGGTTTTTTTGTAATCAATAACATTCCAAAAATAGGCAAGACATGTTTCCATTCATGTAGATTTCAAATGGACACTTGGATTCAAAGCTTGACACATGTGAACCCTTCTACAAGACACTGGCCAAGTGGAGATTCTGGAACAATGAGAATTTCACTCCCAATGTGACCAACACACCTTTCAATGTCGGGAAGTGCTTTTCAGAGCAGACTTGAATGGGGCTACCTGCATATGTAGTGCACTTAGGCCCCTTAGAGCCTACTTTGGTGAGCTCCCACTTGTTTAATAATAAGCTTCAAAACATGGAAAAACCTTGCTTGATGAAAGTCTTGTTTGATTTATGTTTTTTCCTGTCTTAGGGCATATAGAAACTGAGATGATAGGGAATGATAAACCCTTTGATCATCGGTCCTGGAGATGATGCCTAGTTAACTAGGTCATTGGGAATGGTGCCCAAATTGACCTATAACAATTGCCCCTTAAAGCATGAGATCCAAATAATAAGAACATTTGATTGAGATGTTTTACATTGTGATGAGCCTAGAAACAAAGCAGAACAGTCACCTGCATCAATCTTACAATACATTACATCATGGTAAATCCTCTATTGATTATAATTGTTGAGGGTAGGCATTCCCATAGTCAGCACATAAAACAATCTAATAACATGTACATAATTCAGAAAGTCGTCTACATTGGAATGTTTCCCAGATGCAGACATCGCCCATAGATATAGGCCCATGTTTGGATGACAATCTATATGTAAGGTCACCATACAAATGATGTGTACAACAATCCTCAAATTGCAGCCCGAATGGATGAAACTAGATCCGGGGTCTTCTTATCTTGTTCACTCGATCATTCGGGTACAAGTCTAGCCATGCGAATATATGATTTGTCGTCGAACATGGAAAGACATCATTTGATTACCAGCCAATAATGAAAGCTATTAACAAATGCGAGAGAACCACCATTAATGAAAATGGCCCTCAAGGTACTGCAGTACATTTTGTATGGCGTGAATACATTATTTTATGTCAAACGCCAAACAAAATATTTCGATCAAAAGTCAGGAAGAAAGGATCTTGTCGATGTTGTAACAAGCCTCATGGTACTGGAATCTGATGTTTCTAAGTGAACTTCCTGGATATTGATTTGTAGTCGACAAGAAGTCACCTTATTTCAAAAATGGAGTTACTGATTTCGGAGACAAGGGTATGACTTGATATAGAAATTTTTAGGGATGACGGTCATGAAAATGAAGGTTTACAAGTATTGCAGATAGATGATTTCTAAATCACTGGATGACTTCTCTTGAACATATCGGTGACACTATGATGAGTTGGCAACATTGACCCAAAACCGAAGTGAAGGTATGATGAACCATAGGTGTGAATGAATCGTCAAGATGATTACCAAACCCAAACAATCACGGACATGGAGTGAAAGAAGTGTCATGTTCAAGGGCAACTTGCTACCAAAAATAAACTTTGCTTGCTTTTCCCAAATTTTCCCCGGTCATTTTTCGACCAGTGCCTCTTTATTTTTTAACAAGATTGAGGAGGATAACATTTTCTTGATCTATAATTCAACCCTTCGGGCAAATAAAGAATAAAGTATCACTATTTAATAATTTAACGAGTCTAGAGATGAATGAAACTCAATTCTTTCCATTATTGACAAGCCTATCGCTATTTTATGTTTTAACGAGCTTAACGACAGTGATAGCCTGGTCCTTTTTCATGTTTAGAGAGTCTAAAAAAGAGGACGAAAGAGGACTCCAAAAGTACTCTTTCATAAATTTGTCTCTCAGATCCGAAAAAGTGTAAAATAATATCTGAAAGAACCTCTTTGGTCATGTTTAACCAAGGTATTCCTTTTTCATAAATAATCTATCTCAGTCCGGAAAAGGGTTAAACTTATACTGAGTAGATATCAATTCATTTACTTTAACGAGCTCGAAATGACAAGTGCTCGACAATATTTTCACATTATCGGAGTTTGAAAAGCGTTGAAAGAAGACTCCAAGGGTTCCTTTTTCGCTATTATCGAAGCTCGAAAAAGAGATAAAAGTGTGCTTCAAATCCTTTTTCATTTTTATCAAAGCTCGAAAAATAAGGAGAAAAATTATGCTTTGTGGTCAAATCATTCTTAAAATAAATATGCATGACTAATTTGTTCATTAGTTGTAAAACCTATTACAAAGCAACATCAAATGGATTAAAAATACACGTTTCATGATAAAAACATAATAAAACCATGGTCATAGCAATAAATTTAACTTGAAAATAATTAAATGACTATTAAAAGTAGTTTCACTATTCATTTTTACCATTCCATAGTTACCATTTGTATTTTGGAGCTCTGAACTTGATTTTTCCCCTGAAATTCAGCGGTCGATTGCGTGCAATTGGTAAGAATGTTTTGAATCCCCCTTTCAAGAGCACATGTCGAATGCCCCCTTCAATAGTAGGTGCCCCCCAAGCTTCACTTCATTCACCTAAGTAGATTATTGGTTACTAATAGTTGGATGGAATGAAGGTTCATTATAGGGGAGGATTTGTTTCATTTTTTAATGAGCTTGACACAAGAAAATAACTATGCTCGTGACCTATTTAATTTTTTAACGGGGTTGACACAGTAAAAGAACTATCCTCATAAGAACTTGTTTCATTTTTTAATGAGGTTGACACAAGAAAAAAGAACTACCCTCATAGGTACTTGTTTCATTTTTTAACGAGGTTGACACAAGAAAAAAGAATTATCCTCATAATATGTTTCATTTTTTAACGAGGTCAACACAGGAAAAGAACCATCCTCATAACTCTGTTTCATTTTTTAACGAGGTTGACACAGAAAAATAACCATCCTCATTGTGTAGTTGGAGTAGTGAGTGTGTGCTGGAAAACACATAGTCTAACAGAATCATCATTTAAGGAGTTTGATGAGCACCATAAATGATAAGTTATAACATTTGTTGATGGGTCTTCTCCAAGGTTTTCATTGAATTTAGGAATGTCCGAGGGTAACATATGTGGTATCACAAGCCACCAAGGAGAGGAACCAGATAGGATTCCAGATGATGACATGGGTGAAGTCAATGGACAAAACATCGAAGATGAAGTGACAACAGATGTTTTCATAGCTGAAATAGATGGTTCAGTCTCGGATGTCATCTCAACCATGGTTAGATAAACCAGTGTATACCCTATAGAATCTACACGAACTGAAAGTGAAACAGGATCAACAAAAGCAGAGGAACATGATTGACGAAAAGACTCGAACAGGTAAAGCTCCTACTGAAAATGAGTTGGGGTTAAAGGTGTCTCATCTTGTGATATTTCTTCAACCACAATTAAACCAGGAGGAAGAACTTCACCATCAAGCCCAAAATATATTTCGACAGTTGACTGTGTGATATGGGAGTTTCAATAGCTACAGAACTTTGTGGGATGACCAAGGTAGGAACAAATTCTGGTTGCTCAACTTTGGGATCAAGATTTTCTTTACTTAGGGAATATAGCAACAAAAATATAAGGGGATGATAGACCCTATTTCATTGGTCCTGGGGATGATGTCCAGTTTGACCAATAACAGTTTCCCCCTAAAGCACAATGGGATCTGGACCAACCTCTAGTTGGACAACGTTGGGTTCGGGAGGAATGGTCTCAACGATTGAATGGATCGTGACCACGGGTAGCCGTGAAGACTCCGTTTTGACAACAGTAAATGAACTAGGATGTGTGAAAACAATTTGAGCTAACTCTGGGTTAAAATATGATGTTTCGCCAGAGGTATGAATTGTAATTGATTCGGCAGATCATGATCGCCTTCGCCTACTAGAAATAACTTCCGGTGGTAAAGGTGGTTTTAAAGCTAATATACGCGGAAGATGGGGGGTAGGATTGTGTTCTTCCATGATTATTGATTTATTTTATCCAAAAACAAATAAACAAAAAGAGGGTAATTCTAGGCAAAAGGGTTTACTAGGAAACTGTGAACTGCAAAATACCTCTTGGTGAACCAAGAAGTATGGGCAGGTAATCTCCCCGAATGATGTGTTCAGTGTATCACAATTTCAAGGCGGCCAACTTGGTTCACTATGGATGGATAGCACCTAAAATTTGTCCTCCCAAATATACCTGAATGTACGTGGAGGCCCAAGTCCATATTAGCGCTGTCTGATGCGAAACTGCACAGTGAGAGCACCCCTTTATACTTATCGTACTATAACACCGCCCGATATACCCAAGAGTATGTGGACAAGCTACGATATACTTACATATGTGGAGTGAGGTATCGCACTCGAAATGTTTCGCAAAAAACTTAACGACAACTGCTATGTTTTATGACGCCAGAACATGTCTCTAGCCTAGACCTCGAAATGTTATCGTTAATGTTCCAAAGCATTGTTAAGTAAATTGAGATTTATTTTATGTTGATCTTGCTTAACATTTTTCCTTTCAAGTTCACCACGATGATGTATATAAAATTCCTAAAATGCAAGCTAAGAATGATAAACAAACTTTCACTTTCAGCTTTTTCAATGAAAGACCTAGCTACTAAGGGAAGAGAGCAAATAATTTGAGAGAAAACAAATCAATGAACAAAACAAATCAATGAATCTTAAACTAAATGCAGATTTCCTAATGTTCCTTTTGCAAAAAACACAAAATCCTACATGCAAATGCAATTTTTTCTTTTCAGTTTCCTTAATGTTATGAATGCAAAAAGAAAACTAGGTTCACTAGATCAATAATCGAAATTATTTTTACTTTCGAGAGACGAAGAATAAAAACAAAAATTTCTCTTTTGAAGGAAAAACGAGGATTTCAACAACAATTTCTCCTATCAAGGAAATGAAGATTTTACGACAATTTCCTATTTCAAAAGAAAACAATTCTTAATGCGACCATAAAAAGTACTTTGAAATCAACTTGTCAATGATAATGAAAAACTTTTTTAAAACAAAATTGAAAAATTTTTCAGTTAAAGGAGAAGAAATATATAGCGCTACTGGTCAATAGAGCATCAAACTTTTTAG
Organism: Pinus albicaulis; assembly: GCA_034641835.2. Lineage (NCBI taxonomy): Eukaryota > Viridiplantae > Streptophyta > Pinopsida > Pinales > Pinaceae > Pinus > Pinus albicaulis. Next base: position 1,361,888,025 of record CM076572.1, read on the forward strand.
AACAAATCTGCAAACAAAACTGAAGCAAAATACAAAGTTAGATTCAAGGGGATTTTTTCCTTTCAGGAGCCAACGCAATCTCCAAAGGGAGACAGTGCTCTGCAATGCAGGCTGAGAAGGGAGACAGTGCTCTGCAAAGCAATGTGCCCTGACCAAGGGTGCGTTGGGCGCAGTAAACAAAGAAAAAGCTACTGTTTGGCTCACTAAATTTGCAAATTAAGCTCTAAAAAGGTCTAATATTTATGTGAAAAAGCTACTGGGTGGATTTAGAAAGCAGATTAGAGACTAAAACACCTAGAAATAAGAGAAGTTATCCCTAGTGGAGTCTCCAGTTTGTTGGGCCAGAATTGTAATCTACGGATAAACTACACTTCCCTAGACTGGTGTCTAGTCTAGAACAATAGGTGAAAGACTACACTACCCTTTTTCCTAACTTAGAACAGATACACAGAGAGGATTGGATGCTTACTTGTTTTAGTCACTTCCAAATGGCTCCTTTTTTTCGCTTCCACTACAGCTTCAAATTCAAGCGGTTTCAAATCTGAATTCTTCCTACAAGAAAGAACACTGAAGCAACAGAAGATGCAATAATATATATATCTATTCAAGTTAATTAGCCAAATCAGTTAAGCATAAACTACATTCATCAACCAAGATCTTACAACATGGAAAATCAAAGTAAACATAGATGCATGTAGGGAAAAAAAAGAAGTAATCTTTATTGATGATAGAAGGAGAGGTTAAAACCTAGTGACTGATTTGCAGTAACCTTCCAGCAGAGTTCCCAAGTCTCATCATAGCATAATTCTCTCCAGAAGTAGCTCCACAAATCAAACTCTCTATTGAAAGCTCTCCAGCATTTCCCTACTCAAATTCTTCCTTCAAACACTTAGATTTGTGTTCAATTTATAGATGAACTATAGGTTGTTTTGTAATCAATAACATTCCAAAAATAGGCAAGACATGTTTCCATTCATGTAGATGTCAAATGGACACTTGGATCCGAAGCTTGACACATGTGAACCCTTCTATAAGACACTGGCCAAGTGGAGATTCTGGAACAATGAGAATTTCACTCCCAATGTGACCAACGCACCTTTCAATGTCGGGAAGTGCTTTGCAAAGTAGCCTTGAATGGGGCTACCTGCATATGCAATGCACTTAGGCCCCTTAGATCCTGCGTTGGTGAGCTCCCACATGTTTATTTATAAGCTTCAAACCATGGAAAATCCTTGCTTGATGAAAGTATTTTTTGATTTATGTTGTTTCCTGTCTTAGGGCATATAGCAACTGAGATAATAGGGAATGATAGACCCTTTGATCATCAGTCCTGGAGATGATGCCCAGTTAACCAGGTCATTGGGAATGGTGCCCAAATTGACCTATAACACCTCCAAAGACAAGGAGACTCCCTCCTCTGAAAAATAGCTTCGAAAGTGGTGTTGTAGAACCTCCACTACAACACCCTGCAACACAATGTTATACTTGAGAAGAAATAATGCTGTAGCTGGAGGAAGTAGCTTGGCGTCAAGCCTGGATGTGGAGAAAATGAAGAGTAAATCCTTCAAGAGGCCTCTCTTGGGAGGATAAGTAATTCCTAAACATGAATACCTTATGCTAAGCAGCACTGCAACTCTGCTGAACAGCAGGAGAATGCACAAAGTCTAAACAGACAAGAAATCAATAATCTTCAACATGGGAAACAATGGTTGCCTTGCCCTAATTTTAAACAAGTGAGATCCCTCTCACCATGGGTCCCACTCATTAGGGTTTCCTTCATGAAATAAACCTGTTCCCCATTCATACTTTGTTATTTCTCTAAGTGTTCTCCACCTCCTATCCCAACGCTATTGACTTGGTCAAACTTGACCTTGTCCACCTGCAAATGATCATGTTCACACATAAGGGTGTGAAATCTAGCTCCAATAATGATCCCATTTTATACTATGATGGATTTTAATTATATTTTCATTATGAATGGGCCTCCTTACCCATTTATTCTTCTCCTAAGTGTAAACAACAAAAATTAATATTCCAATTCGCTACATGCAATTTTTGGAATATTACAAGTTCATATGATCTCTCAGTCCGATGACCCATGGATTATTCCTTCGCTTGAAAAAGTCAATTCATTTGGTGATTCAATGCCTTTGAGTCTGATTGAAATCATTTATTGTGAACTCATTGCTGCATTCGATACTTCCTCATCTGATGGTGCTCCTTTGAGCTTGTCCTTTACGTGTATTCTCAATCCCCTTGGCTCGACAATTCAGATTCGCTTGATCCTTTGAAAGAAGTGTTTCCTTCCGATGAAGCTATCGTGGAAACCATGTCTCTCGAAGACTTGCCATGGGACGATGGTCATCATCGTTCTTCGTTTATGCCTGGGCTCGGGGATATGTCTACATGTCTTGAGCGTTTTGCATCTCAAGCTCCTTCTCCTTCGCTTCAAATGCCAATCCTAACACATGAAATTTTTACAAAATGGAACTTAAGCAATATCACACAAACGATGCCTATTGAAATTTCCATGAAGCCGGGAATCGTCGAGAACATCCATGTGGGAGTCACTTGTTCTTCAGATGAAGTCCAAGTTTATACTAGCCTTTTCCAAGAATTCCGTGATGTCTTTGCTTCGTCTTATGAATAAATGCCCGGCATTGATCCTAGTATAGTGGTGCATGAAATTCCTACTTATCTCGGTTCGAAGCCTGTTCTCCAACATCTTCATCCGGTGCACCCTAGAAAGGCTGCAACCATTAAAGATGAAGTTGAAAAAATTCTCAAAGCTGGTTTCATTTATCCAATTCCCTTGATATATTGGGTGTCGAAAATCATTCTTGTCGATAAGAAACAGGGAACTATCTGTGTCTGTATTGATTACCGTGACATCAATCGAGCATGTCCTAAGGATAATTATCCTACTCCCTTCATCGATCAGATCATTGATGACTGTGCCGGGAGCGATATTTTTTCCCTTATGGATGGTTTTTTTGGATATAATCAGATTAACATTTTCCCATCTGATCAGCACAAGATGGATTTTATTTTTCCTTGGGGCACCTTCGCATACAAGAAAATACCTTTTGGCTTAAAGAATTTTTTCACCACTTTCCAGCAAGCGATTTCCTACGCTTTTCATGACATTCGTCACATCGTTCAACCTTACTTGGATGACCTTCTAGCTCATTCAGCTAAGCGTAAGGACCATCCAAATCATCTTCGTCAGATCTTTCTTCGTTTTTAACTTTATAATATTCGGCTTAATCCACATAAATGTGTCTTCTGCATTGATTCCGGTAGACTTTTAGGGTTTATCGTGTCTAAAGACGGAATTCGCCTCGATCCACTCAAGGTTGAGGCTATTATCAATCTCCCCTCTCCATCCTCATTACATCAGTTGCAGATTTTGCAAGGTAAGGCGAATTTTCTATGCCGTTTTATACCTAACTATGCCAAAGTAGCTAAAGGATACATGCAACTTCTGAAATAGAACGTCCCTTTCCATTGGGATGAGATTTCTCAACAATATTTTGATGCACTCAAGACATTGTTGGTCAACACTCCTTTATTACATCCTCCAGATTATCACCGTGATTTTTCCCTATATTTGGCTGCCTCTTTTAGTACAATTGCCATGGTTTTGGTTCAAGACGATGATGACGGTCATTAGCATGTTATTTATTACTTGTCTTGTAACCTTCTCAATCCTGAAACGTGTTATGCTCATTTCAAGAAGCTAGCACTAGATGCGTTCTAGGTCATTCAGCGCTTTCGTCATTATATCCTTTTGCATATGGTGACTGTGATTTCCGATTGTAACCCCATGACCTATATTTTGTCTCGAAAATTGATGGGAGGCAAATACTCCAAATGGATCATTATCCTTCAAGAGTTTGATTTGGAATTTATTGTTGCCAAATCTAAGAAATCACTGGTTTTCACTAATTTGATTTTTTCCCTCCCTTCCGACTCCTCTCTGTCTCGTTCTGAGGACCGTATTCTGGATGATACACTTTTCTTGATTAGCACTCTTGACCCGTGGTACGATGATATCATCGTCTATATCTAGACTTCCACATTCTGATCTAAGTTGACAAAGGATGCCTACCACTGTATCTGGCATCATTCGCAACCTTATCATATAGCCGGAGATATGCTCTATCATGTTGGAGTTGATTCTATACTTCCCCGATGTTTGACCCTCGAGGAAGATGAGAAATTATTGAATGATTGTCATAATGGCGCCTATGGTGGTCACATGTCTGGTTACACTATAGCACAAAATATACTTCGTGCTAGTTATTTTTGGCCTTCTATTTTCAAAGACTGTATTGTTGCATTTTGTAAATTCCATGATTGCCAAATTTATCAATGCAAGATGTGTGTGCCACCCTTTCCTCTTCACCCTGTCATTACCATTGGTCCCTTTTTCAAATGGGCATCGATTTTATGACGTGTAACCTTCACTCGACCGGGGGGCATGCTTATATCATCATAGCCGTGGACTACTTCACCAAATGGGCCGAAGTAATGCCTACACTTGCCGCTGATAGTAATATAGTTGCTCATTTCATATTCAATCATATTATTTCTAGGTTTGGTGTCCCTCAAGCATCGTTACCAATCATGGTTCCCATTTTTGGCATTATATGGTGGCGGAGTTGACTTCCAATTTGGGTCTACGTCAAGATAGCTCAACGGCGTACTACCCTCAAGCTAATGGACAGGTTGAAGCTGTGAACAAATTTCTTGTCACAATGCTTCAGCGTACGATTGGGATCCACAAATCAAACTGGCATCTCATGTTATTTTCAACTCTTTGGGCATTCCTAACCTCACTGAAGAGTGTGACCGGATTCACCCCGTTCCAGTTGGTTTACAGTTTGGAAGCTACTCTCCCGATTGAGTGTGAAATACCTTATCTCAAGTTAGCTCTGGAATTACTGCCAAATACTTCTCCAAAATAAGAGTGTCTCCTTTACTTAGAGAGGTTGGACGAAACTCATCATTTAGCCGCTTTGGTCATTGAAGCACAAAATAAGCGAGTAAAAACTCATTTTGACCAATCAATTTCTCCTCGTTCCTTCGTTGAAGGAGATCTTGTCCCCTTGTATGACCAAGCTCATAACAATGATGCAAGGATTCTGGGTTAAATCAGATCCCAGCATATAAAACCAAAAGAACAGTCTTCAGCATTAAAATTCTCATAAAATCAACTCTCATTAACGACAAATTTTCTATTTCTCAATGTATATAAAAATAACATAAATATTATCAAAAAATAAATCTAATGATATAAATTAACACAACAAATTCTCAACCAAATATTACAATGGAGAGCCTCTCCCAGCTCTTGGCCCTTTACAAAAGTTCTCAAATCATTCCTCACTCTCTTTGAATTCCTCGCTTCTCTCTCCCTGTTTACACCCTCATACAACCCTCTTATTTATACAAAAATAGGAATTTATTCCATTCCATAAAATCCTCCACATTAATCTCAACTAGATTTAAATTAGATTTATTCTAGTTTTGGACTCAACAAAATCCCGTATATAGAATTCCTACTCCCTAGATTGTCTACCTCATCCCATTCCACTCATATCCTTTAATTATTAAAGGGATATTTACAATAATCCTCACCTTTACATTTTTTCTCTTAGTTTATTAAAATAAACAATTTAATTAATAAAATAATTAAAATATCTCACCCCCCTTATTACACAAATAAAAAATAAAAATTGAGCTTGATGCTCTTGCATCAGACTCCCAAGGTTGAAAATAATCATGATCGTCTAATCATGTGTTTTGGAGATTTTTCTTCCTGGATCCCATATCTTGTTCTGCAATTTTCCATTTGTTGCTTCTTATTTTTTTTGTTCTTCTCCAAGTCTCCACACTTTATGTTGCATTGCCCCACTGGCTATGCTTTCATAGTATTCTGTTGTCTTCCTCTTGTTGCTTCTTCTTTGTTTTACTACCGCTATCTTCTTCTGGGATACTTTCATCATTATCCTCCTTATCAATCTAATTTCTCTATTCAATAGATCTTCTCCAGCATCTGCAATAAAACCTGTACTTACAAAACAATTATTAAAATAAAAAACATAAGGCCTCAATGCCTCTTTCTCCTCTGGCAACATTTCAATATGCTACTTGGAAATTTCTTCTTCCATCAGCACATCAGTATGATGATTTAAATCCTCCATGAGACTATCAGCTAGTCCCTCCTCCATATCATCTGTTTCAAGAATGTCTCCCTGTTCTGGTTCACAAAAATGAACTTCTTTGATTTGTTGAATCATTTCTACATCCTTATCCTCTGTTTTCTGATTATTATTTAGGACAATTTCTTTGTCTTTCTCTTTCAGCAACTCACCCTGAGTATAGATCCTCTACTTTTCCAACTCTCTTCTCTGAAGATCTAACTTTCTATATAATTCAACTATCTCAATTGGGGTAGAACTTGGAAAATTTACACTACTTTTTATACCTTCACTTGCTGCTAACCAATCACCAGATGGCCCTTCTTCCTCTACTTCAACATTCTGTTGAATATTTCCATGAGACCCCTCTGCCTTCATTTCTTTCTGAGATCTTTCTATCTCAGCATCAATCTGAATGGATTTCAAATTCAAATTCTTCTCCTTAACAAACTTCAAATTTTATTCAACATCCTATGATGTACCTGAAATCACACACAAATCATTAGTTTTAAAAACATAAGACCTTGTGGTCTCACTTGATGCTTCAGTCATCATATCTCCTTGTTGCTCTGAATCCTTCATTTGATTCATTTCTTCTATAGATTTCACTTCTGTTACATCATTACTTTCAGAAATTAATGGACCATATTCTAGCTCACATATCAAATCTTCATTTAAACTGAGTAACTCTTCCTTCAATTGAACATTCACTCTATGCTCCCACTTCACTTGCAATCTCTGCCATTTGACTTTTCTCTTCATACTCCATCCATATCTATGGTATACTTTACTTCTCCTTAACATTTCCATCAACAATTCAATACGTAAATTTATCTCAGCTCTCTCTCTGTCAATCTACTCTTGACTCATTCTCATGCCATTTGACTTGGCATCTTCTTTCTCATTTCTTATGCTATGGTCTTCTTCAGAACCTCTGCAATGACCTTCAGTAGTCATATTTGTCTCTATCTTCATGATTTCATCACTCACTCACCATGGGCTATACTTAAAGCCTCTGCAACATCAAGTCCTCCCTGCTGCCACTTACCTCACCAATCCTCTCTCTAGACTTGGACTTTTGGCAAGCACTGGTTCTATATTCTTTGGAACCTTTTGAGCATCCTCTCTGCTCCTTCTAGGCTTCAACTCATCTGCACTTTTTAAGAACACAACTGTCCTTTTATCCAATCTCCATTGGAATTCTTCAAGGTACTGCTCCACACCTTTCTTTCCTTCAAAAATTATTATTAGTCTCTTTCATCACTACTTTTAAAATTGTGATCTTCGTTTGCTAAGATCTTCACCTGTCTATAACCTGAATTCTGCAAATATCATCTTCAAACCAGAGTTAAAATAAAACATATCAGCTCACCTTCAAGATCTCTGTGTGATCTTGTTCCATATCTCATCTGCACTGTATCTCTATGTGCTATCATCTTTCAGATTCAAGGTTTGATCTCCTTTTAATTTCTTCATCAACATGCATTCTCTGCAATTCTCTTTTAATTAAAATAAAATGAATCTTAAAAAAGAGCTATTGCCAACTACAAGCCTTGATTCAAATTAACACAACAAAAACTGCTAAGAATCCACATTGTACAAAATAGACCCTCTACAACAACTCCTTATTTGGAAAATTCTTTTCACATTTAATTTCAGATTACCCATTTCTATGAATGCCCGGGCTTATCTTCTTTCATAAAGAAATTGATTAACTTGTCAATTTATCATTGCAATTTCAATACAAACATTCTCTTACTCAAGCAATTCCATTAAATGTTTGTTAGATCCGCAAGAGATCATTGCAACTATGCATCACCATACGAATTTCATTTTAAAACCATACCTTACTTGCAAATGGACGTTTTCACAACACAAATTATACATTGATTTCACCGTTAACAAACCAATTAACCTTTCATACTTACGCACGCATCTCACGATGTTGCATTATGCTATGGCACTAGTGTGATCCCTTACAGTCTTGCAAAGGCTTCAATGCTACTGTTATGATATATGCACTTAGAAATGGCTCCATGTTGGCTTAATTAACACGGTATGACACAACCTGTAACATCTAATATAATACAATGTGAGCACTGTAGTGCTTTCCACACTGTAGATCTGATCACGTCTCCACGTGGATTGGTAACTCATCGAATACAACTCACGCAGATTTCTAACAGCTCATGTTACCTCTAGGTATGGTATACTGCAATTCTGACACAGCAACAGCTTCCACGTTGTGGCTCGTTCACATCCGCACGCAGACTTCACCAAATGGAAACTCACACAACGTTCCAACAATTCGCATTATGATTTAGGCACTGGTATAATATGTTAGAATCAGCTTCAATGTTGTGATTCAACCCTCGTCCAACAAAATTGCTATGATTGGGTTCCATACTGTGACTTGACCACATCCAAACGCAGACTCTTAACTTATCATAACACATCGTTTCTATTTTCTACCCATGTGAATATGTCAACATGCAAATACTTTAACAGTTCGATGGTATGGTTGTGGAATCGACATACTAACCTTTAATAAACTCTGGTGCTATGTGATACAACCATGTCTGCGACTACAACCACCATGATGGCCACACTGTGCTCTGTCATTCCACGACTATGACTATCCACGAGTTAATCAATCGCTCTTCAAAATAAGAGTGACACCATTCTCTTCAACGCTGGCTACAACGCAGTGCTCAGGACACAGAGTCGGATATCAAATCCATTCTATTACTGTTGAAGTCACCGTCTTTCCAACTTTATGTCGATTCTATTTGTTGTAGGGTGCGCTATCCCTCATACACTTACACCACTCTTGTCACTATGATGAAACTCAATTTGATTACTCTACAGTTCACTCAGACTTCTGTTAGTCATCCTCCCATGGTCATTCACAATCTCTGCTACCGGCGATTCACAACATTTGTTGTTGCATTGACTCCATTAGCCTGTGGCTCAAGTGATGGCCATTCATATGCTCACGAACTCTACAGAACGTGAACCATGACTGCACCCATGGTGTCACCGTATTACACAGGTTTCTCTTTTGTTGTGGAGTCACAGTCTCCCAACCGTGCACATATTCCTTTTATCTGCTGAATGCGATCTCTTTAATTTAGATTTAACTACCTTTGAGTTTGTGTGAAACAAAACTTGTCTCCTCCACGCTAACGCAGAGAGGAGTCTCTTGCGATGGCTATCATGCCCTTCTCTGACACGCGTTATTCCTACATCCACAACTCGCACACACAATATATGTATATACAAACTTGCAGATTCAAAATAGGTATCTTTCCCAGCTCTGATACCAAATGATGCAGGGATTCTGGATTAAATCAGATCCCAACATATAAAACCAAAATAATGGTCTTCAGCATTAAAATTCTCATAAAATAAACTCTCATTAACCACACATTTGCTATTGCTCAAAGTATACAAAAGTAAAGGAAAACTTATCAAAACATAAATATACTGATATAAATTAACACAACAAATTCTCGACCAAATATTACAATGGAGAGCCTCTACCGGCTCTTGGCCCTTTACAAAAGTTCTCAAATCATTCCTCACTCTCTCTGAATTCCTCACTTCTCTCTCCCTATTTACACCCTCATACAACCCTCTTATTTATACAAAAATAGGAATTTATTCCATTCCATAAAATCCTCCACATTAATCTCAACTAAATTTAAATTAGATTTATTCTAGTTTTGGACTCAACAAAATCCCATATATAGAATTCCTACTCCTTATATTGTCTACCTAATCCCATTCCAATCATATCCTTTAATTATTAAAGGGATATTTACAATAATCCTCACCTTCACATTTTTTTCTCTTAATTTATTAAATAAACAATTTAATTAATAAAATAATTAAAATATATCACCCCCCTTATTACACAAATGAAAAATAAAAATTGAGCTTGATGCTCTTGCATCAGACAAGCTGGGGGCAGACAAATTTCAACTTATGTGGCATGGGCCATACATCGTTAAACGTGTATTGCAAAATGGGGCCTATGAGTTAATTGACTACGAAGGTCATTCGCTTGAAAAACCCAGAAATGGGTTGTATCTCAAAAAATATTATGCCTGAGTCATTCATGCATAACAGATGTACATAGGTTTTTTTTCATTTTTGCACATGTTTTGGGTTTGGTGTGCTTTGTGAGCGTTTTCCTGCTTATTGGGTCTTGCTTATTGTGCAGATGTCTATTACCCCTTATGTCAGTTTCACGGATGGTGCTTCCTGTAGTACCATGAACTTTTCTTTGGCAGCCTGGGTAGTTTATAATCCTGCTGGTGAGTTGATATATCTTCAAGGTATTTTTCTAGGATGAAATACAAACAATGTCACTGAATATAGCGCTGTCATTGAATTATTAATGAAGGCAATCAACCTCAGTATACGTGCATTTCTTATAAATCTAAATTCACAGCTTGTTGTTCTACAACTCAGTAATCATTATTCAATTAGAAATACGCACATTCTGAGATTGTATTTACGTATTCGTTTATTGAAAATACATTTTGATTTCACTACTTATCAACATATTCCTAGACGAATGAACACGTTAACTGATACAATGGTAACATTGTATCAGATAGGAATTTGCATAATATGTAAAAGCATCATCATATGTTAAAGATCCATGTAGGGAAATAGATGTATGTATATATATATATATATATATATATATATATATCGCATGTTTGCAACTGTGTGCATCATAACGTCAAAAAAATATGTATGTTTCTGTTACAGCCTGAGACATCATGTCTCGCAAAATATGAAGATAAAATAAACCTAGGTGTCTAATCTGCATGGTGCTCATGATAACATGTCACAGCCCGTACTAGCTGCCTCAGCAAGCGCTAAATTCGGCTGGGCACCCCTACAGTATGCCTCTGGTAGGCACGAGGAACATCATCAAAACGTGCATAATCTGGAACTCCTCGGGTGATCCCCTCCAGGTTGCACACTATCTCGTCTTCCTCGCCGCCCTCACCTTGAGGGTTGAAATCGTAAGGGATTTGCCTCGCTATTGGTGACATATCGACAGGTATCTCTGGGCTAACATCTGCATCACATGGATTCAATGTCAGAACATACATAAATAAACAAAAAAATCATAATACTCATAAAACTTAAAAAATGAGTCTTACCCAAATCTTCATCCCAATCTTCTCCCTTCGGGAGTGGGAGGTATGGATCATCAGTGAAATCGATGCTAGCGTAGGGCCAATCGTCCATGACAATAAGTTGTCAATGGAGCCAATAAAAAAATTCCAGCCTACAAGACATCTGCTGGCCACCCCCTGCCCTTGGCATCAGTGCTGCCCATCGGGCCATCCGTGGTTCTCTCGCTGGTGGATTCAGAACTATAACCTCCTGTTGCTGAAAAATTGGTAATCGTTCCAAGAAGAACGATACCCGAATGGATCCATAACCAAATTGTTTCAGTTTGGTCTTCTTGCATTTGGTTAGTTGGCGCTTCATGTTGATGGTTACAACCTCTACCCAGTTGTAGAGAGTCAGCGCCATGCAGTCCACAACAAGAACCAACTGTGTCTTCATTGCTTCGTGCGGTGCTTGTGATCCAGCAGCCTGTGTGATGGTATGTAATACCACACATAGTGTCAAATCAGGGATAGTTTGAATATCAACTTTCCCACTACCTGAACCTTTCCATGCTCCTCGACATACCCTATCGATTACCATGGTCATGTTTTCCATACAGGGCCGGGTGCCGATTAGGAGTCATGTTGCACCCCTCTGCGATAATCCTGTGATGAAATATACATCAGAAACATCAATTTCAAGCTCTTGATCCCGTGGGATGAACTTCTCTTGGTTTTCATCCCATATACTAACTAGATATTGTAGAAATTCTGGTTGGGCTCGAAGGCATGGTGTTAGAAAGAATTTTAGAAAACCACAGTTTCTGAGGGCTGCCATGACTCCCTCATTTTCCATGGCCAACTCATCTTCTTCACTATGCTAACTTTCTTTCCATTCTATGACCATTTTTCTCTTAACTACCTGCAAACACACACATACAAGTGGTATTAGTCAATATTTATCCTTGAAATTGTGAAAAATTGGGACATTTGGTATGTATTTTTGATTGAAATTGGTTTGCGCAGTTGGTGCGCGCTAGTATTAAAAAATGGGCGGTTGGCGCAACTCCGTGCCCGAAACCTGCGCCAACCATGCAACCCTAAATTTTACAATTTCTCCCCCCAAATTCAAAATTGACAAATGCAGGAAGCAAGGAATAGCTTAGAATGAAAAGAGGGATCTCAGCTCTTACCTAGAGTTGATGGATTTGCAATTGGTGTACTGGATTGGCCGCTATCGTCGCTGCATGATTGCACAGTAAAATGGGTGAAAATTGCTCCACAAGAGGTAAAAGTGAAATGTAATTATTTTTTACCATTTTTGGCATTTTATAACTTTTTCACAACCCAATTAGGTTTTAAGGCATGATTTTCGATTATTTTATTGTATTATTTTTGGAAAATATGTTTTACACATGTCTCTTGTGCAACAATAGGCTTTTAATGTGACAGTGATGAAGTAACGAGTTAGATTTTATACTTTTTCAGACTCGGTAAAAACACGAAAAAGTCACTACTGGAGTCATATTTCAGCTCTTTTCTGACTCTCTAAAACTGAAAAGATTGTTGAGACGATTGTTGTTTTGAACTCGTTAAATGGCTGCAAAACGATATCTACACAATATACGTTTAACCATTTTTCGGGCTGGGATATATTATTTACGAAAAAGGAATACCTTAGCCTATCACGACTAAGAGGTTCTCTCAGACACAGTTTTCTACCTTTTCGGATCTGTGATACTACCTACAAAAAGGGACTACTGGAGTTTTCTTTTATGCCTTCTTTTCAAACTCTCTAAACATGAAAAGATGTTGAGTTCTTCCTTTGTCAAACTTGTTAAACTCTGATGACATCGGACTTCATCACCATGACGTTATTCGAGTTCCTCCTTCCTAGGGCTCGTAAAATGTACTAGGATGGATTTTTCCGAAGGAAAAAATTACAGTGCAAGCATATGCTATCCCCTTCAAGCTTTTTTTCAAAAATAATTGGGGTACTCGTCAGAAATGGTGGGGGAAAATGGAACCAAATTGTAGTCGTGTTGGAAGTATGTCGCTCTTGAACATGGCACTTTTCTGCATTCATGTCGGGTTGGGGACATCTCATTTCATCATTTTTTTCCTCCATGGGTTTGGGTAATCTATTTTGAACTCTCATTTTCTCTTTGCCACGTCATTATGACCTCAGATCCTTTGATGTCAAATACTGCCAAATCTAGTGTCGTGCTACTGATATGTTCAAGAGAAGTTTGCCTCTGAATTTTTCAACCTCCCTCTGACTCTCTGTTGGTCCTGATTCACAAACATCATATTCCTCCATATCGTGTCGATGATGTGGGAAAAATTATGGACCACCTTCGATCAGGTCACTTCCTATCGACTTCAGCTCATTATCCGGGAATCTGATCTAGAGACTCCTTTTTGGTACCTCAGAGCTTGCATGCCTCAATGGCAGGTTCTTCGCATTCGACATAAGGTTTGACGCCTTTGATTGACTGACTCTGTGGGTGTTCGACGCCAAATCACTGTTCACATTCCATGGATTGTACCTTTCGTACCTTGAGAGCCATTTTCATTATTGGTGGTTTCTCTCGCATCTGTTAACAGCTTTCATCATTGGCTGGTAATCAGACGATTTTCTCGTATGTTCGACTTCAGCTCACATATTCGCATGCCTGAATTTATACTTGTTTGGATCGAGATGGAGTGCAAGACCCTGGGTTTTGTCTAATAAAATACAGGTTGTGGGTTATTTGTATATTATCATGACTTATTGCAAGACTCTTTGATTGGATGGCTGTGAACATACCTGAGTCTATTTGTTGATATTTGCTACTAGATGGCTGTGTCCATACCTAGATCTCAGTTTTTTATATACTCTTTTATGGATGACTGTGCCCATGTCACATGTTCACGTATCAGAGATATTAGTTGTATTTTTAATTTCAGGTTTTTTGACAACAGTGTTTGGTTCGAACGCATTCTCATAAAGCATTTCACCCCTCCCTCTCCCTCAGACTTCATGCTTTAGGGGGCATCTGTTACACAAAATTTTGTCACTATCCCTACAATCCCCATCCCGCACATTGGAGGGTCATTTTTGTGACTTATGAAAAGTTCCATGTCTTGCAAATAACATCATTGCATCCCTTTTGAAGAAGGGAACATTCTTGTTGTTGACATTTCCCTGAGTTGAGCAATAAAAATCCTTATTTTTGCCTTGGCACGAGTAGCCAGTTTTGCCCTCACACTGAAGTGGAATATTAACACTAGGGCCCGCACCACCTGGTGCTCTGTCCCAGTTTAATACTCATGCAAAGCTATTTATGAAATGTTTTTTAAAAATAGAGGTGGAGGTTCCATTCCAACCACCTTCGGGATGAGTCGTTGGGAGTGGTTGAACTGAAACAACCACGAGCCTCCTCCTTTAGTTAGTAGTTTCCACTTCCCTCGGGACACTCCTAAAGGATAGGCCTCCCTTCCACCTTTGTAGGGATCCCAACATCCTCTTTTCCATCTATATAAGCAAGCCTTCTCTCTTTATGAAAACTAGTTGAACAAAGAGAATTATACAGCTGAATAGCTGAGCACATTATAGCTAAATAACTGAGTTATTGAGAATATAGAACAAGGACTAATCCATCGAGAGGTCCCTTATCCCGTTCGAATTCCCCGACGAGCTTTGAGAAGTGCTTCACCCGAGCCCCACTGGAGGAGACCGCAACATCAGAGCATGGTTGTATCTCTTCTTTATACCTATTAATATAAGTGACTATTGTGTGGTTCCCGTCTTGTGTTTTATCTTTATTGAATGCAATATGCTAGTCTTCTTTGACTGATTAGTAGTTTTTGGATGAAATTAGTATGTGGTATGTGGTTATCGTTTTCTGATCTCTGTGCAGGTGTCCAAACGTGATAAGTGAAAGGGTTGTGACTTTCCTTCGATCAGGAGCGGGGGTTCTCATCATCACTACAAGTGTTGACGATAGCTTTGGACCACAGGTAGGCCATCATATTCACATCCTCTTTCATTCAAATGTCTAGGAACCTACACTCTAGCATGATTCTTTGTTACTAGACCCACTCTAGGGCTAGATTGATCGTCTTTATCCATAGAAAGAATTTACCTATATAACAATTTACTTGTCTCGTAACCTTCTCGATCTTGAAACGCGTTATGCTCATGTCGAGAAGTTAACACTAGCTGCGATCCAGGCCATTCAGCGCTTTCATCATTATATCCTTTTGCATACAGTAACTGTGATTTCCGATTGCAACCCCATGACCTATATTTTGTCTTGACAATTTCTGGGGGGGAAATACTCCAACTGGATCGTTATCCTTCAAGAATTTGATTTGGAATTTACTACTGCCAAATCTAAGAAATCACTGGTTTTCGCTAATTTGATTTGTTCCCTCCCTTATGACTCCGCTCCGTCTCATTCTGACAACAGTATTTCGGACAATACACTTTTCTTGATTAGCACCCTAAACCCGTGGTACGATGATATCATCATCTATCCCTAGACTTCCACATTCTGATCTGAGTTGACAAACGATGCCCGCCGCTGTATCCGGCATCACTTGCAACCTTATCGTATAGCCAGAGATACACTCTATTGTGTTGGAGTTGATTTTGTACTTCGCCGATGTTTGACCCTTGAGGAAGCTGAGAAAGTATTGAATGATTGTCACAGTGGTGCCTGTGGTGGTCACATGTCTGGTTACAGTACAGCAAAAAAGATACTTCGTGCTAGTTATTTTTGGCCTTCTATTTTCAAAGACTGTATTGCCGCAATTTGTAAATGCCATGATTTCCAAATTTATCAACGCAAGATGCATGCACCACCCATTCCTCTTCACCCTGTCATTACCATTGGTCCCTTTGCCAAATGGGGCATTGATTTTATGATGTATAACCCTCACTCAGCCGGGGGGCATTCTTATATCATCATAGCCATGGACTACTTCACCAAATGGGCCAAAGCAATGCCTACACTTGCCGCAGGCGGTAAGATAGCTACTCATTTCATATTCAATCATATTATTGCTAGGTTTGGTGTCCCTCAAGCCATTGTTACCGATCATGGTTCCCATTTTCGGCATTATATGGTGGCGTAGTTGACTTCCAAGTTGGGTCTGCGTCACGATAGCTTAATGTCGTACTACCCTCAAGTTAATGGCCAGGTTGAAGATGTGAACAAAGTTCTTGTCACAATGCTTTAGCGTATGATTGGGATCCACAAATAAAACTGGCATCTCATGTTATTTTTGGCTCTTTTGGCATTCCAAACCTCAGTGAAGAGTGCGACCGAATTCACCCCGTTTCATATGGTTTACGGTCTGGAAGCTTCTCTCCCAATTAAGTGTGAAATACCTTCTCTCAAGTTAGCTATGGAATTACTACCAAATACTTCGCCAGAAGAAGAGCATCTCCTTTACTTAGAGAGGTTGGATGAAACTCGTTGCTTAGCTGATTTGGTCATCGAAGCACAAAAGAAGCGAGTCAAAGCTCATTTTGACCAATTAGTTTCTCCTCGTTCCTTCGTTGAATGAGATCTCATCCTCCTATATGACCAAGCTCATGATAAGCTGGGGGTAGGCAAATTTCAACCTATGTGCCATGGGCCATACATCGTTAAACGTGTATTGCAAAATGGGGGCTATGAGTTAATTGACTACGAAGTTCATCCGCTTGAGCAGCCCAGAAATGGGTTGTATCTCAAAAAATATTATGCCTGAGTCATTCATGCATAACAGGTGTACATAGTTGTTTTTTTCATTTTTGTACATGTTTTTGGTTTGGTGTGCTTTGTGAGTGTTTTCCTACTTATTGGGTCTTAATTATGTAGGTAAATCCTCTCTGTGGACATAGATGATCCCTCTAGCGCTAGAGTGGGTCTAGTAACAAGGAAGGTCATCTGCTTGAACAACCTAGAAATGGGTTGTATCTCAAAAAATATTATGCCTAAGTCATTCATGCATAACAGGTGTACATAGGTGTTTTTTTCATTTTTGTTCATGATTTGGGTTTGGCGTGCTTTATGAGCATTTTCCTGCTTATTGGGTCTTGCTTATTGTGCAGATGTCTATTACCCCTTATGTCGGTTTCGCGGATGGTGCTTCACACAGTACCAAGAATTTGTCTTCAGCAGCCTGGGTAATTTATAATCCTGCCAGTGAGTTGATAGATCTGCAAGGTATTTGTCTAGAATGAACTACAAACAATGTCGCTAAATATAGCGCTGTCACTGAGTTATTAGCTAAGGCAATCAACCTTGATATACGTGCATTCCTTATAAATCTAGATTCATAGCTTGTTTTTCTACAACTCGATAATCATTATTCAGTTAGAAATATGCACATTCTGAGATTGTATTTACATATTCGTTTATTGGAAAGACATTTTGATTTCATTACTTATCAATGTACTCCTAGACGAATGAACATGTTAACTGATACAGTGGCTAACATTGTATCAAATAGGCATTTGCATAATATGTAAAAGCATCATCATATGTAAAAGATCCATGTAGGGAAATAGATGTATATATATATATATATATATATATATATATATATATATATATATATATATATCGCATGTTTGCAACTGTTTGCATAATAACGTCAAAAAATATATGTATGTTTCTATTACATCCCGAGACATCTTGTCTCGCAAAATATGGAGATAAAATAAACCTAGGTGTCTAATCCGCATGGTGATCATGATAACATGTCACAGCCCGTACTAGTCACCTCAGCAAGTTGTGAATTCGGCTAGGCACCCCTATGTTATGGCTCTAGTAGGCATGAGGAAAATCATCAAAGCGTGCATAATATGGAACTCCTCGAGTGATCCCCTCTAGGTTGCGCACTATCTCGTCTTCCTCGCCGTCGTCACCCTGAGGGTCAAAATTGAGAGGGATTCGCCTCGCTATTGGTGACATACCGGCAGGTCTCTCTAGGCCAACATCTGCATCACATGGATTCAATGTCAGAACATACATAAATAAACAAAAAAATCATAATACTCATAAAACTTAAAAAATTGAGTCTTACCCAAATCTTCATCCCAATCTTCTCCCTCCGGGAGTGGGAGGTCTGGATCATCAGTGAAATTGGTGCCAGCGTAGGGCCAATCCACCACGACAATAATTTGTCGAGAGAGCCAATCAAAAAATTACAGCCTCCAAGACATCTGTTGGCTGCCCCCTTCCCTTGGCATCAATGCTGCCCATTGGGCCATCCATGGTTCTCTCGCTGGTGGATTCGGAACTATAGCCTCCTATCGCTGAAAACTTGGTAATCGTTGCAAGAAGAACGATACCAGAATGGATCCATAACCAAATTGTTTTAGTTTGGTCTTCTTGCATTTGGTTAGTTGGTGCTTCATGTTGATGGTTACGACCCCTGCCCAGTTGTAGAGAGTTGGCGCCATGCAGTCCACAGCAAGAAGCAACTGTGTCTTCGTTGCTTCATGTAGTGCTTGTGATCTAGCAGCCCATGTGATGGTATGCAATACCACATGTAGTTTCAAATCAGGGATAGTTTTAATATCAACTTTACCACTACCTAAACCTTTCCGCGCTCCTCGACATACCCTGTTGATTACCATGGTCATGTTTTCCATACAGGGCTAGATGCCGATTAGGAGTGGTGTTGCACCCCTCCACGATAATCTTGTGATGAAATATACATTGGAAACATCAATTTCAAGCTCTTGATCCTGTAGGATGAACTTCTCTTGGTTTTCATCCCATCTACTGATTAGATATTGTAGCAATTCTGGTTGGGCTCGGAGGCATGGTGTTAGAAATAATTTTAGCAAACCACAGTTTCTGAGGGCCTATGACTCCCTCATTTTCCATGGCCAACTCATCTTCTTCACTATGCTCCCTTTCTTTCCATTCTATAACCATTTTTTCTCTTATCTACCTGCAAACACACACACACAAGTGGTATTAGTCAATATTTATCCTTGAAATTGTGAAAAATTGGGATATTTGATATGTATTTTTGTTTGAAATTGGTTTGCATCATTGGTGTGACTATTTCTAAAACAGCCGCGCCAATGGGTGTGCCCCATTATTAAAAAATGGGTGGTTGGCACGACTCCGTGCCCGAAACCCACGCCAACCGCGCAGCCCTAAATTTTACAATTTCTCCCCCCAAATTTAAAATTGACAAATGCAGGAAGCAAACAATATCTTAAAATGACAAGAGGGATCTCAGCTCTTATTTGGAGTTGACGGATTTACGATTGGTGTACTGGATTGGCCACTATCGTCGCCGCATGATTACATAGTAAAATAAGTGAAAATTTCTCCACAAGAGGTAAAAGTGAAAAGTAATTATTTTTTACCATTTTTGGCATTTTATAACTTTTTCACAACCCTAATTAGGTTTGAAGGCATGTTTTTCGATTATTTATTGTATTATTTTTGAAAAATACGTTTTACACATGTCTCTTGTGAAGCAATAGGTTTTTCATGTGACGGTGATGAAGTAACGAGTTAGATTTTATACTTTTTTGAACTCGGTAAAAACACGAAAAAGTCACTACTAGAGTCATCTTTCAGCTCTTTTCCGACTCTCTAAAACTAAAAATATTGCCGAGATGCTTGTCGTTTTGAACTCATTAAATGGATGCGAAATGATATCTACCTAGTATACATTTAACCCTTTTTCGGGCTAGGATAGACTATTTATGAACAAGGAATACCTTAGCCTATTGTGACTAAGAGGTTCTCTCAGACACAGCTTTCTACCTTTTCGGATCTATAAGAATACCTAAGAAAAGGGACTGCTGGAGTTTTATTTTCTGCCTTCTTTTCAAACTCTCTAAACATGAAAATATGTTGAGTTCTTCCTTTGTCAGATTCATTAAACTCTGATGACATTGGGCTTCGTCACCATGACATTATTTGAGTTCCTCCTTCCTAGGGCTTGTAAAATGTACTAGGATGGATTTTTCCGAAGGAAAAATTTACAGTGAAAGCATATGCTATCCCCTTCAAGCTTGTTTTAAAAAATAATTGGGGTACTCGCCAGAAATGGTGGGGGAAAATGGAACCAGATTGTAGTTGTGTTGGCAGTATGTCACTCTTGAACATGGCACTTTTCTTCATTCGTGTCGGGTTGGGGACATCTCATTTCATCATTTTTTGCCTCCATGGGTTTGGGTAATCTCTTTTGACCTCTCATTTGATATTTTCCATGTCATGATGACCTCAAATCCTTTGATGTCAAATACTGCCAAATCTAGTGTCGTGCTGCTGATATGTTCAAGAGAATTTTTCCTCTGAATTTTTCAACCTCCCTCTAATTCTCTATTGGTCTTGATTCACAAACATCATATTCCTCTGTCTCGTGTCAATGATGTGGGAAAAATTATGGCCCACCTTCGATTAGGTCACTCCCTGTCAACTTCAGCTCATTATTTGAGAATCTTATCTAGAGACTCCTTTTTGGTACCTCGAAGTCTGCATGCCTCAATGGCAGGTTCTTTGCATTCAACGTAAGGTCCACATCATTGGCCTTCGATCGATTGACTCTGCAGGTGTTTGACGCCAGATCACTGTTCACATTCCGTGGATTGTACCTTTCGTACCTTGAGAGCCATTATCATTATTGGTGGTTTCTCTCACGTCTGTTAACAACTTTCATCATTGGCTGGTAATCAAACGATTTTCTCACATGTTCAACTTCAGCTTACATATTCGCATGCCTGAATTTGTACTTGTTCGGAGCGAGATGGAGCGCAAGACCCTGGGTTTTGTCTGATAAAATCCAGGCTGCAGGTTCATTGTGGATTATCATGACTTATTTCATGACTCTTTGATTGGATGGTTGTGACCATACCTAAGTCTATTTGTTGATCTTTGCTACTAGATGGCTGCATCCATGACTAGATTTCAATTTTTTATATACTCTTTTATGGATGGTTGCACCCATGCCACATGTTCATGTATCAGAGATATCAATTGTATTTGTAATTTCAGGTTTTTCGACAGCAGTGTTTGGCTCGAACGCATTCTCATAAAGCATTTCACCCCTCCCTCTCCCTCGGACTTCATGATTTAGGGGGCATCTGTTACACAAAATTTTGTCACTGTCCCTGAAATCCCAATCCCGCACATTGGAGGGTCATTTCTATGACTTCTGAAAAGTGTCATGCCTTTAAAATAACATCATTGCATCCATTTTGGTGAATGCAACATTCTTCCTATTGACATTTCCCTGAGAAGAGCAGTAAAAATCCATGTTTTTGCCTTGGCGCGAGTAGCCAGTTCTGCCCTCGCACCGAAGTGGAAGATTAACACTAGGGCCCACACCACCTGGAGCTCTTTCCCAATGCAATGCCTGTGCCAAGCTATTTATGAAATGTTTTTTAAAAATAGAGGAGGAGGTTCCATTCCAACCACCTCCGAGATGAGTCATTGGGAGTGGTTGAACAGAAACAACCACGGGCCTCCTCCTTTATTTAGTAGTTTCCACCTCCATTGGAACACTCCTAAAGGATAGGCCTCCCTTCCGCCTTTTTTAGGGATCCCAACCTCCTCTTTTCCTTCTATATAAACAAGCCTTATCTCTTTATGAAAAATAGCTGAACAAAGAGAATTATATAGCTGAAGAGATGAGCACATTATAGTTAAAATAATTGAGTTATTGAGAAGGTAGAACAAGGAGGAATCCATCGAGAGGTCCCTTATCTCGTCCAAATTCCCCAACGAGATTTGAGACGTGCTTCACCCAAGCCCCACTGGAGGAGACCGAAACATCAGAGCATGGTTGTATCTCTTATTTCTACCTATTAATATAAGTGACTATTGTCTGGTTCCCGTCCTGTGTTTTATCTTTATTGAATGCAATATGATAGTCTTCTCTGACTGATTAGTAGTTTTTGGATGAAATTAGTATGTGGTTATCATTTTCTGATCTCTGTGTAGGTGTCCAAACGTGATAAGTGGAAGGGTTGTGACTTGCCTTCGATTAGGAGCGGGGGTTCTCATAATCACTACAAGTGTCAACGATAGCTTTGGACCACAGGTAGGCCATCTTATTCACATCCTCTTTCATTCAAATTTCTAGGAACCTACACTCTAGCATGATTCCTTGTTACTAGACCCACTCTAGGGCTAGAGGGATCGCCTCTATCTGCAGAGAGGATTTACCTACATAAGCAAGACCTAATAAGAAGGAAAACGCTCACAAAGCACACCAAACCCAAAACAAGTACAAAAATTAAAAAAACACCTATGTACACCTATTATGAATGAATGACTTAGGAAAAATATTTTTTGAGATACAACCCATTTCTGGGTTGTTCAAGAAGATTACCTTCGTATTCAATTAACTCATAGGCCCCATTTTGCAATACACATTTAACGTTGTATGGCCCATGCCACATAGGTTGAAATTTTCCTGCCCTCAGATTATCATGAGCTTAGTCATATAGGAGGACGAGATCTCCTTCAACGAAGGAATGAGGAGAAAATGATTGGTAAAAGTGAGCTTTGACTCGCTTCTTTTGTGCTTCGATGACCAAAGTGGCTAAGCGACAAGTTTCGTCCAACCTCTCTAAGTAAAGGAGACGCTCTTCTTCTGCCGAAGTATTTGGCAGTAATTCCACAGCTAACTTGAGAGAAGGTATTTCACACTCAATCAAGAGAGTAGCTTCCAGACCTTAAACCAACTGAAACGGGGTTATTCCGATCACACTCTTCACTGAGGTTCAGAATGCCCAAAGAGCCGAAAATAACATGAGATGCTAGTTTGATTTGTGGGTCCCAGTCGTACGCTGAAGCATTGTGACAAGAATTTTGTTCACAGCTTCAACCTGGCCATTGACTTGAGGGTAATATGGCATTGAGCTGTCGTGATGCAGACCCAAATTGGAAGTCAACTCCGACACCATATAATGCCGAAAATGGGAACCATGATCGGTAACAATGGCTTGAGGGACACCAAACCTAGCAATAATATGATTGAATATGAACTTAGCAACTGTCTTACCGTCAGCAACAAGTGTAGGCATTGCTTCGGCCCATTTGGTGAAGTAGTCCATGGCTATGATGATATAAGCATGCCCCCTGGCCGACTGAGGGTTACACAACATAAAATCGATGCCCCATTTCGAAAAGGGACCAATGGTAATGATAGGGTGAAGAGGAACGTGTGGCGCATGCATCTTGCATTGATAAATTTGGTAATCATGGCATTTATGAACTACGACAATACAGTCTTTGAAAATATAAGGCCAAAAATAACCAGCATGAAGTATCTTTTATGTTGTAGCATAACCAGACATGTGACCACCACAGGCACCACTGTGACAATCATTCAATACTTTCTCAGCTTCCTTGAGGGTCAAACACTTGAGGGTCAAACATTGGCGAAGTACAAAATCAACTCCAACACGATAAATCGTATCTCCAGCTATAAGATAAGGTTGCGAGTGATGCTGGATATGGCAGCGGGCATCCTTTGTCAACTCAAATCGAAATGTGGAAGTCTAGAGATAGACGATGATATCACTGTACCACGGGTCGAGGGTGCTAATCAAGGAAAGTGTATCATCCGGAATACGGTCCTCAGAATGAGAAGAAGTGGAGTCAAAAGGGAGGGAACAAATCAAATCAGCGAAAACCAGTGATGTTGGACATTGGGTTCAACGCTCCCCATGTGTTTCGCGACATGGACTAACCGCCTCTCATGGATCCTAACTCTGGCGACTGTAGAGGAGACTAATTCTTGTGGGTTTTGGTCTAACGGCAATCGTGATTCCAAAAAGTGGTATTAGAGCGACAGGTCTCGAGTTCGAAACTCACTCGGCTCGCGTTGGGGGGAGATTGTTGGACATTAGGTTCAATTCTCCCTGTGTGTTTCGCGACATGGACTAACCGCCTCTCGTGGATCCTAACTCTAGCGATTGTAGCGGAGACTAACGCCTGCAGGTTTTTTTCTAACAATAATCGTGATTCCAACAAGTGATTTCTTAGATTTGGCAGTAGTAAATTCCAAATCAAAATCTTGAAGGATAACAATCCATTTGGAGTATTTCCCCCCCAGCAATTGTTGAGACAAAATATAGGTCATGGGGTTGCAATCATAAATCAGAGTCACCATATGCAAAAGGATATAATGAAGAAAGCATTGAATAGCCTGGGCCGCAGCTAGTGCTAACTTCTCGACATGAGCATAACGTGTTTTAGGATTGAGAAGGTTATGAGACAAGTAATAAATAACATGGTCATGACCGTCATCATCGTCTTGGACCAAAACCATGACAATTATACTAAAAGTGGTAGCCAAATATAGGAAAAAATCACGGTCATAATCCAAAGGGTGTAATAAAGGAGCGTTGACCAACAACGTCTTAAGTGCACCAAAATATTGTTGAGCAATCTCATCCCAATGGAAAGGGATGTCCTGTTTCAGAAGTCACGTGTATCCTTTAGCGACTTCGGCATAGTTTGGTATAAAACGGCTTAGAAAATTTTCCTTACCTTGCAGAATCTGCAACTGATGTAATGAGGATGGAGAGGGGAGATTGATAATAGCCTCAACCTTGAGTGGATCAAGGCAAATTCCATCTTTAGACACGATAAACCCTAAAAGTCTACCGGAATCAACCCAGAAGACACATTTATGCAGATTAAGCTGAATATTATAATGTCGACAATGAAGAAAGATCTGACAAAGATGATCTGGATGGTCCTTACACTTAGCTCAATGAGCTAGAAGGCCATCCAGGTAAGGTTGAACGATGTGACGAATGTCATGAAAAGCATAGGACATCGCTCGCTGGAAAGTGGCGCCGAAATTCTTTAAGCCAAAAGGTAGTTTCTTGTATGCGAAGGTACCCCAAGGACAGATAAAAGTTGTCTTATGCTGATCAACCAAGAAAATGTTAATCTGATTATATCCAAAAAATTCATCCATAAGGGAAAAAATCTCGCTCCCGGCACAGTCGTCAATGATCTAATCGATGAAGGGAGTAGGATAATTATCCTTAGGACAGGCTCGATTGATGTCACGGTAATCAATACAAACACAGATAGTTCCCTGTTTCTTATCGACAGGAATGATGTTCGACACCCAATATATCAAGGGAATTGGATAAATGAAACCAGATTTGAGAAGTTTTTCAACTTTACCTTTAATGGCTCCAGCCTTTCTAGGGTGCACCAGACAAAGACGTTGGCGAATAGGCTTCAAACTGGGATAAGTAGAAATTTCATGCACCACTATACTAGGATCAATGCTGGGCATTTCTTCGTAGGACCAAGTGAAGACATCACGGAATTCATGAAAAAGGCTAGTATAAACTTGGACTTCATCCGAAGAACAAGTGACTCCCACATGGATGTTCTCGATGATTCCTGGCTTCACGAAAATGTCAATAGGCATCGTTTGCGTGATATTGCTCAAGTTCCCTTTTGTAAAGACTTCATGTGTTAGGATTGGCATTTGAAGCGGAGAAGAAGGAGCTTGAGAGGAAAAACGCTCAAGACATGTAGGCATAGCCTCGAGGCCAGGCATAAACGAAGAACGATGGTGACCATTGTCCAATGGAAAATCTTCAAGAGACATGGTTTCCATGATAGCTTCATCGGAAGGAAACACTTCTTTCAAAGGATCAGGTGAGTCTAAATTGCCGAGCCAAGGGGATTGAGAATACATGTTAAGAGAAAAGCTCAAACGAGCACCATCAGATCACGGAGTATCAGATGCAGCAATGAGTTCACAATAATCGATTTCAATTTGACTCAAAGTCATTGAATCACCAAATGAATTGACTTGTTCAAGCGAAGGAATAATCCATGGGTCATCGGACTGAGAGATCATATGAACTTGAATAATCCATGGGTCATCAGACCCATGAAGGTTGGATCTTTGAAGAGACTCGGCCCAATGCTCTCGAAGGGAGTTGGGATCTTATCCACATACAGAAAGTTGATCTCGGAAGAAGAGGTGAAGAAGGACAACTGATCAACAGTAACAATTTTACCCTTGTGTGGAAATCTCAAAACACAGAAGAGGGTGGATGGAACGCAAAGCACAGTGTGAGTCCAACTGCGACTCAGTAGAAGATTGTAATTGATTTTAGTGTTTACTACTTCTACTTCAACATTTATTGTCTTCCCTTTTAAGGTAATCGGTAAACTTGCGAGAACACCCAAAGTTTTAGATTCCCTTCCATCAAATGCTTCAAGGGAATTTGGTGAGGAATTCAGGGCCAGAGAGCCGATGGCCTTCCAGCACGAAGTGGACATGACACAGGTTGAGGCACCTTCGTCCACAAAGGCTCGATGGATGTCGAGACCATTAATAACGACTTGTATAATGAGTGAAATATAGTGCAGAAGTCGTGGGACGAAATTCTCTAGATTTAAATCGAGAAGGCTAGTATCAGCAAGATCAACCCCGCTAATCATAGATAATAAATCTTTCCGTTGAGACGGACAACTCTAAAGTAATTCTAACATGGAAAACACGGAAGGCTCCTATGCCAAATATTCAAAAATATTGTAATGTTGAGTAGCACAGGCATTGGGATTATAAGAAGACTTCCAGAGAACACCTTTGGAAGGGGGTCACACAACTGGTTCAGCACTGGGCCTTTCAATCTCAAGAGGGCTGGAAACAGGTGGGGGAGGAGGACCATCAATGATCTCCTTCCCTGTTGCCTGACGCGATCTAGTATAATCTTTTAACCGAGTAGTGATTGAAACGGATGCAGAACCGTTCATCATGAACACTTGAGAACCAAATGGAGCAGATGATTGAGGTTGCTCGACCATCTGGGTCTGTTGAGATGGAAAAGGTTCTTTAAAAACAGTAGGAGTACCCTGAGTGCCTTTGAGCAATCGACTCACTTCGGCCCGTCAAGGGCAGTCCTTGGTGTAGTGCTCTTCATCACAAATTAGACAAGGATACTTGGGCTTACACTTCGAACCATCATTAGCATGAGGTTTGGATGAATATGGTTTCGGGGCATCGGCCTTGGGTTTTCCTTTACCCTTCTTTTTCCTTTTAGAAGTCTTACCCGCAGGATTGGCTTGAACGGCATTGACCTCCAAGGTTTTACCAGGATTCAGACTGGACTGAGGAGCAATATCATTGGAAGAATTATATTTTTTCTTCCCAGATTTTGAATAAGGAGACTTACATGAATTCTTATACATATAACCAATAATACCATCGACGGATGGGGTCGCCGGTGCGTTAGAAGTTCCAGGTCGAGGGGCATCAGTCAAAATATCATACAATATGCCCAATTGAGAGTAAATGAGATCAAGGTAATGGGAATCAGCAATGACCTATTCCTTGGTTACACATGCCCCCATGGCTATGTCTTTCGCAATCTTATTGACAAAGGAGGTTGTAATGTTCCCTTTTTGGAACAGCTCATGAATCATGCACTGAAAAACGCATTTTCAGAAAAATATACTTTGGAACAGGAAAATAACTCTTGGATCCTTTATATCAGACAATATACAATCTGAATCCAATATTTGGGCTGAAACAAATAATACTATGTGGTTTAAACAGGTCTCCCACACCTAGTTACCTTCAAGAAAATGCCCAATGAGGGGCTGCAGGAAAGTAAAACGACCTGATGAAAGTGAAGAGAGATAATACAGCATAAAATATGCTGATATACACTCATATACCAATTAGAAACACAGCAGCAAGAAAGAGGTTCAATCCCTTCATCCAATAGTGGGGAAAAGTGAGGATTTATAACCTAAAATGAATGTATTCAAGTATCAGCGTAAAAATAAGGGAGGAGGATAGATGGATCTGATAGCTTAGGTTAAGAGGGACCTACATACCAAATTTCATCTCAAAACAATGCGTTTAACTATGTTAAACAGATCCTCCATTCCCAACTAGGCTAGAAAACCCTGATTCCCCATGGCTTAAAGTATGCAGATTGGAATGAAGCTTCAGCAACGTGATTTTATGAAGGGTTAGATGTATTTATATATGAATAAAAGTATGGCAAGTTTATAATATGATCCAATAGTTTTACATGAGAAAATACAGCTCTATACATGAAGAAATGCCTCAAAACCCAGCATTATAACACAAGGAATTGCAGGATGAACCAGAAAACGTAATTTATATGAATCTGCAGTAGTGTTATATTATGTTTCAGATCTATAACATATCAGAGTACAAAAATATATATCTAAGTGGGATCTATATGCAAAAATGACTTTTAAGTACATTCCCCTTGGGGATCTCAGCAGAACATGAAGAACACTGAATAGATCTGAGATCTACACCATGGATCTGCAGTAAAATTCAGAAATTTATGAATAATATGTTACACAACAGATCAGATCTAAAAATATAACATGTATTGGTTGGCCAATCCACGGATCACCTCAGTGAAGGAAAGGAGTCCTTTCACCCGAGATCTCTCCTCCAAACTGCTAACAAATGGACACTGCAAATCTGCCTGCAAAATAACTTAGTTTCTGAAGATAACTGTGTAGATGAAGTATATCACCATTTGGCCTCATGCCAATATGGAACTCTGAAGCTCTAAGCAGCTAGTGCACTCCTTCCAATGGTTTAGGTGACTTCCCCACTGAAAATACGCAATAGAACTCTTAAGATCTGAATAGATTTGATTCCACTTGCTGTAGCTCTCTAAACAGTGAAGCCCTAATTAGGATTTACATTTTCAAGGGAGGTGAAGCTTGGCCAAAATTCCAGATAGTGGATCAATGCAGCACAATCTCCTCCAAGAGACCCTCAACGAAGGAAGAGGAATTCCTAAACAGGAAATTCCTCTCTCTTAGCTAAACAGCCAAGAGAGTTTGAGTTGCTCAAGAAATCTCAAAATCGAATTATCATCAACAACCTTTTCTTGAGTCTTTCCCTTCCTTATATAATATTAGGGTTTGCAAAACCCTAAACCATCTTCATTCATTTGTCCCCTTTCACATGGAGGACCTCCTCATAGGACTGCGCTGACCATCTAGGAGGTTCATTGTATCTAGACTACTTTATGATTTGGTCCTATTGACCCGATCAAATAGCTTGAACCTGTTTCACATACAAGTGGATTTTATTGAGCAAGCCCTGATTTGACTTTGTTCACATTGGGCATTGATTTATTCTCATGTTTAGGAGTTTTTATTTGTTCTCCTTTACATTTTATTCATAAAACATAAGAATAAAATGACATTGAATATTCCTACTAGCTTGGGCTAGTTAGGAACATTATAGAGGTATTGAAACAATGAGTAAGAAGCTGATCAGAAATTTCAAATTTGATCAAGTGATGATGACGTCTCCATTCATGAATATGGTCCGAGATATGAGTAGCCCGGTCCTGTTTCAAAGAGGTAAGGAGATGTGTCTCGGCTTCATAACGAACCGGTAACTGAAAAATGAGTAAGGAATGCCATGGCGAGAGAGTTGAAATCTTGAAATATACCATGAGAAAGCTCGATATACCACTTAGCAGCACCACCAGTAAGAGTCTGTTGGAAAAGATGAAGCCGAATAGAATCGTCAGCCCAAGAGTTAGAAGAACACCATAAGTGGTAATTCATAACATGTGCTTGGGGGTCTTCTTCGGACTTGCCCTCAAATTTGGGACAATCACCAGGAATCTTAGTCAAAACTGGAGGCCAATAAGGGTTGTGAAGAATAGGATCATTCATTAACTTTGACACATATGGTAACTCCAATGTAGCGAGAAATGGAAATTGAGGGTTAAAAGGCATAGTAGGTCCTTGATAAGAACTCGAACTTGCATTCCATCCTGTTTGAGAAAAATTCTGCCCCCATGGGTTCTGTCCCGAAGGATTCGGCTAATATGGGGGATAAGGCGAATAATTTTGTTGATATTGAGGATACTGATTCTGAGTATACCAATGAGGTCCTTGATAAGGATTTTGGGTGGAACGTAAGTATGGCCTTGTGACTGATTATATGGTAACTGAGATTGAGGTTGATAAGTAAAACCTTTAGGCGTACTATATACTGGTTGATATTGACCACGAGGATAATAAATGCCTTGGGGTCTAACTGGATATTGATAAGTGGGGCCCTGTTGAGCTAAATAAATAGGGTAAACCGGTTGCTGAGTAGACTGAACAGGCTACTGAAAGGTAGGACCCTGCTGTGAAGCAGAGTAAAATTGTTGTTGAGCAGATTGAGTAGGTTGTTGGACCGGTTGAGCAGGTTGGCCTGGATACTGAGAGCCACCAGGTTTCCCTTGCTAAGAAGGTTGGCCTAAAGGTTGCGATGAACCAAGTTGTCCCAGAGGAGGACCAGAGGGTTGTCCTTGTTGCGCAATGTTCAGACCAGTTTGAGTACATGATCTGGGTTGTTGTACAAAAGGTTGTCCCTATGACGAATAGATTTTCCCCCCAAGACCATAAGAATGTCTTGGTTGATATAAAGGTTGACCAGAAGGCCCTTGGGGTTGTCCTTGTTGGACCATAGTCTAACCTTGTAAAGGTTGGCCTTGTGGACCATAAGGTTGTCCCTGAGGACCAAATGCAAGCCCTAACTGAATCAAAGGTTTTCCCTCCAAGGGTTGTCCTTGTGGGCCAGGAGGTTGCACCTGATAAGTCATTCCAATTTTAGGAAAAATTTCATAAGGGTCATAAACAGGAACACCATGCTCATCATAATGTTGGGTAGTAGGAAATGAATAGATGGGGGTACCGACAGCATCATAGTGATGAGGAGTAAGATAGGGCAAATAAACAGGATTACCATATTCGTCATAAGGGTGTGGCGGATTAATAGGAGCATGAGGCTGCTGAGAAACCTAAGAGTTCTGTTGATGAATAGCCAATAGATACTCTTAAAAAGTGAGGCCACTAGGTATGTCAATCGAAGATGCTGGTGAATAAGTGACCGGCGCAGACGTAGCCACACGGACAATAGGTTGAACTGGGACAGATGTAACTGCAAGCGATGAATCAGGTGTCGTCGGTGACAGTCTTAATGATGGCAGGATTGGACTCCTAGATGGAGTAGATGATGCAATGGATGCAACACCAGCAATAATCTGACCCAAAGACCTATATTCGGCTGGAAGTGACACCAATGGTGAAGATTGAGCAGACACATGAGGGGTGTTTTCAGGAAAAATTTGATACTCTTTTGTAGAAACAGGAATTCCATCACTGCCAATAGGACCTGATGTGTCCATGTCTGATTCCTCCATAAGATCTTCGAAAATACTACGGGGACTAGGAGGTATAACATCAGCTAAAAATGGCGATCCCAACGTAAGAGGAGGGAATTCTTCCTCGTCCCCAAAACTAGACCAAGCGCTTGATGGAGGCCAATTGAACTCAACTGGCTCATCAATGAGAGATCGGGTAGCAAGGGGTAAGATCAATGGGAGAATAGGCTGCTAAAGCTCAACAGACCTAAAGGATTGAGGATTTTCAAATGAACTGTCCAGTAAAGGACTACCTCTAGAAGGGAGAGAGGATGATGAAACGGGTGGTTCCGCCACCGTGACTGTTTCACAATAAGAAGGAAAATGAGAGATCCGAACAAAGACTCAAAAAAAACAAGGCAAAAAAAAACAAGCCAAGTAATGAAACTGTATAATGGGCGTGTAATCGTGGGTAGTTTATTTTACGACACTAAAACCAAACTTCGTTGTTTCACATTTTAAGAGTCAAGAAACAGGAAAAATATAAGTCTAGTCACCTTCAATTTTGAAAGATTGTCAAAGGACAAGTGCTCGGTGATATTTTCAAATTTAAAGAGTCAATAAAGATCAAAAATGACTGCTCATGTAATCTAAGCAAGAGGGTATGCCAAGTTTCCATGAACTGCCATATACACCTTGGTGATCAAATGAAAGAGAAATGACAAAGGACTTGACGTACGTGCAGGTAGTCTCCCCGAATGTTGTGTTCGGTGTATTACGGTTAAAGGGCGGTAGACTCAGCTTCCTATGGATAAAAGGATTGAAACATAGAGGGATCTCCCTTTATATACTCGACGGTACAGGGAGCACAAGTTCGTACTAGTGTTGTCTGAAGCCAGATGGCGAACAACAACTACTAGGTTTTAAGACGCCAAAACACATCTCTAACTTAGATCACTAGAATATTTCGTTAGGTTCCAATGTTGCCTTAGGTTAATTGAAATAAATTTTAACGTTGATCTTGGATTAAGTTTCAATTTCTAGGCCTTAATGTATGTCGGATCTAAAATCTTCCTAAATGAAAAACTACATGTAGAAGGATACCATTTTCGTTCAATGAAAGCTATCTACGAGAAGGAAAGAAAAATTTCAATCATAAGCAAATAATGAAATCATGAGAAAAAATCCATTAATGCATCTAATGTAATCTACGGAAAACAAAACTCTTTCCTAGCCTATACAATGCAAATTAAGCGAAAGAACGTTTCATTTTCAAAGAAAAAAGAATGCAATATTTTTTGTTTTTTTTAATGCAATAGAGAAAAAAATGCACTAAATGATATGAAAAACAAAATTAAACACTAGCTTTAGAAAGCGAATGCAAAATTTGAAACGGAATGACTCCTCCAACATAAAAAAAACACAAAAATACTCGAAACCAATGATACAAACCTTTCAAATCAAAGAGAAATCTCGAAAATGACCCATACAAGCAATGTAATCGGTGCTTGGAATAAGAGGAAGAAAAATCAAAACGAGAAAAGTAATAACCATTCAACCAATGAACGTACTCAACAAGATCAAAGAAACCAAGAGAAATTAATAGGGAACGAATTTGACAACTTATCAAGAAACTCGATCTCCAAACAAAAGGCTCAGTGCATCAAGGCAATCAGAAACCCTAAGACCTCAAGCTACACTCATGAGAAATGGACAAACAACTAAGGAAAACAAGCCTCCATCAATCAAAGACATTAAAAAACACTTCAATTACTCTTAATAAAAACCCAGAAACAAAGACAAGTGACCAAAAACTCATGAAAATCTCACACCCAAAAAATCACAGGGGTCGACACGACTGTGAGGTGGTATTCAGTGCCAAACAGGCAATGGTGCGAGTGCTACAAAAGAAATATGCGCTAATCGGCACGAATGTTAAAGGAAAAACCACGCCAAGCCATTTAACCAACGAAAAAGGGAAAAACTCAACAGAGCAGAGGTCAAGCTTGACACTCTAGGGCTGAACAAGGGTTTGAAACACAGTTAAAAAACTAGAAAAGTAAACAACAAGACCAAAACCCAAAAAATGACCCAACAAGATCAAAGACAAACTCACACGAATCCCCAGTATGGTCACCAAATTTTTATGTAGGTAAATCCTCTCTGCGGACAGAGACGATCCCTCTAGCCCTAGAGTGGATCTAGTAACAAGGAATCATGCTAGAGTGTAGGTTCCTAGACATTTGAATGAGAGACGATGTGAATAATATGGCCTACCTGTGGTCCAAAGCTATCGTCGACACTTGTAGTGATGATGAGAACCCCCGCTCCTAATCAAAGGCAAGTCACAACCCTTCCACTTATCACGTTTGGACACCCGCACAGAGATCAGAAAATGATAACCACATACCACATACTAATTTCATCCAAAAACTACTAATCAGTCAGGGAAGACTAGCATATTGCATTAAATAAAGATAAAACACAAGATGGGAACCAGACAATAGTCACTTATATCAATAGGTATAAAGAAGAGATACAACCATGCTCTAACGTTGCGGTCTCCTCCAACAGGGATCGTTTTAAGTATGTCTCAAAGCTCGTCGGGGAATTCAAACGGGATAAGGGACCTCTCAATGGATTCCTCCTTGTTTTACCTTCTCAATAACTCAGTTATTCAACAATAATGTGCTCAGCTCTTCAGCTGTATAATTCTCTTTGTTCAGCTAGTTTTCATAAAGAGAGAAGGCTTGTTTATATAGAGGGAAAAGAGGAGGTTTGGATCCCTACAAAGGTGGAAGGGAGGCCTATCCTTTAGGAGTGTTCCAAGGGAGGTGGAAACTACTAACTAAAGGAGGAGGCTCGTGGTTGTTTCAGTTCAACCACTCCCAATGACTCATCCCGGAGGTGGTTGGAATGGAACCTCCGCCTTTATGTTTTTTAAAAAATTCATAAATATCTTGGCATGGGAATTACACTGGGACAGAGCGCCAGGTGGCGCAGGCCCTAGTGTTAATCTTCCACTTCAGCGCGAGGGCAGAATTGGCTACTCACGCTAAGGCAAAGATAGGGATTTTTATTGTTCTGCTCAAGGAAATGTCAACAAGAAGAATGTTTCCTTCATCAAAAGGGATGCAATGATGTTATTTGCAAGGCATGACACTATTCAGAAGTCACAGAAATGACCCTCCAATATGCGGGATGGGGATTGCAGGGACAGTGAAAAAATTCTATGTAACAAGGAGTACGGGGACATCTTCACCTCACCCATAGGGGTGCCTCTACACTGTCAGGTCAAGCACCCCCTCGATCTGAACCCAAGTGCATTGCTGCCTAATGGACCGATCTATCAGCACTCTAATAGGGAGAAATATGAAATCAAGAGGCATATTTAGGAGCTCCTGCAGAAAGGTCACATCTGCTCGAGTTCATTGCCCTGTGGGAGCCTGATCATGTTGGTGCAAAAGAAGGATGGGACTTGGAGACTTCGTTTTGACTATCAGGTGCTAAACAAGATCACTTTCTAGATTAGGTACTCGATCCCACATATTGATGACCTTCTGGACCAACTCAAAGGGGTGAAATATTTCATCAAGATCAACTTGAAGTCCAGGTATCACCAGGTACCAGTCAAACCCTCTGATGTGTGGAAGGCTGCCTTCAAAGCCAAGGAGGGCCTTTTTGAATGGTTGGTGATGCCTTTCGTGTTGATGAATTCTCCCGCAACCTTCATGAGGCTAATTAAAGACATATTTCAGCCATTCAGAAACTCATTTATAATAGTGTACTTGGATGACATCCCGATCTTCAGCCAGTCTTGGGAAGAGCACCTCCACCACATCCAACAGGTCCTCCAAACACTATGGCAACACAATTTGTGTGCCAATTTGGAGAAGTGCACTTTTTTCATAACCCATGTTCAGTATCTAGGATATATTATTGATGAACGAGGGGTGCATGTGGATCCAACCAAGATCCAAGTCATTCGGGATTGGCCAACCCCAACCACTTTAATAGAGCTTCACAGCTTTCTGGGTCTTGCTAATTTCTAGCGCAAGTTCATGGTGGGATTATCTCATATCACTCAGCCCTTGAGTCAAGTCACCAGGGAGGAGCGAAAGAAAATTATTTTGGTCAGAATCTCAACAGAAGGCATTCGTAGAATTGAAACATCACCTCTGCTCTTCCCTAGAGCTCACATTACCAGAATTTCAACAACCATTTGAGATCGAGACAGATTCCTCTGACGATGTTATTGGGGAATTTCTTACTCAACAGGGGCATCCAATGGCATATCACAATGAGACACTCTTTGACACTATCCACAAGTATCCTACTTATGAAAAAGAAATGTATTCCACTATGCAGGCTTGCCAACAATGGAAGCATTATATTTTGGGGAACAAAACAGTCATCCACACAGACCACCGACCCTTACAGTTCATACTGACACAAGGGAAGTTGCAGAACGAACGCTATCATAAGTTTTCCACATATCTGCAATAGTTTCATTTGAACATCAAGTAGAAGAAGGGTAGCACCAATAATTTTGCAGACTACCTCACCGACCATCGATCATGGCGCTCACCACCATTCTCAACTCTTGTGGGCATGAGACTTTTGATTGGCCGCTTCTTTACAAGAGTGATCTAGAATTCGGTCACACATACAAGACACTCTTGGAGGGTACGCAAGTTCTAAATTTTCACCTCCAGGATGCACTTCTATGTCACCTAGGACACCTTTGTTTTCCTTCAAGCGAGCATGCCAAGATTATTTGGGAAGCACACAACAGTCGATTTGCTGAGCATTTAAGGGTCGAGAAAATAGTGGCAATACTGCAAACATATTTCTATTGGTCGAACCTTCGACAGGATGTCAATAAGTGCATCAGATCTGTTGATCAGTGGTTTTTATTGATGTCAACCCAAGCAGCACCAAGGGCTACCCCGATCTTGCATGGTAATATTCTGGGTCAAAAATATTTTTGATGTTTTCCACTTGTTGGGATGTTTCCGTTGATATATGGCACACCATGTAATTCTTCATGGTTTGAGAGATATTCATGTTTGAAGTTTGTAACCCCAGTCAGTGGCCTAAAACCCCATGGGGTTGCGGCATGGGTCATTGAAAACTAAATAATCAATAATTTTTAAGCTCCTAAAATCCCTCCCACATTCACTTATTGAAAACCCTCTCAACCTAAGCATTTATATAAATTGTGATCCTCATATCCTCCTCATGTAGGGATTTCGCTACATGAAACATGTCATCGTGTAATTTTCACTATAACATGTTTTATAAGAAGGTTCAAAAGCTAAAAGTATAATGAGATGAAGAAAAAATCCTAAGCAAGCTCCTGTAATAATTTCAGATCAAGGTGCACAATATTTTCGGAGATATGATCTGTGGAAGTCAGTGTTTTTGCAGGCTCCTGAACTTCATCTCAAAGAAGTGACCTTGGGAAAAATGTTATAACTCTCTCTCTAAGTATCGGATTAGAATTATGTAAAAAGTGACAGATAGTGCACAAAATTTAGTTTTCTCTATATCAATTCCATAGCTGAATGAAGAAACAATGACACATGGCACGTTGTACAAGTTCGCTCTACTGAACTAGTCCATAATTAGGTCATTGTGAGAGATTGGGCATAACTCTCTCTTGAAGAATCCGAATTGGGTCACACCTATGGCATTGGAAAAAAGATTCAGAGGAAAACTACATAACTGCAAATCACATAATGGGGATCTAAACTAACAGAGATACACCATATTCAATATTGATATCCTAGAATGCAAGAAAAAGCTAGATCATGTGTTGTCAAGGGATACAAAGGACCAGACTTTCTAGGGCAGCAAAGCAAAGAAAGGTACAGCAGAGGGTAACATGACAAGAGCAGAAATAAAGATGCAGAACAATAGCAAGAAGTTCACCACATGAAGTCTTCAAGTGGGCAGCACTGCATACAGTCATTATAAAGGTATCATTGTGCTAAATCATTGTAAAAATTGTACAAGTGTCTATCTGCCAAGAGTTGAAGAGGCTGTATCGGGAGGTCTAGGATCATCATTAGGTGGTTGTGTCATAGTTGGGATTATGGTCTAGTGTGTATTATTCTTCTACATCATTCTATATCATTGTACAGTGGACCATTTTCCCTGGTATGGGAGTCCATTCTTCTTTTATTATTCTATAGGGTGGTAGGGTGGTGCTAGGCTGGTGCATGAAGTCACCAATAGGTTCAATCCTCTGAAAAATTCAGGGTGGTAGGGTGGTGCTAGGGTGAGTTGTAGCTCATTGGGTGTTGGGGCATCCGTTCAATTGACTACTGAATAATCTCGGGCATTGGAGCGTCCATCCAATGGGAGCTGGAGAAGAATTCTTTTCTAGATTCTAGGAAGTTGGAGCTTTATTTTCAATTGGATTTTAATCTTAAAGAATTATTAGAAAATAATTTAGGTGGTTTTTGTCCTGGAGAGGGTTTCCACCTTAAAAACTATGTGCAGTTGTGTTCCTTTTGTTTACTGATATCATTGTACAAACACTGATAATAATTGAATATTAAATAATGCTTTGAAAGATTAATAATAATACTAATTGAAAGGAATATTTATTCACCCCCCTCTCAATATTTCTCACAATTGGTATCATAGCTTGGTCCCTTCAATACCAGTTTAACAGCTGGAAGGAGGTCATGGATCATACCAAAAATGGTGCACTTCTCTTCAATGAAAATAATTATGCACTCTGGAAAGGAAGAATGGAGTTCTATCTCTTGGTGCAAGGTTATGAAATATGGGACACTGTTAAAAATGGATTTGCATCAACCATGGATGAACAAGGTAAGAATAATTTGGTAAATGATGCAAAAGAAAAGAATATTATTATCAGTGGGCTTATTAAATTTACCTACCATAAGGTTTTGGGTTGTAAAACCACCAAAAATGTATGGGACAATCTTGAAAATATATATGCAGGTGACTCAAATGTCAAAGAAGCAAAGCTTCAAATATACATAGCCAAATTTGAGCAACTCGGAATGAAATAAGATAACAACATTATTGCATACTTCCAACACATTGATGAAATAACCAACACTCTGGAAGGATTGGGAGAACATGTTGACGAGAAGATTATTATACGAAAGATTCTTAGAATGTTACCAGGGAGATTCAACCCAAAGGTATCGGTCTTAGAATATAGTGAAAATCTATACAAACTCAACAAAGAGTAATTACATGGAGTTATCATAGAATATGAAATGAGACTTGATGAAGAAGAGGGTACTTCGCATCTAGAAATTGTGTTCACTGCATCTAAGAAAACCAAAAAGGAGAAACAACCTTCAAAGGCACACACCTGCACCTACAAGTGTGAAGAAAAGGAATATGATGAAGAAGGTCTTTCAGATGGAGAATATGATTACTTTACGAGAAAACTAAAAAAATGGTAAGGGAAAATTCAAGGGTAAACTTCCATTGATATGTTTCGGCTGTGGTGAGGTTGGGCATTTCGCAGAAAAATGTCTGAACA
Source organism: Pinus albicaulis (assembly GCA_034641835.2). Classification (NCBI taxonomy): domain Eukaryota; kingdom Viridiplantae; phylum Streptophyta; class Pinopsida; order Pinales; family Pinaceae; genus Pinus; species Pinus albicaulis. The sequence goes on from CM076572.1 coordinate 1,361,927,055, forward strand.
GAAGTGATTGCAACTCAAAAGAAAATAAAGGCTTTAATAAATTCAATAAGAAAAGAAAAAATAAAGGATTCAAAAGGAACTTTCTCTCTATAGAAGATAACTCATCATCCGATGAATACAGTGACAAAAAAGAAGAAGCCAATGAGAGAGTATTATTTATGGCCAAGCACATCAAACAAGAGGTATCAAACAATGAAGAATAAGGGTTGACCATAGAAGAATTTTCTAAGGAGGAAATCAAGCTTATAAAAGAGCTCAAGGCCGAGAAGATCCATTCCAATACTCTTGAAGAACAATTTTAGGGTCTCAAAATTGAAGTTGAAGAACACAAATGTATTAAAGAGTCACTTCAAAAGAAGTTGGAAGAAATAAACCAAGAAAGGGAAGCATTAGAAGTTGAAGTAGTCTCGCTTTGTAAGGAAGTGAAGAAGGGAAAAGTTTTCCAAAACTATGCCAAAAGCTCAAGGGCATTGAAAGAACTCATCAAAAATAAACAATATTACAATGACAGAACTAGCCTCAGTTACACAAAAGAAGAAGCATGACCTTATACAACAAAATACAATGAACCTGTGAGATTTTACATGCATGTAGACTTCATTGGACAAGATTCACAAGAACAATCTTGGAAGACAATTCCTCGATGAAGTTTTCCATCCAGGTACCAACATATTTTTTATGGCTATTGTTATTCATGTGGAAAATTTGGTCATAAAGCTATAGAATGTCGCACGTACCCTAGGAACCAATATAATTCCAGGAGATCTGTCAAATTTGAACCTCATAGGGCTCAACGAAACATCAATAGATTTGAACATTTAATAAATAATATTGAATGTTACAAATGTCAAAAATTTGGACACATAGCCAAAGACTGCAGACTTTAAAATCCTCCAAAAGAATCTTCAAAGCCACAGAAAGAACGAACATGGAAGAAGAATAAGACTGATAATTTTTCTCTCACTCTCAAGGCTCAAAACAAAAAAGATGTGTGGTATGTTGATAGTGGTTTCTCAACTCATATGACTGGAGATAGAAAGAAATTTGTATCTTTGAAAGAGAAGAAGGATGGAACCATGTCCTTTGGAAATGATGGATCTTCAAATATTATAGGATCAGGTACAGTCACTCTCGGAAGAAAAGATGCTCTAGCCAAGAATGTTCTATTGGTTGAAAACATGAATCTCAATCTGCTCAGTGTTGGACAAATGTGTGATCAAGGACACACAATACTATTCAATTCCACAAAATGTGAAATCAGGAAAGGCAGGTATGGTGAAATTGTGGCTACAGCAAGTCAAGCTCCAAACGACATATGTTCTGGATGAAGCAACTAAGGTACGTCTAATAGCTAAAGAGGATGATATAATATTTCGTAGAAATGATGATCAACTAAGTAAGAAATTTTCTACAAAGATGCAAAGTGAGTTTGAGATGTCTTTACTTGGTGAGCTGACATACTTCTTAGGGCTTCAAATATCTTAGCAAGAGAAAGGAATATTTATATGCCAAGCCAAGTACATCAAGGAAATGCTCAAGAAATTAAAAATGGAAGATTTCAAACCCATCCTTACTCTGATGGTAACAGGTTTCAAATTGAGCATAGATGACTCATCTAAGGATGTGGATCAGAGGTTGTATAGATCTATGATTGGTAGTCTTCTATATGTAACAACCTACCGACCAGATGTTATGCAAGCAGTTGGACAAGTAGCAATATTCCAAGCAACACCAAAATAATCACATATTATTGTCATCAAAATAATTCTTCGATATCTAAAGGGAACAACACAATATGGCTTGTGTTATTCCAAGGGTAACAATCTCATTATTCAAGGCTTTATAGATGCAGATTGGGTAGGAAGCGTTGATGATCGTAAGAGTACTTGTGAAGCATTTGAATATCTTCGCTAGAAGCTTGGGATTCTCCCAAGTTCTCATTAAATTTTCCTTATTCAGAATATAGAGGGGGAGTGGAAGTGTGTACAGGTCTGCAAGATGGTTGTGTGTTAGGGGGAGTTACTCTTTTCTATTGATGTCAAAAGGGGAGAGAATGTTGTAGGAAGAGGTGTCATGATCATAGGGGGAGTACTTATGTTGCCACCAATGCCAAAGGGGGAGATTATTGATCAGCAGTTGTCATTGATGTCAAGCCAAGTAGCACCAGGGGCTACCCTGATCTTGCATGGTAATTTTTACCTAAAAAATTACTATATTCTAGATTAATAATATTTTAGATGGTTTCTACTTGTTAAGATGTTTCTGTTGATATATGGCACGCTATGTAATTCTTCACAGTTTGAGAGATATTCATGTTTGAAGTTTGTAACCACAGTTAGTGGGCTAAAACCCCATGGTGTTGTGGCATGGGTCATTGAAAAATCAATAATTAATAATTTTCAAGATGCTAAAATCCTTCCCACGTTCACTTTTTGAAGACCCTCTCAACCTAAGCATTTGTATAAATTGTGATCCTCATATCCTCCTCATGTAGGGATTTCGCTAACTGAAAAAGGTCATCGTGGAATTTGTGCTCTAACATTTTTTGTACGAAGGTTAAAAAGAGGAATTTTTTATGATACGAAGCCAAAATCCTAAGGAATCCCCTGTAAAAATTTCAGATAAAGGTGTGCAATATTTTCGGAGATATGATCTATGGAAGTCAGTGCTTTTGCAAGCTCCTGAACTTCATCTCAAATAAGTGACCCTGGGAAAATTTTCATAACTCTCTCTCGGAGTATCAGATTCGAATTCTGTAAAAATTGGCATATATATCACAGAATGTATCTTTCGTTGTATCAATTTCAGAGCCGAATGAAGAAACAGTGGCACGTGGCACACTGTACAATTTTTCTCTACTGAACTAGTCCATAATTAGGTCATTGTGAGAGATTGGGCATAACTCTCTCTTGAAGAATCAAAATTGGGCCATACCTATGGCATTGGAAAGAAGAATCGGAGAAATACTACATAATAGAAAATGACATATTGGGGATCTGCAATAACAGAGATACACCAGATTCAATATCGAGATCATAGAAGGCAAGAAAAAGCTAGATCATGTGTTGTCAAGGGATGCAAAGGACCAGACTTTCTAGGGCAGCAAAGCAAAGAAAGGTGCAGAAGAGGGTAGCATGACAAGAGTAGAAATCAAGGTGAAAAACAATAGCAATAATTTCACCATATGAATTATTCAAGTGGGTAGCACTGCATACAGTCATTATAAAGGTATCATTGTATTAAGTCATTGTAAATGTATCATTGTAAAAATTGTACAAGTGTCTATCTACCAAAAATTGAAGAGGTAGTGTTAGGAGGTCTAGGATCATCATTAGGTGGTTGTGTCATAGTTTGGGTTATGGTCTAGTGTGTATTATTCTTCTACATCATTCTATATCATTGTAAAGTGGACCATTTTCTTTGGTACGGGAGTCCATTTTTCTTTTATTCTTCTATAGGGTGGTAGGGTGGTGCTAGGTCGATGCATGAATTCACCAACAAGTTCAAGCCTGTGAAAAATTTAGTGTGATAGGGTGGTGCTAGGGTGAGTTGTAGCTCATTGGGTGTTGGGGAATCCGTTTAGTTGACTACTGAATAATCTTGGGCATTGGAGTGTCCATCCAGTCGGAGCTGGAGAAGAATGCTTTTCTAGATTCTAGAAAGTTGGAGCTTTATTTTCAATTGGAGTTGAATATTAAAGAATTATTAGAAAATAATTCAAGTGGTTTTTGTCCTGGAGAGGGTTTCCACCTTAAAAATAGTGTGCAGTTGTGTTCCTTTTGTTTATTTCTATCATTGTACAAACACTGATAATAATTGAAGATTAACTAATGCTCTGAAAGATTAATAATAATACTAATTGAAAGGAATACTGATTCACCCCCCTCTCAGTATTTCCAACAAGATCCTCCACTACTAGCACCATTTCCAAACTGACCATCAAGAAGCAAGGCCCCTATACTCTGCTACCTACCCCTAGTCGACCTTCGGAAGCCATCTCCATGGATTACATGTCGGGACTTCCTTCTAATAAGCATGGAAACCACTATCTTTTCATGGTCGTCGTCAAATTCTTGAAGATGGTGTTATTCATCAGTAATTTTCACTTGTTTAGCTAACTATATTCTTTGTCCAGGTTTTCTAGAAGCCAAATTCAAAGAATCTTCATGTCTTATAGAAATCTCCTCAGAGAAAATTTTCACTATCCCTCCTCTCTTGCCTGTTATGATTAGATTGGTCATCCTGTCAAAACCCCATCCTTGACTAATGAGCCTTACTCTATCCATGATTGTTACTTCTGTCTATAGCACTCTACCTATGATGCCCATGCCCTCTTAATTCACAAATTTTTCTGGCCAGGTTAAGCCAAGTTTTCCCTCTTACTCTCCAACTGCCCAAGTCACTGTTGATATCAAAAGTCTGTCTAGAAATCCCTTCAAAGTACCATAAAAATGTCTAGGCTTATAGGTGATGGTGCATAAGTAGGATATCTAAAAACCCTGTCTCTTGTTCAAAACTCTATTTTAAACCCTCAGTAAAAAGCCTTGTTCTAAAGACCTTGCAAATAATTCAGTTAGGTTTTCATTGGTCATGCACCATCAGTTTTCCCCATGCACTATCTTGTCACAAAAAAGGTAAATTCAAAAGGACACAAAGATGATGTTGTCATTTTTCTGAAAAGCACTCAAGAAGCCTCCAAGGTTACCTTCCTAGTCCAAACAGTGAAATCTACCAAGAATAAACCATCCTATCAAATAAATCTCTACAGGGATGTCTTGAGGTTTGGTCTAAAGCAAAACAGAGCCAAAGAGAGGCATTAGGGAGAAGTTTCAGTCAAGTCAGTTGGTAGTTTGAATAAGAGGTACAGTGAGCTGAAGGTCACAGGGAAAATCAAGACTTTCTCTACAAATCGGGGATACCTAAAAAAGGTTTCAAAAGTTCATCTACAGTGGTTAGAAGGCACAACAATCTGAATGCTACTTCAAAGGTCCTGATGTCATAATAAGAAGTAAAATTACTACTTGTGGAAACCTCTGTGCAAAATCTCAAAAAAGTTAGTCATATATGAAAAGCATGGCTCATTTTGACAAAGGGATCATTAGGACAGTTTTTGGCCTCAAAGCATAAATGGGAGAGGGACAATTGCCCTTTTCCACACTCCTGCAAATAAGACAAAGGCTATCAGATGTGCCATCAGAGGAAAGACAGACTAAGACCACTATGAAGAGTATAGTTACATTGAAGAAGACAAATAGCATGGTATGATTTGTTTGAAAATACAAATATCTGATTATTAACCCATAGTGGAAAGGTTTTTTGGAGACAATTTCAGAAATTTGGATAAAATGCAAATAGGCATGATGAGGTAAAATACATCACCTCCTTCATCAACAACAGAGGGTGTAAAATTTTTGCTGGGTTATCTTCTAAAGATAAGTGAAAGAATACAAAAATCCACTAAATCAAATATGTGATTTTGAAATCCAAAAAGTGAGAAAATCTGATTTTTAAGGCTCTAGGTGCCATTTGCACTAAAGGAGTAGCAATCAAAGTTTGTTAGTTAAACTGTCACACAGAAAGACAGTCACAGACTTGTTTCAATAAATATGGAGGCAGAGTATATTTTAAATTCACCTTGCAATAACAAACAAATGCCATCATGAACCAATTAATTGCACGGGCTATAAATCAATGGTTTAGAAACAAAAAAACAAGACTGGCTCCAAAAAGGCTTTTTGCACTGAAAAGATAGTCAAAAGAAAAAAATGGAAAGGTGAAGTTAAAACTTTAGAGAAGTGGGTTTTTTGTTCAAAATTATTTCAAAAGAGGAGTATAAACAACCCCAACGGATTTTTCCCCTTCATTCCAACTTTGGCAAAGAAAGAGTGAATTTTTCGAGTTTCAAAGAGCATCCTCGAGCGGATTTCCATAGACGTTGCGCGCGTTGAAGAAGATGTTGTGCGCATGTAGGTGTGTCTATTGTATTTTGTTGTTGGACACTACATGCATTAAGGGTGATGTTGCGCGTTCCTTTTCCTCCCAGTGTGCAGGAGCTGCCACTCACCGACACCCGTTTGTCATGCAGACAGTGCCCGTGCCCGCCAGTGCTGCGCGTCGGCCATTGTATCTGTCGCCCGGGCCAAAAGGCGTTACACGCCCACCACTTTTTTCATCACACACTCCATGTGCAGAGACCACCCGGACCAACGGCGCTACGTGCCCACCATTGTGCCTACCGCAACACAGCCTCGTGCAAACAACACATAGGTCGACGCTGCGCACCTGAAGGAAAAGCACATCACCGCCCAGAAAGCTATAGAAAGAGCCAGAATTGGAAAATTGTTGCCCCGAAAACTGCTTTTTGCCATGAGAAAATGTTTCAAGAGGTATTCTCCATAAATTAGCATCCCCTCCTCGTGTTTTTAAGTTATAAAAGTGCCAAGTAGGGCTAAGTTGGTGTCAAAGAAAGCTTGAGGGGAAAATTGAATAGAAATATCACCTATTATCTGTTGATCATATAGCCCTATTTTAGAGGTCCTAATCTTATAAAAACCTCTCTCCTCATCACTTCATCGGCAAAAGAGCCTTTTGTTTAAAAAATTCAAGGAAAGGGTAAAGTAATCACTATGTCTCAAGAGGAAAGTGATGAGCCTCAAAGACCAAGAAGACAGTCTAAGAAAGGAGGGATGCCCAATAGGTTTGAGCCTACATACACCAAAGAGCTGATAGCCTCCCCTTCTATCTTATCTGATTTCCAATAACTAGGGTGTTTTGAGTTCTACAACAAGGTACAATAATTCAAGAGCCATCCTTAGTTAACAGAGTTATTTTCCCTAAGGCTTCATAGGCATAAAGTTCATCTAGTAGGGGTAAGTTTTGAGTTAACCCCTAAAGCTATCTCTAAAGCCACTAGGATGCCTTGCATAGGAGAGATATGGTTTAAACAAAAGCATCTTGACTTGGTCCATTATCATCCTTTTCTAAAGCCTAGTTTTCAAGCTGCATGTAAAGCCATTTTTCCTTTTTCACATCTACTGGACAGATATGCCCTCCTCATGAAGTCTGTCATGAAATAATTTAGCTGTGAGGGTATTTTCTCTCGAATCTACTCCTATCATATTAGACTCCTCATGCACTTCACCAGGACCAAGCTACTGAACATGCCTTATTTCCTCTGCAAAAGCATTGAAAAAATGTCCACCGTCATGAAAAAGAGGCCCCTAGCAAGCCTATTTCATCACTCTCTTGTCAAAATCATTGTAACTCACCAACTGCAACAACAAGGCATTCTTTGGAAGCCTTTATTTCCCATGATGACTTCACCACTTCATCCTCCATCCCACTGCAAAATATGCCATCATCTTCTCAAAATCTTCCTCATACTCCTTCATCGCCCTCCATTGACCATGATTCACTTTCCTCCCATGAATCACTCTCCCAAACCAACCTTCTTCAAACACCTTCCCCTGATAAAAGTGATCCTAAAGAAAACAAAGGTGGTCATGAAGAAAACAATAGTGGCCCTGAAAAGAGAAATGTTGGCCCTAAAGAAAGCAGTGATAGCCCTAAAAGAAGCACTGCTGATCTGGAAGAAAGCAGTACTAATCATAATGAAGGCAGTGAAGCGGAAAATGATGAGGAAAAGGGAGAATCTGAAGAAGAAGAGGGAAATGGAGAAGATGAAGATAGCCAAGGAGAAGAGGAAAGTAGCAAAAATGAAGACAACCAAGAGCAAGACAGTAAAAATAGTAGCAAGGAGGAAGATAGCCAAAGGGAAAACAATAAAAATAACAGCACAGATAAAGATAAGAAACAAGAAGAAAGCGGATATTTAAGCAGTGATACCCATGGTGAGGAAGGAGGACAAGATGTTAGGACTCATAGTGAAGAAAAAGACACTAATAGCCCTACAGCAGACATCGCCAAAAAAGAGGGAAACAATCATGACAATGACTAGATTAATGAAGATAGTCTAGAGACAGTTTTCAGAGTTGTTTTGAATAAACAAGGAAGTGATGTGAAGGATCCAAGGGATTTTGACAGTCAAAACAACAATGAAAAAGGTAAAGAAATGGTCAGTCCTCAAGATGAAAATGTATCAGACCTAGGCGCCTTCCACAATGCAGAAACAGAGTATGAAAATTTTTAAGGTCATCCTAGTAATAAAATCATGAAAAATGTTGAAATTGATAATCAAAGGGATTGCCAACAGAAAAGTGACAAAGGGACACCCACAGAAAACATTATTGAAGAAAAAGACAGTCCTAGGGCTATAAGTGACCAGAGTGAACAAGCCCAGTTTGTGACACCTCTCATCATCCCTCATCAGAAAATTAAGAAGCATGTGTTTACTACCTCCCAAAGGAAAGGGGCCATGCACTCCCCCTCAAAAATAGTAAAAGGTCAAATCACAAAAATAGTAAAAGGTAAAATCACCAAAACAGTGAAAGGTAAAGTCACTCAAACAGTGAAAAGAAATGTCACCAGGGCATTGAGGAGTAGGGGTAAACTGCTAAAGAAAGACAAGGGTGAATTGCCAAAGAAAGACAAGGGTAAGAAACCCATCAAGGACAAAGGCAAGAAGACAATGGAAGAACAGGAAAGTAGTCATGAATAAGAGAGGGATTTTGAACTCATTCACTTAAGCAGTGATGAGGAAAATGAAACAAGGATACTTAATTCTCTCCTATAGGACCAGAGTGCACAAATCAAAGATTTAGAGGTTGATTTGGAAAGATCAAAATATCTCATTCATTTCCTACAAACACAAAACAACAAATGAGTGACCAACTTGCCATTTATGAATCTTGAACGCTCAAATACAAAAGAGAAGCTCAGAAATTGCAAGTACAGCTAGAGGAGTACATGGGTGACTATGAAGAAGATAATGAAGAATAAGGGCAAGCTAGGAAGAGGCCTAAGACTATGGGTCTTAGGAGAGCATTAGAAAAATGAAGAGAGGAGGAATCAGCCTAAGCACAACAATACCCTCTCACTGAGCTCCTCACCTTAGAAATTGAGCATGACAAAGAATCATGGCTTGAAAGGGAAAACCTGCATTTGGAGGCTAAGTTGGAGAAGGAAAACAAGGATCTGGGCTTACAGAGAAAGATCACTGAGCATTATAAAAAGAGAAATCAGTTTGCTAGGAAAAAGCTCAAAACTGCCCAAAGGAGGCGCCCGGCTCCAAAATATGGAAATACCAAGCTAGACATGGAATTTTGGCTCAAGCTTCACTATAGGTCTCTAGGGACCCTTGAGGGATTCACTCACCAATTTTGAGCAAAATTGGACACTTTTTGGTTTTTTATAAATTTTTAAGCCTAGGAGCGCAGCACCCCAGATGCTACGCTTTTTCTCAGAGACTTTTCAGCAGGAAAAGTTTACTTTTTTGGATCCCTTGGCACTAGAGGATCATCCTCACAAAATTTCAGCTCATTTGGAGTTGTTTTGGTCCCTCAAAAGGTCCAAAAACAACCATTTTTTCACCTTTCTACCACTGTTTCTGAGCAGGTGTTGCACCCCTGGAAATATGAAACTTTTCTACTCTTTTGGAAACTTCCAGAGATCATATTGAGAAAAAAAAAAGTATATTTGGAAAGTCTACATTCATAGCTTTCTAACGAGCCATCACGAAGCCTTTTTCGACATCAGGAAGGCCTCCAAAACCTTGCTGCAAAAAGACCCTTTTTGGTGTTGCGCGCAGGCAAGTTCTATCATGTATTTCAAAGCCTAAAAGTCAATATTTTTGCTATTTTGGTCCGAAAAGGATATTTTGAAGAGATATTTTGTGCCTTGGACCTTGTAAGGCCTCAAGGGCAGTTTTAGATATTTTTCTTTGGCCAATGGCCTTCTAGTTACTCTAGTGAGCTCTTTCTCCTCTTGGCTTATATAAACCATGAGGATTCATTGTAAATAGAGGGATAACTTGACATGTTAAGAGAAATACATAGTTTTATGAGCTTGGATAAAATATTGGTTTTATGAAGTGGATGAATGACTTGCTTGGCTTGATGGTGGAGGAGCATTGTGTGCAGGATTCCATAGCTTGGTGAATGGTGATGCTTCCTTGATCTGTTTATGTCTTCTTTTTTTCATTAATGTTTCATGCTTCTTGTTTGTTGTAGATCAGAAAAGTATAGGTTGAGATATGCTCATGGAAGCACCTCAAACCTCCTGTTTATTACAGCTTTGATGTTTTCTTCTTCTTGGTCATTATAAGGAATTCTTAATTTCTCCTTAGGTCCACCAAGAATTTTTTATTTGTTTCATTAATAGTCAGTATGCTAGCTATCAAATATGATTTAAGGTATGCCCTACTTATTTGAAGTTATCAAGACCCTATTCTGAAGCCTTTATATGAAATATTGATTGATTGGGTTAAGTCAAAGAGGTCTCGCTCGATCTTTCCCTTTGTCCATGCTTACCAACTTGTTTCAGAGTTCCCAATAGTTTTATATATGTTGGTTAGGAGTTCCCTCTTCATATATTAAGTTATTTGTTTATCTTATATGTTTTACCAGCAGCTGAAGGTGAATTTCTAAAGTTAGGAGTTCTTATGCTTCTATGTCTCACCTAAATTTTTATCTTTCATGTTTATCAGTTTGAGTATTGTTCATAGAGATTAATGGTTTATCCTACCTCATGAGTATTTTCTTGCAAACTATATATTTTTAAGACTTCTTCATTTATCACAAACTTAATGTTCATTTCACCTCATACCTCACCCAAAGGATCCCTTGACCTTGCTAAATCAGCCCTGCAGTACACCTTGTCCATCATTTAGACATCCTTGACTTTATCTGACCCCATAGCCCTATTGATTTGATGAACTCTCTTTCCATTTTTCCTACTTGATCAGTTTTACCTCAAAACCAAAACAAACCAAAATATACTTAAAAGCTAGCCTAAAATCAAACATACAAAGTGAACAAGTTCACATCCTTCGCATAATAGAGAGATCCCTCTCTAAGTCTAGGAAGGCTAGGTCTTAGGACTCTAAAGATTGGTCTGATGTTACCCTGCCATTTGGTTTACCAATCTGCAAAATTACAGGAAACTAACAAATGGCCATTATGGAGGCGTGCAAGAATAATATCACAGCAGAAGCCACTGCTAAACTCTTCTTTGAAGGAGTGTGGGTGCACTTTGGGATCCCGTGATCTATCATCTTAGATTGGGACAATAGGTTCCTCAACACATGTTGGTCTAGCCTCTAGTCAATGTTGGACACCAAGCTCACCAAGTCCACAACTTTCCATCCCCAAACTGATGGCCAGATAGAGGTCGTCAATAAGATGATCGTACACATTATATGCATGTACAATTCTAAGCATCCACACACATGGGATGATAGCCTTCCCTATGTAGAACATAGTTATAACCGGGCTCTCCACAGCTCAACCAACCATAACCCCTTCCAAGTGGGCTTGGGATTCCAACCACTATGACCCATTGATGTAGCCATGCCATTTATGGCTACTCAGGCCGATTCGACTCATTTCCAGTCTGAAGCTAACAAAGAGAACAACTTCATTTAATGTATTCAGCACATCTTCCTACAATTTCATGACATATTGGACAAAGCCAATGTTAAGTACAAGCAATGACATGATCAACATCAGGTGCCACACAACTTCCAGGTGGGCCTGTGGCTACATTTTCAAAAAGAGCACCTTGCTAAACCCCACCGCAAGCTTCGCCCGCTCCAATATGGGCCATACACCATCACCAAGGCTATAGGGGAAAATTCCTTTGAGATCAGTATTCCACCATTCCTCGGTCTGCACCCACTATGACCTACTTCCCACCTTTACTGAACACGTCCGACATTGCAGAACAACTCACAACAACAGAGTTAAACCCAAATTGCATGGAACAAGCCACCACAAATTGTATCATGGACATGAAAATCAAGAACAGGTTGATCAATGGTTTTCATTGATGTCAACCCAAGCAGCACCAGGGGATACCCTGATCTTGCATGGGAATTTTGACCTACCAAATTACTATATTTAGAGTCAAGGATATTTTTATGGTTTCTACATTTTGATATGTTTTCGTTGATATATGGCACACCACGTAATTCTTCACGATTGGAGGGATATTCATGTTTGAAGTTAGTAACCCCGGTTAGTGGGCTAAAACCCCATGGGGTTGTGGAATGACACTAATCATTGGTTGTGTTTATTGAATAGTCAATAATTAATCATTTTTAAGCTCCTAAAATCCATCTCACATTCATTTGTTAAAGACCCTCTCAACCTAAGCATTTATATATATTGTGATCCATATATCCTCCTCATGTAGGGATTTCATTACTTGAAACCAACCATCATGGAATTTTCGCTATAAAATTTTTTTATACGAAGGTTCAGAAGCTGGAATTTTTATGAGGCAAAGCCGAAATCCTGAGGAAGCTTGTGTAAAAATTTCAGATCATAGTTCGCAATATTTTCAGAGATATGATATATGGAATTTAGGGTTTTTGCATGCTCCTGAAATTCATCTCAAAGAGGTGACCTTGGTAAAATCGTCATAACTCTCTCTCTGAGTATCGTATTGGAATTATGTAAAAGTGGCAGATAGTGCATAGACTATAGTTTTATGTGTATAAATTTTAGAGCCAAATGAGGAAACAGTGAAATGTGGAATGTCATACAATTTCACTCTACTGAACCAGTCCATAATTAGGTCATTGTGAGAGATTGGGCATAACTTTTCCTTGAAGAATTAAAATTGGGTCATACCTATGGCATTGGAAAGAAGACTCAGATGAATACTACAGGACCAGACTTTCTAGGGAAGCAAAGCAAAGAAAGGTGTAGCAAAGGTAAGCTCCAGGTAAGTATATTTTGTATATGCATGTTCATCTCTTAATTGCACTAGGTTCTTTGTATTCTAATTTGTTTTTTTTTTTTTTTTTTAGCACTGACATATGCTCTGCATGATGAGATAAGTTTTGCTATTATCATGTCATGGGTATTTCCTTGAAGGATTTTTGTAGGTATTATATATTCATCAAGATAAGACTCAATGCATGATCTAATGTTCTGAAGAGTGAGAAAGGGTAGCATGACAAGAGCAGCAATCAAGGTGCAGAACAACAACAAGAAGTTCACCACATGAAGTTTTCACGTGGGCAGTACTGCATACAATCATTGTAAAGGTATCATTGTATTGAGTCATTGTAAAATTTGTATAAGTGTATATCTACAAATAATTGAAGAGGCAGTGTCGGTAGGTCTAGGATCATCATTAGGTATTTGTGTCATAGTTGGGGTTATGGTCTAGTGTGACGTCTTCTTATACATCATTCTATATCATTGTAAAGTGGACCATTTTCCTTGGTATGGGAGTCCATTATTCTTTTATTCTTCTATAAGGTGGTAGGGTAGTGCTAGGTTGGTGCATGAAGTCACCAACAGGTTCAAGCTTTTGAAAACTTCAGGGTGGTAGGGTGGTGCTAGGGTGAGTTGTAGCTAATTTTGTGTTGGGGCATCCGTTCAATTGACTACTGAAGAATCTCAAGCGTTGGAGCGTACATCCAGCGGGAACTGGAGAGGAATGATTTTCTAGATTCTAGGAGTTGGAGCTTTGTTTTCAATTAGATTTGAATATTAAAGAATTATTAGAAAATAATTCAGGTGGTTTTTGTCCCGAAGGGAGTTTCCACCTTAAAAATTGTGTGCATTGGTGTTCCTTTTGTTTACTGCTATCATTGTACAAACACCAATAATAATTTAAGATTAAATAATTCTTTGAAAGATAAATAATAATACTAATTGAAAGGAATATTTATTCACCCCCCCTCTCATTATTTCAAATAGAACACTCGCCAACATAAGATAAAACTATATCGGGTTGTTAAAGCAAGCCAACTCCTGCACCAAGGCAAGTGGTTCACCAGGGACCAAGTTCAACAGAAGTTTCCTCATCTCATGGAGGAACTCAACACAATGGGGACCATTGATTCCTAAGGGGGGAGCAATTATCTAGGTGGATATTGGTGGCCACCCACCTATTCCACTTGGGGCCCCACCATTGTTTCTTTCAGTTTTTCAGTTTCCTTAATTATAACACAGTTTACTATTTTTAGCAGTTTTTTGGGTCCTGAACTTCGGGAGCCGTTTTGATGCCCTAGACGATGTTTTTTGGGAAAACGGAGACTAACACAAGATATTTTTCACTATTTCTCACACCGAAAATTGTAGCCTCAGATAGATCTTTCTAACAAGGTATTGTACGCGTCAAACGGTGATTGTATGCCAAATTTACGTCCCCGGGAAGTTGATGTACCAATTTACCTAAATGGGGCCCATAGTTTTGGAAATTCATATCCTAGGGTTAGGTTTTTGGATTTTTAGGGTTTTCCATTGTTTCTCAATAATAAATAGGCCCTTGAGCCTCATTTTAACACAGTTCAGAGGCCTGTAGCCGCCACATCTCTTCTCAGAGATAAGCTACCAACACCCTAGCTATTTTATTTCCATTCAGTCTATAAACAAATTTTAGTTCTTTGATATTAATGAAATGAAGTGTTATTTCCACTGCATATTTGTATTTATGGTTATATGTGTATTCTATTCCATTCCTGAATAAATCTTGATCAGTGGTATCATATCATTCTGCTCTTTCTCGATCCTTCTTTGCATGTCCCCAACGAGGTCAAGATATGAGTTAGGGCTCGATCTGGTGAACCTTTGCAAGATCAGCCTCGCAAACCCTAATGGCCGCTCATGGGGGATAAAAAGAAAGATTAGGGAACATGAGATCCTATCAAAAACATTCTCAAGGTGGTCCTCGAAAAACAAAGGAACGTGATGATGGATAACTTTGCCCAAGTCCTTCAACGACTACCCAGCGGCGGTGCATCTACATCCAATAGCCACTCTGGAGGCGCAACTCCTTTTAAGGTACAAGTAAAATTTTAAATTCCCATATTTTAGGGCCAAATAGATATAGACTCCATATATATATGGTTTAATCTATTAGAAGGATATTTCTCAATTCATGACTTTTCTGACAAAGAGAATATTAATTTTTCACTCCTTAAGGCTACCCCCCATGTCAAGGATTGGTGGGAAATCTACTGTGAGAAAAAAGGATGAGGGGGAACCCTCTCTATTCTTGACCATGCCCACTTGGAATTATTTCCAAGATTCCATCAAGGAACAATATTATCCGGTGGGGAGCTATGAGTACAAGTGCATACAATGGACTATGCTGCAGCAACAAAGATCAAGATGTGCATGAGCTAACGAATATATTCCATACCCTGCGCACAAAGTTGGGTATCAAATATTTGGAGAAACATTTAGTGCTAAAGTAATCCAGTTGTCTTCATAGATACATTTAGGAGGAAATGGAATTCTTCGACACCTCCTCACTTGGTATGACATACCGATATGCTGCCATGATTGAGCAGAAATTCAAACAGAAGAAGCGAGACTTTGGATCTACGAATCAAAAGCAAGGGAAAAGTTGTTGGAGAAGGGTCCCTTAGGATTGAAATTTTGGGCTAATTAATAGTATTTTTTGTAGTTTTGAGTCATGCGCTAAGAAATGAAGAGTCAAGGGGCTTTGGGGCGGATCGAAGTCCCTTCATGAGTTGTAATGGGTTAAAGGGTAAAACTAGGGGTCTCAAACCACGGTATAAGTACCATAGTATGAGTGCAAGCTAAATTATAAGTAGAAGTCTATATTGAGTGAGATAAGTCAATTTTAGATGGAATTTAATGAATGTATATTGATGATAGAAATTTTAAGTAGGTTTGTGGTAAGCTTTTGTGTCTAAAAGGCTCATGATGGATGTGTGCACGAAGACCTTAGTCTGGCTGTGTGTGCAAGTAGATATGAAGTATTGTAAGGGTTTTCATGAAAAAATGATGAATAATGATCTATTTTGGAAAACTTGAGTATCAAATGCATATGTGGTTTTATCTGTGTTATGTCTTTGCGTATAATATATGTTTCCTGCATATGATTTCTGTTAACTCTGATTGGATTGGGTGTGTACCTATTTTACTATTCATGAATGATAATTACATAGACCTATTATTTTAAAATTAGAATATTACATTATTAGAATAACTCAAGGGATTGTGGATATACTGTCTGTGCGCACACGCAGGGTTAACCTGTGTTAATTAACTTAGGGTTTCTAGTGCGCAAGGCAGTCTGTGTAATAAGATAGATCTGAAGACACCCACTTCATTTAATTCTCTCTCAGGGTGTGGAAACCTGGTTCCAGCACCCCCCCCCCCCCCATACTACTTCGAGTGAGACTTTGGAATGCAAGAAGGTCATTACTGAAAGGGCCATTAGTAAGAGGGTTTTGTTGGTTACGTACTAACTCTGAACCTGGATCAGGACCCCTCAAGCCAACAAATGGTTCTACTGACGAGACTGAGATAATTTTGAGAAAGATTATATGTTGTGGCAACCATCGAATACTGAATTAGAAGATTGGTTTGAGAAAAATATACATGAATTCTCCATCAAGGAGAACAAAAGTAAGAAATTGTCTGCTAAAGAGTGGGAATAAAAGTACATTTTCACAGAGGTCAATGAAATATTCTTTATGACCTTTGCACATGAATTATAGGAGTGGTTATTAAGGTTAGATGAGTTTCAAACCTACTGAATGGACGATAAGATCACTCAGTGGATGCCTAAGTTGATCCAACAGTAGAGGATATTGATAACTCCATCACCCGCACTGTAGACCATTGGTTTGACAACATTTTGGGTAGATTTGTGACAGAGTTTGTAGTTGATAAATTTGTGTCATATTCTGAAGCAGAAAGGACGTTCTTCAAAGGAATGAGAGGTAATTTCATATGCTCTCTGCCTTTGCTGATTAAGATGCTATTGTGTGAAAAGGGTATTATGTGTCGTCACACTGAGTGAATGAACCCAAACAAAGTTGAAAGCACTACACGTGGTGGAAAGTACTTTCAAGTTAACCAGAGAGGAGACAGATCGGTATATAACCCTATGAGAAACCTGCCTAATAGTGATACAGAGAGTGGTAAGGCTACGCACGCCGGAGGTAGCCCTCCAGCTACCCCATAGTCAAACTCGCACAGGGGTAATTCATATCTTACTCCACCTCCACCACCACCAGGAGGTGATATGGCTGCACATATGAAGCTACCCACCTTCAAGGGTGTGGGAGATGAGAACATTGATAGATTATGGTTTGTTGCAGATGTAGTATGGACTGCACAAAATGTCAACACTGATGTTGTCAAGAGGGCGCAACTAGCTATGATGTTTGAGGGTCATGAGCTGGACTGGTTTATGGGATATATGGCTCAGAATGATGATCCTACTTGCAATGTGTAACAAAGCTAAAAAAATATCAAACAAGAGCCAAATGAATCTCTCTAGGAGGCAGATCGTAGATTGAAGTGCACTATCAGCGATGGAGGATTTTTCTATGATGATAAGCAACATAAATAATGGTTTATTTCCATGCTCATGCCACACCTGCGCAGCCCTATGAATCAACAGAAAATTGATTCTCAGGCTAAAGCTCTGGAATTTTCCATGAAGCTGGAAGTACTGCCCAGAACTGAGATCAATTTAGAACTCTACAAATCCAGAATTAGTTGGAAGCAATGCATTTGGAAATTCAGAACCTGCACAGGGACAGAGGGAAGGAAGTTGGCACAGAGGTATGGTGCATATGCTGTAAAGGTTGCAGATACACAAAATATCATTGTACCTTGCTTTAGGATTACATGCAAGCGAGAGGGCCAAATCCATTGCGACCCAATAATGTTGTAGGACTGAGCGGTACTCCCACGCTATGGTGCATTGAATGTCAAGTGGCTGGGCGGCATGATATAAACCATTTCCCTTGATTGGGAAGTTATGTACCATAACTAAATAAAAAATGGTGTAGGTTTTGCTCTTCGGTTGGCCATGATGAGCACGACTGCCACACATTCGATTTGATGATATAAAATGACAACCTCTATAGAGTGCAGGTCGAAGCATCCTCACCAGTGTCCCCCTTTAGGCATGGTGGATCTCATGCTAGAGGAAGGGGAGGAGGGAGTAGTGGAGGTGCAGGTTGCAGAAGAGGACAACTAATCTGCTACAACTATGGAGATGTTGGGCACTTTGCACGTGACTTTCTGAACCCTGCACAATAGTCTTGTAGGTATTGTAGATAGTTTGATCAGGTTATTGAAGATTGTCCTGTTTTGATCGTTAGAATGTAGGAGAAGAAACAACAAACACCTATGTAGAATATAAAAATGGTTAGAACTGAGTTGTGGGAAGATGATCCAAGTGTAAAAATAATTACACGTAGTGGTGCTATCACTGGAGGAGATGAGATAAATAAGGTTGATGAAAAACCTTGGATCAGGAAAGCTTCTGAGAAGAAGGAAGGACTCAACCTTCAGAATGAGAAGGAGACTTTTGTAGAAGCTAGAAAGGATTTTGTTGCTGCAGGTGCATCCACATCCAAGTCAATCACATAAGCGAAGATCAATGATGAAGTCAAACCATTTTTGCAAGCATGCATCAAGCTATTGCGTAACCAAAAAGAAGTAGACAACCTTCAGGCTCTAATAGATAGTTGCATGGATAAGGAGTTTCCTCGGACTGAGAGCAAGGCTCTAAACAAGATCTATAAGAATAAGAAGAGAACTGGTCAAGAGATGTGCATGACCGTGCAAATTCGAGAATATGAGATGGATCAGGTCATTTTGGACTTTGGATCTGATGTGAATGTCCTACCTAAGAAGACATAGTAGAAGATGTGTGATCCAAAGCTGGAATGGTCAGCCATTCAGTCACGCATGGCCAATCAACAAAAAAATATCCCATTGGGAAGACTCCCATAGGTTCTGGTAGATATTGCTGGAGTAAAAGTATGTGCAAACTTTGAAGTAATAAAAATTTTGGATGATACAAATCCCTACTTTGCAAAGCTAAGGTTGGATTGGGCCATCGATATGGGGGGGAATCATCAACTTGAAGCGTAGGAGTATGATCTTTGAAAACAATGGTACTCATGTTATAATACCCTTGGATCCTACAGAAGGGGAGAGATATATAGAACCAATGTGTGAAGGAGACAATGTCAACCATATCTACAAGTTGACTGCACGAGATGAGGATTGGATCAACCCAACTATTGATGGGATGCTGAATTGGGAAAATGATATCGCATGTTTCTCAGATTCGGATGGGGAAATGGAAAACTGGCAGATTCACTTGCATGATGTTTCTGCTCTACGATGCCTTAGAGTCACTAAAAATTTACGATGCATCTCGTCGGAGGTATGAGATTTTCCCTATTTTGATGGTTCTAGTAGTGTTGTTTTATTTTTGAAAACATGGAAAAGGTTGTCCTGAAAGAACGGATGTTTTGGGCACTCGATCTTGCCATGCGTACTAATCCAACACGTTGGTGGGATACACACAAAGGGAACTTTGAGGATTGGGAGGAATGAAGTAGAATTATGTGGCTGTAGTTTGAGAAGCCCACTGCCCAACCGAATGAGATTTTTGGTGGCCGAAGTGATCTCTGCAAACACTTGGCTATGTGGATGTAGGTTTGGGATAAGAAGCCCAGGGCCGAATGGGTTCACATGTTTTCCATACATTGGGACCAATCCCTATTGTGTGGTATTTGGAGACAGAGCTATGTTGAGGGACTTTTAATTAGGTTACACTGAGTGAAGCTTTCTATTAACCTTCAGCATGGTTGATGGATCAGAGGGATTGGACGAATCCCTGCAAGATATAGAAGCAATTGTCTTTGATGATTCCTAACCTTAGATAGAATGTTTTGTGCTAGCATGGGAAGCACAAATGCACGATATTTCCAACTGCAGAAATATGTCAGTAGAGGAGAACGATGAGGATCCAAGAAATATTAATATCCTAGAACCTGAGGGGGAGTGTGCAGTTGAAGGACCCTTGTTAGGAATGATGGATGTGATTAAGCCTTTAAAACTAAAGCAAGTCAACATTGGGACGCAGGAATAGCCCAAGTTGGCCAAAATAAGAGATTATTAGGATGATGACACAGTGGGAAAGGTTGCGGATCTGTTGACTGAATATCATGACCTATTTCCCACAATTTTTTCTGAACTCAAAGGAATTGTTGGAGATTTCGGAGTTATGAAAATCCCTCTGAAACTGCATGTGCACCCCATTAAGCAGTGACCATACTGGTTAAATCCAAAATATAAGCAAAAATTTAAGGAGGAATTGGAGAAAATGGTTGTTGCGGGAATCATTGAGCATGTGGAACAGTTTGATTAGGTGAGCCTGATGGTTGTTCAGAAAAAGAAGACTAAGGGAGAAATAAGGATCTGTGTGAACCTACGCAAACTAAATGATGCATGTGTACATGACCCCTTCCCTATTCCATTTTCAGATGATATATTGGACAATGTGGGAGGACAAGAGGCATACTCTTTCACCGATGGATTTTCAAGGTATCATCAGATAAGGATCGCACCGAAATATCTAAGTAAGACCACTTTTGCAATAGAATGGGGATCTGTCCAATACACATTCACGCCTCTTGGGTTGAAGAACGTGTTGAGATTTCTGGTATTTGGGGTAGCATCTGTTGTGCTCTAGGTCCCAAATTTTGAGGAAGGACTAGAGTTCACCTGATCTACAAGACCTAGAAATGGATTTGGGAAATTTCTTCTGGTTTAGGAGATATTAAATTAATTAATTATTTTAATGTATTTCCTAAGTTAAAAATTGGGAAAATAAAATAATTAAAGTCAATTTAATTAAAAATATGATGAAATTGTCTTAAGTCACATGGATCAAGCTTTCTTTTAATCTTAGCCATTGATTAAAGATTTAATCTTGGTCGTTGATTTGTCAATGAGAAAATTATAAAGGAAAGGCTTGGGGTCATTTCTAAAACACACAAAGGAAGAGCACTGAAGCTAAGCTAAGATTCTAGGGCGGGGTTGCTAAGAATTCTCAAAAGTGTTTCAGTTGCAGAGAGGGGAATTTAGACCAAGGGGATGATCTGATCCCAGGGTCTAGAATACACAAGAAGCAAAGAAGATATAAGGAAAGACAATGCAGAGGAAGGCAATAGTAGCAGTAGCAGACGGTAGTAGCAGCAACAGAAGTAGCAGCAGTAGTAAGGACAACGTGATTTTCAAGAAACCCTTTAGGGTTTACGCAGATACCCATAGGGGCAGTGTAGTGACTACGTCACCCGGTCTAGGGTAACATGGTCCCTTCCAGTGGTAGCGCTGAGCATTTAGAGGCCATCCAAGGCTGACGCAGAGCCCAACAAGGGCTTCAGAGGCTAACACAATGTCTTTCAGGAGCAGATCTGGGGTTTCTATGCCTAGATCTGGCTGAGTTCTGTAAATCCCATTTGAGGGTGTGGATCAGTCAGTATTTTTGGTCTTAGATTAGCCAGGTGTTGCAGATCTAGAGTTTTCTCTGTAGGATTTTCTAGATCTGGAACCCAGAGTTATGTATTTAGAAATATTCTTAATAATAGAGCCCTCCAGTAGCCAGATATTGGTTTGCCCACATTGGGTTTTTCTGGGGACAGTTTCTCCAGAAATAACTGTGTCACTTTGTCTATGTGTGCATGTTCTTATTCTAGATCTGAATTGGTAGAGATATGTTATGTTTTTTGCTTTTATGTTAACTTGAATTTATTTAGTTGATAACTTGTATAAGTAGGAGAAGCTTAACCAGATTAACATAAATAATTTCTGCATAAGAATTATGATTCAGAAATTTCTACATGGTTTTAGAGCAATTGTAGATCTAGAAGGGTCACCAGCTAAAGCATCTGAAGGATCTAGTTGTAGAAAGAATATGAAAAGGTAGCAGAAAAGTAGATATGAAGGGACAATGCAATTTTCAAGAAGAGATTCACGCAAAGGAAAGTGTGACACTGTCCAGCGTTGTGTCCTAGAAAGACCATGCAATTATTGCGCAGAGGCAGCTCAGAAACAACATTGGTTGGGTTTGAAGCTAGTCACTGCGATTTAGATATGAATCTATCAGATCTAGAAAAAGCCTGCAGAAAATTTGTAGAAATCCAGAGAGCTGGTGGGGTTAAACTTCTAAAGTTTTCAGGTTTTTAACCTTAGCACAAGTGAAAAATTTTGGGGAGAGATCAGGTTCTCAAAGATTTTCTTGCCAAAGGAAACTTTCAGTCTGGTCATAGGATTAAAGAATAAGCTAAATCATAGTTGATTTGGTAGATTTCCAAGGAGGGAAATCAAGTGTCCGAGGGAGTAGAGGGTTCCCAGTTCGAAAAGGACCCTAGATCCAAGATCTCTAGCATAGAGAAGAGGAGCTCCGACACATTCTAAGCAGATGTCTCCTCATGGACTGCGTGATCAAGACAGGCTAGAGGGCCTCTCAAACTTTTCGGTATGAAAATCTAGGATCCTGATTTTCCTTGAGGCATATGGTCTAAGAGACCATGTAGGGCAGACCCTATCCACACCGACAGATGCAGATCTCCTACGGAAACATAGATAAGTTGTTGGGCATGCTAAGTGGCTGATAATGGACACTGTCAAGTACAATATTGTACCACACATAGCTAAGAAGAAGACAACTAATGAGATGTGGAAGGCCTTGAATTCCCTATATGAGGGAAAATAAGACCAAAGAAAGATGTTGTTGGAGGCCCAAATGAGGTCATTCAAGATGACCAAGGAGAAGACATCGAGCATTTCCTCTTCAGATTGCAGTCAATCATGGATCAACTAACTGCAACAGGTGCAACTGTAGATGATGCAGTGATAGTTAGGACTTCCCTCAATGCAGTCATGGATGAGTGGGAAACCTTTGTCCAAAGAAT
This sequence comes from Pinus albicaulis, assembly GCA_034641835.2. NCBI lineage: Eukaryota > Viridiplantae > Streptophyta > Pinopsida > Pinales > Pinaceae > Pinus > Pinus albicaulis. The sequence goes on from CM076572.1 coordinate 1,361,949,895, forward strand.
CTTGGGCAGAGCGGACCTCCCAAATTGGGACAACTTGTGGTCGATCCTACGGCAAGAAGAACTATGAAGGTTCACCAAGAAGCAGCACAACCCTGCGTTGAGTAAGGTGAAGAAGGAAGAGGAGGAAGATGCAGCCTTGGCATCAAAGAAGCAACCAAAGAAGAAGAAATATCTTTCTAAGATCAAGTTCTTCCAGTGTGGCGAAATGGGAAATTTTTCCATCCATTGTCTAGAAAATAAGACAAACAAAGAAGCATCTTCTTCCAAAGCAGTGGTGGCAGATGATGTAGCCATGAGTGCTCATGAAGCACGGAGGTGGGGTGACATGGACATGTAGAGGAGCTACATGGAAGATAGGCGAGATCCTTAAGCAGCTCATCTCTTGGATCACAAGCGAGCTATAGCAGCCTTAAGACAGTAGCGGGAAGAGTGGCAGTCCCTTCTGGGGTAATGCAACACTGAGCATTTAGAGGCCATCCAAGGCTGATGCAAAGCCCAACAGGGGCTTCAGAGGCTAATGCAGTGTCTTTTAGGGGCAGATCTGGAGTTTCTATGCCTAGATCTGGCTGAGTTATGTAAATCTCGTTTGAGGGTGTGGATCAGTCAGTATTTTTGGTCTTAGATCAGCCAGGTGTTGCAGATATAGAGTTTTCTCAGTAGGGTTTTCCAAATCTGGAACCCAGAGTTTTGTATTCGGAAATATTCTTAATAATAGAGCCCTCCAGCATCCAAAGACAGATTTTCCCACATTGGGTTTTATAGGGGACAGTTTGTCTAGAAATAACTGTGTCACTTTGTCTATGTGTGCATGTGCTTATTCTAGATCTGAATTGGTAGAGATCTATTATGTGTTTTTCTTTGATGTTAAGTTGAATTTATTTAGTTGATAACTTGTATAAGTAGGAGAAGCTTAACCGTATTAATAGAAATAATTTCTGCATAAGAATTAAGATTCAAAAATTTCTACATGGTTTTAAAGCAATTGCAGATCTAGAGGGGTCACCAACGGAAGCATTTGAAGGATCTAGCTGCAGAAAGTAGCTGGAAAGGCAACAGAAAAAAGATCTAAAGGGACAACGAAATTTTTAGGAAGATATTCATGCAGAGGAAAGGGTGACATTGTCCAGCGTTGTGTCCTAAAAATACCGCGCAATTACTGCGTAGAGGCAGCTCAGAAACAACGCTGGTTGGGTCTGAAGCTAGCTAGTGTGATTTAGATCTGAATCTGTCAAATCAAGAAAAATTCTGTAGAAAAGTTGTAGAAATTCAGAAGAGCTGGTGGGGTTAAACTTTTGAATTTTTCAGATTTTTAACCTTAGCACAAGTGAAAAATTTTGGGAAGATATCAGCTTCTCAGAGAGTTTCTTGCCAAAGGAAACTTTTAGTTTGGTCAGAGGATCAAAGAAGAAGCTGAATCATAGTTGATTTGGCAGATTTCCAAGGAGGGAAATCAAGTGTCCGAGGGAGCAGAGGATTCCCAGTTTGAAAAAGACCCTAGATCCAAGATCTCTAGCATAGAGAAGAGGATCTCCTACACATTCTGAGCAAATGGCTCCTCATGGACTGCGTGATCAGGATAGGCTAGAGGACCTCTCAAACTTTTCAGTATGAAAAACTAGGATCCTAATTGTCCTTGAGGCATATGGTCTAAGAGACCATGTAGGGCAAACCCTAGCCACACCGAAAAATGAAGATCTCCTACGGAAGCATAGATAAGTTGTTGGGCATGCCAAGTGGCTGATAATGGACAGTATCAAGGACAATATTGTACCACACATAGCTGAGAAGAAGACAACTAATGAGATGTGGAAGGCCATAAATTCCCTATATGAGGGAAAATAAGTACAAAGAAAGATGTTGTTGGAGGCCCAAATGAGGTCATTCACGATGACCAAGGAGAAGACATCGAGCATTTCCTCTTGAGATTGCAGTCAATCATGGATCAGCTGACTGCAATGGGTGCAACCGTAGATGATGCAGTGATAGTCAGGACTACCCTCAATGCAGCCATGGATGAGTGGGAAACCTTTGTCCAAAGTATCTTGGGTAGAGCGGACCTCCCAAATTGGGATAGCTTGTGGTCGATCCTGCGGCAAGAAGAACTACGAAGGTTCACCAAGAAGCAGCACAACCCTGCGTTGAGCAAGGTGAAGAAGGAAGAGGAGGAAGATGCAGCCTTGGCAACAAAGAAGCAGCCGAAGAAGAAGAAGGATCTTTCTAAGATCAAGTGCTTCCAGTGTGGCGAAATGGGAAATTTTTCCAGCCATTGTCTAGAAAAGAAGAAGGAAAAAGAAGCATCTTCTTCCAAAGCATTGGTGGCAAATGATGTAGTCATGAGTGCTCATGAACCACAGAGGTGGGGTGACATGGACATGTAGAGGAGATACATGGAAGACAGGCGAGATCCTTAAGCAGCCCATCTCTTGGATCATAAGCGAGCTACGAAAACCTTAAGACAGTAGCGAGACAAGTGGAGCAGTGGGTGCATAGATCAAAGAGGAGGCAGAGGTAGAGGTAGATCTGGAGGTTGGGAGGAGCAACACAGACCATAGCAGCAGCAATGTAGAAGAAATAGCAGCGCAGAGGCTGATGTGACTTTAGCAGCGCAGTGCAAAGCTGCAGCAGTGCAAAGAGCTTCAGAGGGACAGTGCAGTGCAACAACAACATGATAGATTTCAGCACAAGGAGCTGATGTGACTTTAGTAGTGTAGAGGGAGTCTGATTACGCAGGTAGATCTGTAGTTGTGCATGGTTCTTTAGATGCCAGCATAGATATGTAGCCTATGGAGCTTCAGTGATGAGGATGCAACCCAGCTCACTTGTCTATCGAAGATTAGGCAGGAGATTTAGTGGTTACCTTCAACAACTGAAGTTGCAGTGCAGCAGATCAGTAGTGGCAATGCTATGAGTAGAAAAAATGCAACATATTGAGAGGGAGCTACAATAAAATGGTTGCAGTAGCAATGGAAGAGTCATGGGCAGCAGTACAAAATGGCAGAAGCAGTGCAGAGTTGAGTGGCAGGAGACCAAGCTTCAACAGCACATAACCAGTGCCCAAAATCATGTAATGCATAAGTATGATGTATTGCTAGAGCACACCCTTGATGCTAAGAGGGAGTGTTGAGATTTTGTGTATTTGGGGTAGAATCAATTATGCTCTAGGTCCCGAATTTTGAGGAAGGACTAGATTTCACCTGAGCTACAAGACCCAGAAATGGATTTGGGAAATTTCATCTGGTTTAGGACATATTAAATTAATTAATTATTTTAATGTATTTCCTAAGTTAAAACTTAGGAAAATAAAATAATTAAAGTGAATTTAATTAAACATGTGATGAAATTGTCTTAAGTCACACAGATCAAGCTTTATTTTAATCTTAGCCATTGATTAAAGATTTAATCTTGGCCATTGATTTGTTAACGATAAAAGTATAAAGGAAAGGCTTGGGGTCATTTGTAAAACACACAGAGGCAGAGCAATGAAGCTACGCTAAGATTCCAGGGCAGGGTTGCTAAGAATTCTCAGAAGTGTTTCAATTACAGAGAGGGGAATTTATACCAAGGGGAGGATCTGATCCCGGTGTCTAGCATACACAAGAAGAAAAGAAGATATCGGGAAAGACAGCACAGAGGAAGGCAGCAATAGCAGCAACAGACGACAGCAGCAGGTAGCATCAGATGGAAGCAGCAACAGCAGCAAAAACAAGGACATCGTGATTTTTAGGAAACCCTTTAGGGGTTATGTAGAGACCCTTAGGGGTAGCGTAGTGACTACATCACCCATTATGGGGTAATGCAGTCCCTTCCAGTGGCAGTTTTTAGCATTTAGAGGCCATCTAAGGCTAACACAGAGCCTTGCAGGGGCTTCATAGGCTGATGCAATGTATTTCAAGAGAAGATATGGGGTTTATAGGCCTAGATCTAGTGGAGTTCTATAAATCCCGTTTGAGGGTGTGGATCAGTCAGTATTTTTGGTCTTAGATCAGCCAGGTGCTGCAGATCTAGAGTTTTCTCTGTAGGGTTTTCCAGATCTGGAACCTAGAGTTTTGTATTCATAAATATTCTTAGCAATAGAGCCCTCCAGCAGCCAAAGACCAGTTTTCCCACATTAGGTTTTTCTGGGGATAGTTTGTCCAGAAATAACTGTGTCACTTTGTTTATGTGTGCATGTGCTTATTCTAGATCTGAATTGATATAGATATGTTATGTATTTTGCTTTGATGTTAACTTGAATTTATTCAGTTGATAACTTGTATAAGTAAAAGAAGCTTAACCAGATTAACAGAAATAATTTCTGCATAAGAATTAAGATTCATAAATTTCTAGAGAATGCACCTGCTATATTCTCACGTGTAGTAGTAGTTGTATTCAAGGAGTTCATGAACAAGTGGAAGTGTACTTTGATGATTGGATTGTGTTTGGACTGCTAAAGAAACATGTTTCCAACCTGCGCATGATGCTCGACACTTGCAAGAAGCATCATATCTCTCTTAACTTGAAGAAGTGTATATTTTGTATTCCTTTTGGAATCTTGTTGGGGCATATTTTTTGTCAGCAAGGGCGGATGGTAGATCCAGCCACGATTGCAGTTATTATCAACTTGGAAGTTATTTCCAATGAAAAAAAATTGTGCTCTATTCTAGGACACACATGATATTATAAAAAATTCATTCAGGGCTATGCTATGATAACTATACCCATGGAAAAATTACTGAAGAAATATGTGTCCTTTTTCTGGGATGAGGAATGCTGAAAGAGATTTGAGATACTGAAGGAAAATATGGTTACTGCACCTATTTTAATATTCCCTGAATGGTCCAAGGTCTTCCATGTGCATGCTGATGCATTTAGAATTTCACTTGGAGTTGTCTTAGCACAACCCGGAGAAGGGGATATTGATCACCTCATTGCCTTTGCAAGTAGGAAGCTCTCTAGTGCAGAGCGCAATAATTGAACCACAGAGAGGTAACGATTGGCTATGGTCTACGCTCTACAGAAATATAAGCATTATCTTCTAGGAGGGCGCTTCAATATGTTCACTGACCACTCTGCTTTTAAGTACCTGGTAAAAATCCTATGTTGGGGGGGAAGATTTCAAGAAAATGATTTTGAAATCATTCTTAAGTCTGGTAAATTGAATGTTGGACCTGATCACTTATCACGCATTGAGAATGGGGAAGAACCAACTAGTCTGGAGGAGGGACTACCTGATGCACAACTCTTTTCCATTAAAGTGGTCGATGAACACTTTGAAGATATCATTCACTTTCTGACTTCTGGAAGTGCACCTGCTAAATACTCAGTGCAACAAAAAAAGGAGTTGGTTTCACGTGTAGCTAACTTTACATTTATTTCTGGTAAATTTTACAAGTTGGGAGTAGATGAAGTGTTAAGAAGGTATGTCTTAGAACATGAAAGACAATACATCTTGGCTAAAGCTCATGGGGGAGTGGCAGGAGGCCACTATGCAGGGAAAGCTACTGCAAGGAAGGTGTTGCGTGTTGGGTTATGGTGGCCCACACTGCACAGTGATGCACATGCAAATTGTCGAGCTTGTGATGCATGCCAAAGAATAGGGAAGCCATCACGTAGAGATGAGATTCCATTACAGCTGCATATGGCCCTGCGAGATTTTCTTAAATGGGCCATAGACATTTTTGGACCTATAAATCCTCTTGGGAAAAGACTGGTGCGTGCTATATCATCACTACAACAGATTATGTAACTAGATGGGCAGAATAAAATCTAGTAAAATATTGTACTGCAGACACTGCTTCACTTTTTATTTTTGAAAATATCTTGACTAGATTTGGGTGCCCAAAGATATTGACGAGTGATTGGGGTAAAAAATTTGTTAATGATACCATTGAATCTTTGAAAACGGAATTCTAGATACATCACCAAAAGAGTACTCCCTATCACACTTAGGAAAATGGTGTGGTGGAAGCCTTTAACAAAATCCTAGAGAATGCGCTCACAAATATCTGCAATGAAAACTAGAATGATTAGAACGTGCACATCCCTTCTCTATTATGGGCTTATAGGAATACATGCAATAATTTGACTGCTAAAACACCATTCATGATGGTTTATGGCCAAGAAGCAATCATGCCAATGGAAGACATCATCCCAAGGATGCGCATTGCAGCACTAACTAATATGGTTGAACCAGACATCATGGAGGAATTTCTATCACAATTGGTTGCATTAGAGGAGGATCGGTTTATTGCCAACTTTCATCAGCAAGTACAAAAGGCACGCACAAAATCCTGGCATGATAGGCACATCTAACAAAAGGCATTCAAAGAAGAATATATAGTTTTTTTGTACGATATTTAGTTTTCACGCCACCCAAGAAAGTTCAGAAAACATTGGTTGGGGATGTATATTGTGAAGGAGATCACTAATGGGGGTGCGGTGCACTTGGCCACGTTGCACAGCGAGAGACTCCCCGAGTACATCAACGGAAGTCGACTAAAGTTGTAGAGGGATAACCCTGTGCCTACCAAATGACTATATGGCCAGAGAAACAAAATCCACTTGTCTGCGTGCTACGCAGAGGAAATATGCAGGCAGGTGCAACATGAGCACAAAGGCTGTGTGTGGTGGGAAAAACTAGTCAATGGAACAATAACTCTAGGTGAAAAATCAATTTTATTGTTGGATGAAGCGGGTTTTTCGCCATTAATGAGGAGATCTTATGAGATTTTTTACCATTTTTTTGAGGATAAGGTGCCATTAATGAAGTTCTGACCGTTTTTACCATGGATCGCCTATAAAGGTAAGGAAGAAAATCGCATTCTATTCCTTTGCTATTTGAGTGAATTGCGCCCTAAAATTATTACTGTGCACTGTATGTCTGGTCGTGAGACCCTCACATCCAACGTAAGCAATCCTGAGTTTATATTCAAGCCCATAATGACAACCACTAACCTCGCTACTAAGAGTGTGCAATCTAAAGAGAAATATGTTCCAATCACAAAATCTACTGACCGGGGCTCTGAAGAAGTCCATGAATTTATTCCGGAGGTTCAAGAAGTAGTATCAACACCTACCAAAGGAAAGGGTAAGGTTACCAAGGGATCACCATCAAAGTCGTAGACACCCCCCGGGTAGATTACTTCCCCACGCCAGGCAACAAAGGACAGGTCCCCCATGGGTGACCCAACAAAGATACCTATGTCATCAACTAAGCAGGTTGCGCTCTTTGTCGAGTCCATCTCATGGATCCCCAAGTATGTGAAGCTATGCAAACCTTCTGCTAAATCTTTGAAGGATGTGGATATGGTGCAAAACTACCTACAAATGTCGTTAATCCCTAAGGCAGTCACATTTGAGGGGGATATGTTTGGAAATATCCCACTCGTGAAGTTTGACAACTATGATTTGGCCAATGAGAAGACATTCCCTAAATTGGCGCTAAAGTACTACCTAGAGCGTGTATTATATGGCTGAGTTGTGAAGGTAGAGCCCATGCCATGGGCGCATGGGCTAAGAAATGTTGGGATTATCAACTTATTGAGGATTCCCCACTTTGGAAGGTACCCCGTTACTGATATCTATGTGTGCCTGCTAGCGTTGGTGCACAATGGGTGTCTTTGGATTCAAAATCACATTTCTATAGACATCGTGTTGATCCATCGAATCACTATCCTGCCGAAGAAAGGACCTCACCTTATGGTGAGGTATGGAAAAATCCAGGAGGAAAAAGTCACCAAGAAGGTGAAAGCAGACTATAAGGTGGGACCTGACTCCCAGGGCTTCCTAGTGCAGCAGATTGAAAACCCAACGGTGTGCCTCAGAACCTTAGTATTGGGATGTAAAATGATGTGCAAGTGCAGGCATAAGTTCATCCCTATGCACGTCATCGCACTAGCAGGGCAGTGCGAGAAGGGCATAAGCTACAAATGGTCCCAGTACCTGTGCACAGAGTTCTTGGAGAGCATGCACGAGGTGTAGGAGGAGGGGAAAAAGTTCTATTATTCATGGTTGCTCCTGCTAATTACTCTGTCTATGTGGGAAATGCCAGATAGTGCAGTTCTCCCAAATGTGGAGCTTGGTGTCTTTGAAGGGGCACACTACGCCAACCTATGGGACTCTATAGACCTGAATCGAGTGATGGAAAATAAGATTTTCTGGGTCTTATTTGAAGGAGCATTGGCCACAACAATCCACTCGCGCCCATGGTTGTCCCCAGCTGCATATGACAAATACAAAGTCATTGTATACCTTTAGGTGAGTATGCACAATGTCCAAATACATGCACACAAAGATAGGGTATGGTAAAACCTAACCTACATGGTAAAAGAGGTTGATATTGACCAAGTCATTGTGACATAGACAACTGCATGGAAGACCGAGCTAGGCTCTGTCAAGCCTATCACAACCTCAACATCTAGAAAAGAAACAATTGGTGCTCCCAAGGAGAAAGAATCTGAGAAGGAAGCATAGAAATATGTCCAAAAGAGGTAGAGAAAGAAACTGAGCTAGAGATGGAAGTTGATCTTGGGGACACAGATGGAAAGAATGGTACCAGAGTTGAGTCCTCCAGAGGTACCAAGTGGGGAGCTGATATCCCTAATGGTCCATGCAAGAAAAGGAAAGGATCAAAGACAGACAGCATGGATGATCTCACCCTCATAGAGGAATACTTGGAAAAAAATTTAGATGTGGTTACCTCTGTATCCGAGGATCAATGGGCCACTCTAGAGGAGCTATGCAAAGATGCAGTGGAGGCGATGCAGACTATATTGCAGGTACTTCAAATGAATATAGACAATATTCAAGCGAGTGGTTCTCAGCTGAGGTCATATCAAACGAGTGCGAGTACCAACCTGGTCATCATCACAACAGATAACCAAATATACCCATTCCCTAGAGCTGTAGTTACCTTGGAACAACCAGATTTACATGCACTGGTGCAGACGTGCCCTGAGGTTGGAATCAATTTTTCTATGCTTCCCAGAGGAAAACACATGCCATAAATACTATCATTACCAATGAGCTGTAGTGTCGAGAGGTGCACATGCACCAACAAATCACCGAGGCAGAGTAGAAGATTGCAATGTGAACATGGGAGTCTCTGCAGGCACAGACAACTCAATAAGAAGCAGTGGCCTAGCACATCGAATTGGAAAGTATGATTGATTTCCTTTGTGGTGACCTTCCTGAGGTTCACATCCCTACCTCTGTTGCGCCTTAGGACAAGGTTGAAAGTTTAGTAGCTTCCTTAAAGGCCTCCCGCTCCGAAGTCCAAGTGGTAAAGGTCGATTTTGAACAACAGATTGTAGAGTTACAGGCAAAAATCCAACCAGAGAGTCTGTCAGAAGTGCGAGCGTAGAGCGCTGCCTTTGTAAGGGAGGCATCAGCCAGAATTACAAACTTCTGTAAATAAGGGCACTGAACTACTAGATAAAGCCATGGGATTGTTTAATTCATTATAGACCGATCCACTTGTCAAAATAATCTCACAGGATCTGCAAGCAAAATAGAACACATTCGACGAGCTTCAAGAGGAATTGTTTACACTTGTGCCTGCTCATAGAATGGCGTGTTTTCAAACAAGCCAAGTGTTGCAAGATGAAATTGAAGATCTGCAACATAAGAAGAACATTCTAACCACCCATATGAAGCAGTGGATTGATGAAGCAATTAAGCTATCACGGGACCTAGATTCTACTATAAAGAACTAGTGCCAGACGTTTCAAAGCATCAGTCTTGCAGCAGAAGGTCTTACCTCTCAAAATTTGGCAGACACGGCTCAGAGTGTTGTTGATCAGAGCGCGAGTTTCCTTGTGCCCTTTACTGCTGCCATCAAGGAGTTGAGGACAAATATGAAGACCCCAGCACCTCTATGACTCGAGACGAGTCACAAGATTGCGTTGGGGGACTGTTTGAGCAAGGTCCCTTAGGACCGCAATTTTGGGCTAAATAATAGTATTTTTTTGTAGTTTTGAGTTATGTGCGCTAAGAAATGAAGATTTAAGGGGCTTTGGGGTTGGGTCAAATTCCCTTCATGAGTTTTAATGGGTTAAAGGGTAAAACTAGGGGCCTCAAACCACGATTTGAGGACCATAGTATGAGCGCAGGCTAAAGTATAAGTAGAAGTCTATATCGAATCAAATAAGTCAGTTTTTGATGGAAGTTAATGAATTTATGTTGATGATATAACTATCAAGTAAGTCCATGTTAAGCATTTGTGTCTAAAAGGCTCCTATTGGTTGTGTGCGCAGAGACCTTAGTCCGTGTGTGTGCCGACCCTGCTTGTTGTGTGCGCAAGTAGATCTCAAGAATAGTAAAGGTTTTTGTGAACAACTAATGAATAAAGATCTGTTTTGGAAAACTTGAGTATCAAATGAATCTATGATTTTCTCTAAGTTATGTCTTTGCATATGATTTTTGTTTCTTGCATATGATTTATGTTAATTTTGATTAGATCAGGTGCATACCTGTTTTACTATTGATGAATAATAATGACATAGACCTATTGTTGTAAAATATGAATATTACATTGTTACAAAAAATCAAGGGATTGCCAATATACTGTATGTGTGCGTGCGCAGGGTTAAACTGTGTTAATTAACCTAGGGTTTCTGGTTAGGGTTTTTGGTGCACAAGGCAGTCTGTGTAATAAGATAGATCTAAAGGCACCCACTTCATTTAATTCTCTCTCAGGGTGTGAAAACCTGGTTCCAGGACCCCCCCCATACTGCTTTGGGTGATACATTGGCTTACACAAGAAGGTCATTGCCAAAAGGGCCAGTAGTAAGAGGGTTTTGTTGGTTACACGCTAACTCTGAACCTGGGTCAGGACCCCACAAGCCAACAAAGGTGCCTCAAAATCGTAAAAAAAAGGACAAATCCAAGGCATGGTGGCCCAAGACAACCTATCAAAGACACAAGAAAAGAACAACACTGCAAACCTGAAGAAGGATACAGGAAAGTGGTGTGAGTTCCATAAGAGCTCCACTCAGAACACAAGTGAGTGTCGGGCCAAACAATCACTGGTGGCCGAGATGAGGGCTTTTGAATCAGATTCATGCTCCAACTCTGAATTAGAACCTGACATGGGGAATGAAAAATGGAAGTAGATTATTTATGCGGAGCTCAATGCCACCGTTGTCACCGTGAAGATCCAGAAGGGGGAACTGGAAGATCCAGAGGAGGAGGCGCATCTCTTCCACTCCCAGATGTGGGTAAAGGGTTCCCTTCTACAATTCATTTTTGATAGTGGGAGTCGAAAGAACCTCATTTCAGTAGAGGTCATGAAGCGGTTGGGTTTCCCGACCACAATACACCCACAACCATAGACCATTAGGTGGGTTCACCAAGGACGAGTTATCCATGTCATCTAACAGTGTCGCCTTCCCTACCACATCAAGCCCCTCACAGATGAGGTATTATGTGACATTTATCCTCTTGATGTTTGTGATGTATTATTAGGCCAACCATACTTGTCGAAGCAACTTGTTGTGTATGAGTCTCGACCTCGCATTGTTATTGTTACTTTGGGTAATAATTTGTACAGGATACCATAAGTACCATCACCTACCACTATCTCTTTGGTTAGTGGAAAACAATAAATTAAACTCATTTCTAAAACTAGGAAATTTGTTTTCTGGATGATTCGCCCTCAGGGCAAGAAGAAGATTGTGGCCACGACCTCCAAATAGGGCTCCTTCGCATGACAACAAAAAATGGAAAAGATCGTGGAGGAGTATGGGGACATCTTCACCTTACCCATAGGGGTTCCTCTACACTGTCAGGTGAAGCAACGCATCGATTTGACCCCAGGTGCACCACTGCCCAATGAACCGATCTATCGACGCTCTATTTTGGAGAACGAAGAAATCAAGAGGTAGATTCAGGAGTTGTTACAGAAAGGTCACATCTGGCTGATTTCATCGTCCTATGGGAGCCCGATCATGTTGGTGCAGAAGAAGGATGGGACTTGGAGACTTTGTATTGAATATTAGGCGTTGAACAAGATCATTGTCCGGAATAGGTACCTGGTCCCATGGATTGATGAAATTATGTACCAACTCAAAGGGGAGAAATATTTTAGCAAGATCAACTTGAATTTCGGGTATCACCAGGTACTAATTGAACCCTCCGATGTGTGGAATAATGCCTTCAAATCCAACGAGGGCCTTTTCGAATGGCTGGTCATGCCTTTCGGGTTGACGAATTCTCCCGCAACCTTCATCAGGCTAATAGATGACATTTTGCGGCCATTCACCAACTCATTTGTAGTATTGTATTTGGATGACATCCTGATCTTTAGCCAGACTTGGAAATAACACCTCCACCACATCTGACAGGTCCTCCAAACACTGCGGCAACACAATTTGTGTGCCAATTTGGAGAAGTACACTTTTGGCATGACCCAGGTTCAGTATATGGGATACATTATTGATGAACAGGGGGTGCATGTGGATCCAACCAAGATCCAAGTCATCTGGGATTGGCCAGCCCCAGCCACTTTAACAGAGCTTTGTAACTTTCCAGGTCTTGCTAATTTCTACCGCAGGTTCATGTTTGGATTCTCTCATATAACTTGGCCCTTGAGTCAAGTCACCAAGGGAGGAGTGAAATAAAATTTATTTTAGTCGGAATCCCAATAGAGAGCATTCATAGAATTGAAACATCGCCTCTGCTCTTCCTAGTGCTCACATTACCAGACTTGAAACAACCATTTGAGATCAAGACAAATGCCTGTGACTTATTGGGGCAGTTCTTACTCAACAGGGGCATCCAGTGGCATATAACAGTGAGACATTGTTCGACACTATCCACAAGTATTCCACTTATGAAAAATAAATGTATTCCATTGTGCAGGCTTGCTGACAATGGAAGCATTACATTTTAGGGAAGGAAACAATCATCCACACAGATCACTGACCCTTGCAGTTCATACAAACACAAGGGAAGTTGTAGAACCATCACCATAAGAATTGAACCACATATATGAAATAGTTTCATTTGAACATCAAGTACAAGAAGGGAAGCACCAATAATGTTTCAAACTACCTCACCCGACCACTGATCATGGCGCTCACTACCGTTCTAACCTCTTGTGGGCACGAGACTTCTGATTGGTCACCTCACTATAAGAGGGATCCAGAATTTGGAAACACATATAAGACACTCTTAGAGGGTACACAAGTTCCAAATTTTCACCTCCAAGATGCAATGTTATGTCACCTGGGACACCTTTTTGTTCCTTCAAGCAAGCGTGCCAAGAATATTTGGGAAGCACACTACAGTCGAGTTGCTGGGAATTTCAGGGTCGAGATAAAAGTGGCAGTACTGTAGAAGTATTTATATTTTCCAAACCTTCGACATGATTTCAAGAAGTATATCAGATCCTGCACTGCTTGCGCCATTTCAAAACCGACCATCAAGAAGTAAGGCCTCTATACTCTGCTACCTACCCCTAGTCAACCTTGGGAATCCATCTCCATGGATTACATGTTGGGTCTTCCTTGTACTAAGCATGGAAACGATCGTGTTTTCATGGTCGTTGATAGATTCTCGATGATGGCCATTATGGTAGCGTGCAAGAAGAATATCACAACAAAATCCACTGCTAAACTCTTCTTTGAATGAGTGTGGGTGCAATTTTGGATCCCATAGTCTATCATCTCAGATCATGACAAAAAGTTCCTCATCACATTTTGATACAACCTCTGGTCAATGATGGACACCAAGCTCACCAATTCCATAGCTTTCCATCCCCAAACTGATGTGTTGGAAATATGATGCAGAGTGTTGTCCTTGATGGCAACCTATTTGACAAAGTTGTTCTTGACAGAAACCTATTAAACTTGATGGAGACATACTTGATGAATTAAGGGGGAGATTGTTGGCAATGTGATACAATGTATTGACCTTGATGGAACCTTCTTGATGAGTTGCTTATGATAAGCAACCTATGTGTTAAATTTGTAAGGATGATGTATCTTGTGTTAAATAAGGAAGGATGATGTATCTATAGATCAGCTCAGAAGCAACAGAAGAAAGGAGTTCAGAAAATGCCAGAATAATGTTGAATAAGGTATGTCATAAGGCATACACGGGTTTGTTAAGGAGAAGTTGCGTATGCATGCGGAAAAGTACATGCCAAGTCGCGTATGCCAATTTGCGCTCTAATTTTATAAAACTAGGGGGAATTACCATGGTATTGGCCCAAAGTATTGAGCTCTTGATTATCTATTTGACCCCGTCCAGGAATACCATCAACGGTTGAGTGGTTTTGACTCATGGTATTGATAAAGGCCAAATCTATTTAAGGAGAAGAAAATCATAGTGCAAGGAAGAGAGCAAGTGTGTGGGCTTTAATGAATACTTCACTCTGAAGTATATTTGCATGGTTGAACTCTGTTCTTAATTGATAGATCTGAATCTATGATGCACCTATGAATATGATGAAGGCTCAAGATCTCTAGATCTAGAAATGATGAATCTCTAGGATGATCTGAAAAGAAGTGATGAAGACCTGGTGCAAATCTGATGAAGAAATTGAAAAAATCTGGGCAAGTTCATAGATCTGATCTGTTCTGCAAAGTTTATATTTTATAGATCTATACGCAGGTTCGTTTCATGAAAAGTGTGTGTATACGCGGATCTGATAAAATAAAAGCGTGTATGAGTAGTTAGGGTTTTTCTAAGAGATGCACAGATGTATACGCAGGTTCATTTCATGAAAAGCGTGTGTATACACGGGTCTGATTAAATAAAAGCAAGTATGGTATCTGAACTAATGATTTCTCAAGGTTGAATGTGTTTCTGCATATCTATTCTGAAGTCTGGGTTATCTCTGATATTCTGGTTACAGTGGTTTCACTGTTCTGTTTGAAGCATTGGGGGAAGTATATTTGTTGATAAGTGAAGAGTTGTGTTGAAGTTGTTTGATCCAGTTTGAAAATTGATGAAACGTGGTCTGGAGTAGTGCTGAGGGTCAAAGCCGTCAGTGAGGGGGTAGTAGCTCCCTTCCAGTGGTAGCTGGTAAACAAGAGCAGGGGGTTGTAGCTCCCTTCCAGGAGAGGCTGGTAAATGAGAGCAGGGGGTTGTAGCTCCCTTCCAGGAGAGGCTGGTAAATGAGAGAAGGTTGTAGCCTTCTGCAGGTGGGTGCCTGCATTCTAGTATGAGTCTGCGCCAGTACATGGTTGTAAGAAGTCTTCTTTATAATAAATATTGAAGGCTGAGACGACGGCAGCAGTGGTTTTCTCTCGACTTGGGTTTCCACCTTAAATCCTGGTGTTCATGTGTGTTGCTTATGTGTGATGGTTCATTCTGTTTTTACTGCACATGCTTACTGCTTAACATTTGATGAATAAATGATGCAATGATTTAAGAATCAAATACATAATAAGAGCTCTGATCATACGCGAGTTTCCTTAAGGATATCCACGTATATACACTAGTTTTGTTCTGTAAATTAGCGTATGGGTTTTGAGAAAAGAAAAGTAAAAATTTTATTAGTTAGCTCAAAATACTGATTCACCCCCCCTCTCAATATTTTTCCCAACAATTGGTATCAGAGCAGGTCCTTCTGAAAAAGCTTAGCTGCTAGAAGGAAGATCAAGCAAGATGAGCAATCAAGATGGAACATCATCTATCAAGCCTCCGCTCTTTAATGGAAGCAATTTAATCTTCTGGAAAACAAGGATGAGATCCTATCTTCATTCTATGCGAATAGATGTATGGGCCATTTTTCAACAAGGATATCAATATCCAGCTACAATACCAACAGATCCGACTGAAAAGAAGAATTATGAATCAAATGCAAAGGCAATCAATGCTATAATGGGAAGTCTGACTGAATCTGAATTTGTCAAAGTTATGCAGCTAAATACAGCAAAGGAAATGTGGGACAAAATCATTCTAAGTTATGAAGGTGATGCAAAGGTAAAAAGTGCAAAACTCCAAACTCTCAGAATTGAATATGAAAATTTAAATATGCATAGTGATGAGAGTATTGCCAGTTTCTTTTTACGTGTTGATGATGTTGTAAATCATATGAGAAATCTGGGAGAAAAAATAACTGAATCTACTTTGGTTGAGAAAATTTTAAGATCGCTAACAACAAAATTTGAGTCAAAAGTTTCTGTTCTTGAAGAAAAACAGGATCTTCAAAATCTTAATGTGGTACAACTTCATGGCATACTAACCACATATGAAATGAGAAGAGGAGGACCATCTGAAGCCAAAGAGGTTGTCTTCAGAGCTTCTACTAAAGGGAAAGAAGTACAAGAAGCAGAAGGATTAGGATATATCTTAGAAGAAGATGAGGCAAATTTTGTAAAGAAACTTCAACTTGGCACAGGACGGTTCAGAGATAAGCTTCCTTTCAAATTTTTTGAGTGTGGAAGAATTGGTAATTATGATGCTAAGTGTCCTCATAAAGAAACACCTACAAAAGGGAAGGAAGTAGCAAGAAGGAATAAGAATCAGTTTAACACTAGAAAAAGTTACTATACTCATGAAGACAGTGATGGGTTATCTGATAGTGAGGAAGAATGTGAACAAGATCTTAGACTTCTCATGGCATTTGAATCTAGAGAAGAAAAGGATACTTTTTTGGATGCTCTAGAGGACAATGACTTTCTTTAAGAAAACAATCAACTCAAAATACGCTTAGAAGAAAGTAAAATACTCTTAGAAGAAAGGAAAATAACCATAGAGACTCTGGAAAAGCAGGTTGAAGGAGCAAAGAAACACATTGAGAAATTAGAATGTGAAGTGCTAAGTCTAAGAAAATATTTTGAGAAAGTAAAGACTCTGAATCTTAGATTTGCTAAAGGATCTGAAACCTTAGATGAGATTGTCAAGGCACAACGTTCTCCTCTTATAAAGATAGGTCTTGGATATACCGGAGAATTTTCTCAGGCTTCAGCACCAAATTATCTAAAATCAGCTATATCTGGTTTACAAAATTCTGCCACTCAGCAAGGGAATAAAGAATCATTACAGGTAAAGCATGATAATCTAAATTCAAAGAACACTAATAGGAATATCTCTCAAAGAAACACCAATCAACAGGTAAATCCAAGTAGAAGATTTCATGATCACAGAAATTTCTTCTTCAATGGAAAATGTTTCTCATGTCACAATTTTGGTCATAAAGCTGTTCAATGTGTTTCATATAAAACCATCATGACTAGAGAAGCAAGAAAGAAAAGGATTGAATTTGAGAATAATACCTATAACAACTTTTCTCCTCTTCTAAATGAAGTTGAATGTGCTTATTGCAATAACTTTGGGCATGAAGAATCTGAATGCAGGAGCAAAGTTTAGCCAAAAGAGCATTTTCCTTCAAATTCCAAAGTATGGAAAAAGAAGGAATTACAGGTTGAAAATTGTGGCATAGCGTTATTTGCAGAAGGTGAAGAAAATCAATGGTACATTGATAGTGGATGCTCAAGACACATGACAGGTGACAAAAACAAACTTCTTGCATATAGTTCTCTAGAAAAGGAAAAGAAAGTTACATTTGGAAATGATACTCCTATTGTAATTAAAGGAAAAGGGTCTGTGTTTCTAAAAGAAAAGGTGAAGCCTAATGATGTCATGTATGTGGATGGTTTAAGGCATAACCTGTTAAGTGTAAGTCAAATGTGTGATCAAGGAACTGAAGTTTTCTTTAGTTCAAAATAATGTGTGGTTCGTGATCTTGTTACAGGTAAAACAATTATAAAAGGGAAAAGAACTCCAAGCAACCTGTATGCATTGAAGAACTGCAAAAAACAATGTTACTTAAGTCAATATTCAGAAAACTGGCTATGGCATAGAAGGTTGGGGCATCTAAGCTTATCTCAAATCAACAAATCAAGCAGACTTAATGTTGTTCGTGGTCTTCCCAATATTACTCTACCTGAAAGTATCATATGCAAATCCTGCCAATTCGGCAAGCAGACCAGAGTGCAATTTAATGCCAAGGAAGGATCATCAAGTAGGCCTCTTGAACTCATTCATACTGACATATGTGGACCTATGAGGAAAAAGTCACCTCGTGGTGAACAATACTATATCTTATTTATTGATGATTTCTC
The DNA here is from genome assembly GCA_034641835.2 of Pinus albicaulis. Taxonomy (NCBI): domain Eukaryota; kingdom Viridiplantae; phylum Streptophyta; class Pinopsida; order Pinales; family Pinaceae; genus Pinus; species Pinus albicaulis. The sequence goes on from CM076572.1 coordinate 1,361,967,948, forward strand.
TAGAATGTGTTGGATTGGGTTGCTTAAACACAAAGACGAAACATTTGATAAATTTCAGTTCTTCAAGGGTCTGGTTGAAAATGAATTAGATCTAAAACTCAAATGTCTTAGATCTGATCGAGGAGGAGAATATACTTCAAACGAATTCCTTGAATTTTGTGAACAACATGGCATAAAAAGACAGTTCTCTGTAGCTGGCACTCCACAACAAAATGGCGTAGCAGAAAGAATGAATAGAACAGTTCAACAAATGGCTAGAGCTATGCTTGATGATTCTAGAACACCTGACACATTTTGGGGAGAAGCAGGACATACAACAATAAACATTCTCAACAAGGCACATGTTCGTGTAAATAGTGACAAAACTCCATATGAACTCTGGTATGGTAATTCTCCCTCTGTGAAGCATTTTAGATTTTTTGGAAGTAAATGCTTTATCAAAAATAATGATGAAAAACTTGGCAAGTTTGAACCTAGAGCGGATGAAGGAATACTTCTTGGTTACTCCTCTACGAGTAGAGCTTATAAATGTTACAATAAAAGACTTCGGAAGATTGTTGAATGTATTGATGTTGTTATTGATGAGTCTCCTGCAACCCCAAAAGAATAAAAACAAATAACAAATGAAGATGATGGTGACTTATGTCCTTTTACATCAAATAGCAATGATATATACAGTGAACCCAATGAAGAACCTGAAGATTATTTATCTGAAAAGGCTCCATCTAGATATGTTCAAAAGAATCATCCAGAATCTCAAATTTTGGGAGATAAGGGATCAGGTGTACAAACAAGAAGGACTCTTGTGGGATCTTCTAGCTATCTGGAATTTCTATCCACTATTGAACCACACAATGTCAATCAAGCTAGCAAAGATGAATGTTGGGTTCAAGCCATGAATGAAGAGCTTGATCAAATTGAGAAGAATTACACTTGGGAATTAGTACCAAGACCTCATAACAAAAATGTCATGGGAACTAAATGGATATTCAAAAATAAGTTAAATGAGAATGGGGATGTTGTAAGAAACAAAGCTAGACTTGTTTGCAAGGGGTATGCTCAACAAGAAGGTATATACTTTGAAGAAAATTTTGCTCTAGTAGCTAGACTTGAAGCCATAAGAATGTTTCTTGCTTTTTCAAGCTTCCAACAAATCAAAGTTTATCAAATGGATGTTAAATCCGCCTTTCTCAATGGTGATCTAGAAGAAGAAGTTTATATAGAAAAACCAGAAGGATTCATTTTGGGAAATGATAAAAATCTTGTTTGTAGACTTAAAAAGGATCTATATGGTCTCAAACAAGCTCCAAGGGCATGGTATTATCGTCTTGACAAATATCTTCATCAACAGGGATTTTCAAAGGGGTCTACTGATAGCAACTTATACACAAAAACTGAAAATGACAAACTATTGATTGTGGTTGTATATGTTGATGATATCATTTTTGGAAGCAATGAAGAATCTATGAGTCAGAAATTTGCTTCAGCTATGCAACAATAATTTGAAATGTCTTTACTTGGGGAACTAACATTATTTCTTGGCTTGCAAGTGCATCAAACTACAGATGGAATATTCTTATCACAAGAAAAATACCTTAAGCAAATTATGAAGAAGTATGGCATGGAAGAGTGCAAACCTGTAAGTACACCAATGATAATTGAATGTAATATCAGTTCTCATGATGATTCTCCCACGATGAATCAACCAAAATACAGATCTATGATAGGAAGTCTACTCTATCTCACTAGGACTAGACCAGACATTATGCATGCAGTTGGGATTGTTGGACGATTCCAAGCTAATCCAAAAGAGTCTCACCTTCAGGCTGTCAAAAGAATATTCAAATATCTACAAGGAACTCAAGACTTTGGACTATGGTATCCAAAGAATGTTGATCTTACTCTTCATGCTTACACTGATGCAGATTGGGCTGGAAATGTTGATGATCGGAAAAACACTAGTGGTGGTGCATTCTATATGGGGCCCCGGTTAGTTTCTTGGTTCAGCAAGAAGCAAAAATCTATTGCCTTATCTACAACAGAAGCAGAATATGTGGCTGCCGCATCATGTTGCACTCAACTTCTTTGGATGATGCAAACCTTACAAGACTTTCAAATCAAATGTTCACCTCCTATCTCCATCATGTGTGATAATACAAGTGCCATCAGCATCTCAAAGAATCTTGTCATGCATTCCAATACCAAGCACATTCCCATCAAGTATCACTTTTTATGTGAACAAGTGCTTGAAAAAAAGGTGAAGTTGGAGTATGTTCCCTCCAAAGAACAATTTGTTGATATACTGACCAAACCTCTGCCCAGGGAAGCGTTCAAATATCTCAGACAGAAGCTGGGAGTAGTCTCTGCCATGCAGAAAATCAGAACTGCTTAAATTCAGAAGATTAAATTGGATATGCGAGTTTCCTGAAAGACAGTCGTGTATATACGTGAGTTTATAAAAAGAAAACCACGTATGGTTAGTTGCTAACAATTTTACTTGGGGTTAGCATTCTTCAGCACAGCTGCAGTGCTGTTTGGTATCTCTGATGATGTTTCAGCTCTTTTATTTTTGTTTCATTATCTGATATTGGGTAAATATGCCTTGATTATTGGTTGTTGAAAGTGTTCAGGATGCACAAGCTAAGGAGGAGTTTTGGTCATATGGAAAGGATGCATTGGATGCACAGTTTCAGGGGGAGCATTAGTCTTGCTGAAAGTAATGCATTGTTGGCATTATGATGATTCTGAAATATGATCTCTCTTAAGGTATTTTTGATATTGGTTATAAAAAGTCATATGTGTAATTTGATGAAAAGGCTATTACCTATGATGTAAATTGTAATATTCAGTCATGTAAAGGGTTTGTTCAAATGTGTAAACCCACTTGGTTGGGTACATGAGTCATATATGTAAATCCACTTGGTTGGATCTTTGATGTAAGTAAGAGTCCTTGGTTATAGAGTCATGTACTTCATATGTTTGAAGATTCAGCATGACCTCAGGGGGAGCATGGTAACTTCAGTGCACATCAGATCTACAGAGCTCTTCTTGTTTTGGTTTTGATCTGCCCTTTGCCCTTGATGTCAAAGGGGGAGAGTAGTATCATGGTGTCATATTGTTTATCATGATGTTTGAATAGGGGGAGAGTATCATGATTATAATCAATGTATCTATCTATTGCGATGATCAAACACCATCATGGTTGCCATCAAGTCCAAAGGGGGAGATTGTTGGCAATATGATGCAGAGTGTTATCCTTGATGGCAACCTATTTGATAAATTTTTTCTTGACATAAACCTATTAAACTTGATGGAGACATACTTGATGAATTAAGGGGGAGATTGTTGGCAATGTGATACAATGTATTGACCTTGATGGAACCTGCTTGATGAGTTGCCTATGATAAGCAACCTATGTGTTAAATTTGTAAGGATGATGTATCTTGTGTTAAATAAGGAAGGATGAAGTACCTATATATTAGCTCAGAAGCAACAGAAGAAAGGAATTTAGAAAATTCCAGAATAATGTTGAACAAGGTATGTAATAAGGCATATGCGGGTTTGTTAAGGAGAAGTTGCGTATGCACGCGGAAAAGTACGTGCCAAGTCGCGTATGCCAATTTGCGCTCTAATTTTATAAAACCAGGGGGCATTACCATGGTATTGGCCCAAATTATTGAGCGCTTGATTATCTATTTGACCCCATCCAGGAATACCATCAACGGTTGAGTGGTTTTGACTCACGGTATTGATAAAGGCCAAATCTATTTAAGGAGAAGAAAATCATAGTGCAAGGAAGAGAGCAAGTGTGTGGGCTTTAATGAATACTTCACTCTGAAGTATATCTGCATGGTTGAACTCTGTTCTTAATTGATAGATCTGAATCTATGATGCACCTATGAATATGATGAAGGTTCAAGATCTCTTGATCTAGAAATGATCAATCTCTAGGATGATCTGAAAAGAAGTGATGAAGACCTGGCACAAATCTGATGAAGAAATTGAAAAAATCTGGGTAAGTTCATAGATCTGATCTGTTCTGCAAATTTTATCTTTTATAGATCTATACGCAGGTTCATTTCATGAAAAGTGTGTGTATACGTAGATTTTATAAAATAAAAGCGCGTATGAGCAGTTAGGGTTTTTCTGAGAGATGCACAGATGTATACGCGGGTTCGTTTCATGAAAAGCGCATGTATACGCGGGTCTGATTAAATAAAAGTGCATATGGTATCTGAACTAATGATTTCTCAAGGTTGAATGTGTTTCTACATATCTATTCTGAAGTCTGGGTTATCTCTGATATTATGGTTACAGTGGTTTCACTGTTCCGTTTGAAGCATTGGGCGAAGTATATTTGTTGATAAGTGAAGAGTTGTGTTGAAGTTGTTTGATCCAATTTGAAAATTGATGAAACTTGGTATGCAGTAGTGCTGAGGGTTGAAGCCGTAAGTGAGGGGGTAGTAGCTCCCTTCCAGTGGTAGCTGGTAAACAAGAGTATGGGGTTGTAGCTCCCTTCCAGGAGAGGCTGGTAAACGAGAGCAGGGGGTTGTAGCTCCCTTCCAGGAGAGGCTAGTAAACGAGAGAAGGTTGTAGCCTTCTGCCGGTGGGTGCCTGCGTGTTGGTATGAGTCTGCGCCAGTACATGGTTGTAAGAAGTTTTCTTTATAATAAATATTGAAGGCTAAGACGACGGTAGCGGTGGTTTTCTCCCGACTTGGGTTTCCACCTTAAATCCTGGTGTTCATGTGTGTTGCTTATGTGTGATGGTTCATTCTGTTTTTACTGCACATGCTTACTGCTTAACATCTGATGAATAAATGATGTAATGATTTAAGAATCAAATACATAATAAGAGCTCTGAGCATACGCGAGTTTCCTTAAGGATATCTACGTATATACGCTAGTTTTTTTCTGTAAAGTAGCGTATGGGTTTTGATAAAATAAAAGTAAAAATTTTATCAGTTAGCTCAAAATACTGATTCACCCCCCCCTCTCAGTATTTTTCCCAACATGATGGCCAGAAAGAGGTCTTCAACAGGATGATCGTACACATTATGTGGATGTACAATTCCAAGCATCCACACACATGGTATGATAGCCTTCCCTATGTACAAAAAATTTCCACAACTCAACCGGCCACAACCCCTTTCAAGTGGGCTTGGGATTCCAACCACTATGTCCCATTGACATAGCCATGCCATTTACGGTTACTCAGGCTGATTCGGCTAATGTCCACTATGAAGCTGACAAAGAGAAAAAATTCATTGAGAGAATTCAATAGAGTCATCAACATTTTCATGACATATTGGATAGAGTCAATGCTAAGTACAAGCAACGACATGATCAACAACGCCACACAACTTCCAGGTGGGCAACAAAGTGTGGCTACACTTTTAGAAGGAGCTCCTCATTGGACCCCACCAAAAGCTTCACCCACTCCGATATGGATTTTACACCATAAACAAGGCTATATGGGTCAATGCCTTCAAGCTCATTATTCCACCATTCCTTGGTCTGCACCTAATATTCAATGTGGAATGCCTTCGGCCCTACTTCCCACCTCTATTAGACACCTTCGACATTGGATATAAACTCACTCCAACAGAGTTAAACCCAGACTACAGGGAACATGATACCACAGATTGTATCATGAACATGAAAATTAAGAACAACCAACAAAATATCCAACTGTATCTGGTTGTCAAAGCTGGCCAACTCTTGCACCAAGGAAAGTGGTTCACTGGGGACCAAGTTGAGCATAAGTTTCCTCATCTCATGGAGGAACTCAACGCAATGGTGACCATTGCTTCCTAAGGGGGGATGAATTATCCACATGGATATTAGTGGCCACCCTCCTATTCCACTTGCGGCCCCACCATTGTTTCTTTCAGTTTTTCAGTTTCCTTAATTATAGCACAATTTACTATTTTTAGCAGTTTTTCAGGACATTTTGAGGCCCTAAACGATGTGTTTTTGGAAACCTGAGAGTAACATGGAATTTATTTTGATTTTTCTCACATCAAAAGTTATATTCCTCGGATATATATTTCTAACGAGGTATTGTGCGCATCAAACAAAGATCGTATGCAAAATTTACATCCCCGGGAAGTTGATGTACCCATTTACCCAAACGGGGCCCATAGTTTTGGCACTTCATCTCCTAGGGTTAGATTTTTGGATGTTTAGGTTTTCCATTGTTTCTAAATAATAAATAGGCCCTCTAGCCTCATTTTAACATAGTTGAGAGGCATGTAGCTACCACATCTCTTCTCAGAGATAAGCTACCAGTGCCCTAGCTAGTTTATTTCCATTCTGTCTGTAAACAAATTTCAGTTCTTTGATATTAATGAAATGAAGTGTTGTTTCCCCTGCATATTTGTATTAATTGTTATAAGTGTATTTTGTTTCTTTCCTACATAAATATGGATCAACCAAGCTATGTGAATGAAACTTTGGATTTTTTGGGAATCTCGTGCAACTTCAGGATCAAAAGCTTCTGAAATGTGCCACTTAAAAATCTGAACTACAATAGAGTGAATTGGATTTCACCGAGCCAAAAATATATCTGAGTATGAGGCATTTCTAGGCTACTGCATGATTTATGCAGGTTGATAACTAGTATAGTGGGACAAAACCAGACTCAAGGTGTTATATCTCTGTTTTATGACCCATAAATGTCAACGACATCCCTTTTCATTTTAAGATTTATGCTTCTCTCTCCAAGTTCACAAGTTGTAAACTATATCTCATTTTTTTGTGTATATTCTTCCTTCTTCTAGTTTACTAGGGTCCTACCTCTAAATCAAGTGATCACCGCTCTATATATAGAGCTTTTCCATTCCAATGAGGAGCCATGACACTTAAATAAGCTGACATGAAAGCTAAGACATGTCAGCTCTAAGACCAGAATAGTATTTCAACTTGAAAATTCTCATTCTCCCTCACTATTCAGATTTTTTGGCCAAGGAAGGGCTTGTTGGAAAGTTAAAATTATGATCTAAAGGATGGTGAAGGTCTCACAAATAAATGCTTCCTCTAAGATGGTGAAAAATATTTTTTAATGTGTCTGGCCATTTATTAGTGCAAAAGCAGAATGCCTTCGAGTGTTGGGTATCACAATGGATTGATTTCTTCATAGTTTTCCTTCTTCATCATAAGGTCATAGGCTCGTAGTGTAATCCATGTCATCATGTCATCAAGGGTGGTTATACATCAAGTGTAGTCCACATAATTCATTAAGAGCTTCTAAGGATATGATTGGCGCCTCAAGAACATTTGCCATCTGGAGAAATTCAAAGAGTCTTTCAACCATCATCTAGATCATTAAATGATATCTTCCAATAATTTCATCATGCACTATCAAGGGTTCTTCCAGTCCTTCATGTAATGTCCCTAATCATTTTCCATGTCATCAAATGGTCCTCCATGTAATCATCAAATTTTCAACCATCTCATCTTGACATCATGCTGGATCTATTCTTCTTCATCAAGAGTAAGCACATCATCATTAATGGAATCCTAAATAACCAAGAGGGACTTGTCATCATGAGCATGAATATATTTATACGAGTTCTGCATGATGTCACTGCTAGAGTTTTCCAATTGGGTTTTTAGGCATTTACAAGAATATTAATACTCGTATTGACATCAATGACAACCTTAGACCAATAGAACCCTCATTTCAGATACTTTTAACAAATCTTGTCTCCCTATACAATCTCCTTTATTCGCCACCAAAACCTAGAATGATTGCATAGGTGAAATCCAGTTTTAGCACTCCTCTTAGCTTAGCTCCCCGGGACCTAAAGAGAAACATTCCAAACTGAGATGGAATCTCTACAACAACAACATACATCAAAGAATACAAATCCTTGTAAGGTTTTGTAATATGAATATTAAGCTGCTTCATCCCTGAGAAAGGCATTAAATTATAAGAAGCTCTTGAATCCAACATACAATTTTGAAGAATAAAAGTATGCATCAGAAGGGAAATATAAAAAGGAGGAGTTGAAGAATATTTTTCCTCCACATGAGGGAAAAACATCACCATTGACCTCTCTTCTTGTATATTAACTGTATCAATTGCATCATTAATCTCAGATAAGTTAATAAAATCTGAAATCTGTTTTAACACTGTTACCGATGAAATAGGTAACTGCACTAGTACCTATTTTTTGACGTAGCAAGAAAAACACCCGATTTTGAAAAGTGGTGATGCAGAATCAATTTTTTTTTTTAGCATGTTTTTGGCACTTTTATTATTATTATTATTTATTTATTTATTTTTATTTATTTTTATTTATTTATTTTTTCCTGTTTTCTGTGATGCTTTTTATGTCGATTTTAAATAGTGGTGGCCTATCATCACCAACGTTTTTTTAGAGGATTGATTTTGACACTATACATTTTCTAATGTCTTCTTCTTCTGTGAGATGTTTATTTTTAAGTGCATTTATGTAGTTGTGTTTTAAAAAGAAAAAAAATAAATTTTTTTAAAATAAAAATTTGTAATGATATTTCACTTTTTCACATAGATAAAAAATGAAAAAAGGGTCAATATTATAAAGTTTATATTTTCTACAAGTTTATGTATTGCTAATTAATTTTTCAATGCACATCAAATAATTGTTGCTAAAAAACCAATATTTTGAATGATATGACAAAAAAATACAAATTTTCAATACAAATAGGATTCAAAAAATACACTTTTAAAGACTTTTTGTTAAAAAAACATGTTAAATAAACTATTTTTTGGGAAAATCTTAACAAAAAAACTTCAGAACATAGCATTTTTATTGAATTTTATGTCAAAAACTAATAGTAATCACATGCTTTTTGCAAAAAATAAGGATTCTTCTCATAAAACATCAAATTCTAAACATTACAAGTAAAACTGATTAATAGATCTCAAAAATGAGCTTTGTTTGCAAGCATAACTTAAAGATCCTCAAAAATATCAACTAATACATGTTCAACATCATCTAGAACATCATTGATGGCTTCTTTCGCAACATTTTCTACTTCATTTTGGTCATTGTAATTTTCTACTGGATCTTTCATGTCTGCAAATCTTCCAGAGTGTCCCTTTCCAATCATTCCATATAATGGTGGTTGAGGTTCCTTTGCTTTTTTTGCCACACGTGATTCATTAAAATCCCCTTTCCTCAAACCAACTTCTTGATTCGCATCTGGAAGGAATTCAAGAATGTTAATTCTTTGTTGAATAAATTTGCATTGCACTGGGTCTTTCTTAATGGCAATGAAATTTCTTCCTTTTGGTAGGCAACATGCTAGTGTTGTACCTAATCATCAAGTACAAAATAAATAAGTAAGAAAATTAGTATAAAGACATAAAAAGTAAAAATAAAATATTTAAATTTAAATTTGTATAATAAAACTTACCTGAACTTGAAAATAGATCCAAAACCCAATCTCCTTCATTTGACAGTGTCGCCCGACCTGCCTCCAGCCCCCGGCTAGGCTGAGGGAAATTCTGAGAATCGCCCTCCACCTTGCTGAGGGCCAAAGGTAGGCTGGGCAGCCCTCGATGGCGCCACCCAGCCGGCCTCTGCCCAGCCAGGGGCCGGAGGTAGGCTAGGTAGCCCTCGACGGTGCCACCCGACCGGGGCGATTCTCAGAATCACCCTCCGCCCAGCTGGGGGTGATTCTCGGAATCGCCCTCTGCCCAGCCGGGAGCGATTTTCGGAATCGCCCTCCACCGAGCCGGGGGTGATTCTCGGAATCACCCTCCACCCAGCAGGGGGCCGGAGGCAGGCCAGGCAGCTTCGTCGAGTGCTACCCAGCCTGCCTTCGGCCCTTGGCTGGGCAAAGGTAGGCTGGGCAGCCCTCAATGGCGCCACTCGGTTGGCCTCTGGCCCTTGTCTAGGCAGAGGGAGATTCTCGAAATAACCCTCCGCCTGGTCAAGGGCTGAAGACTGGCCGAGCGACACTGTCGAGGGCTGCCCAAGCTGCCTCCAGCCCTCGTTTGAGTGGAGGGCGATTCTGAGAACCACCCCTGGCTAGGTGGAGGGCGATTCTAAGAATCACCCCCGACTGGGCGAAGGGAGATTTCAGGTATCACCCATGGTTGGGTGGAGGGCGATTCTGAGAATCACCCCTGGTTGGGCGAAGGGCAATTCCAAGAATCACCTCTGGCTGGGCGGAGGGTGATTCTGAGAATCACCCTCGGCTGGGTAGAGGGTGATTCTCGGAATCGCCTTCTGCACAGTCCCGCCCACTTGGGGGTGATTCTTGGAATCACCCTCCGCCTAGATGAGGGTGATTCTCAGAATCGCCCTCCACCCAACTGGGGGTGACTCTTGGAATCGCCCTCCACCTAGCCGGGGGTGATTCTCGGAATCGCCCTCCGCCCAGCTAGGGGTGATTCTTGGAATCACCCTCTACCCAACCGGGGGTGATTCTCATAATCTCCCTCCGCCCAGCCGGGGGCCAAAGGTGGGCAGGGCGGCACCATCAAAGGCTGCCCAACCTCCCTCTGACACGTGGCTGGGTGGAGGGAGATTCTCGGAATCCCCCTCTACCCAACTGAGGGCTAGAGGCAGGCTGGGAAACCCTCGACGGTGCCGCCCAGCCAGCCTCCGGCCTCCGGCCGAGTGCAGGGTGATTCCGAGAATCTCCCTCCACCCAGCTAGGGGCTGGAGGCTAGCTAGGTGGTGCCATCGAGGGTTTCCTAACCCGCTTCTACCCAGCTGGTGGCCGGAGGCAGGCTGGGTAGTGCCCAATGTCGCTGCCCGACCTACCTCTGGCCCCCGGCTGGGCGAAGGGCGATTTCGAGAATCACCCTCTACCCAGCTGGGGGTGATTTTTGGAATTGCCCTCCGCCCAGCCGGGGGCCAAAGGCCTGCGGAGCGGCGTGGTTGAGGGCTGCCCAGGCTGCCTCCAGCCCCCGGCGGGCGGCAAATTAATTTTTTTTTAATTATATTTTTTTCAAACACAAACTATTTAAAAAATTTAATTTTTTTTTTTAAACAAAAACTATTATAATAAAAAAATGTATTGTTTAAAAAAAAAACAAAAAACAAAACTATTCAATTAAAATTTTAAAATATAAAAAAACAATAAAAACAAATTAAAAAATATGTTTTAAAAAATAAACAAACAAATAAAAAATATATTTTTTTTTTTAATTTTAATTTTTTTTAACTTAAAACAATTATTATTTAAAATAAATAAATAAATTATATATGTTTTAAAATATAAACAAACATATATAAAAATATTTATTTTTTATTTTTTATTTTCTTAAAACTAAAACAATTATAATTTAAAATATAGAAAAACAATAAAAAAAATAAAAAATATGTTTTTATATATAAACAAACAAATATATGAATAATAAAATTTTCATTTACTTGTTCATTTTTTAAAATTGTTTAAGTCATATAATTTCTCCATAATTTCATGGTTCATCTTAAAAACTTAAGATTTAAAAACTTGAGATTTACAGTTTGTCATTAAGGTTTTTATGCGCTATGAAATTTTATCTTTAATGTTATGGTTGAAAACAATTACAATTTTAGGGTTGTTTAGAGTCAAGATATTCTATGTTTAACAACATGGATAAAAATTGTTCGAAATGATAAGCCCTTCAGACATGATTTTGTTTATATTTAACATCATCTATCAAAAAAATTATAATTTTATGATTTTTCAATGTCCTAATATATTGTCTTTAATTCCATTGTTACAATGTGTCAAAAGTGTGACACAATGTTTTTTTTTGTTATTCCAGCATCAACTCGTTTTGTTTTGAGGGTGTTTTTTCAATCATTTTTTCAAGAAACAATTTCTTTTTTAGAATAATTTTATAAAAAGATGAAATTTGACCTTCAGAAAAAAACAAATGTGTTATGGAATACACACTTTTTGTTTTTGGGGCGTTTTTTCATGTTTTTTGAGTCTTTTTGGGCTAGAGTTCTTGTTTTGAGGTAATAGTTCCTGTTTCATCGGTAACATTGTTTTTTTTAATCAGAATTTTTCACCAATTCAGTTAAAGGAGTAGGAATTTTAATTTTCTCCAATTATATTTTAAAATTAAAATAATGAACCTCCTTTACAATTTTTTACTGTTCTTATTCTCGTGGCTTCTCTTTTTGTTCATTTTTTTTTACCGATAACAAGTTGTTGGGACTGCTTTTGCAGAATCCCTCCATCCTGCAAACTTCTTGAACTCTCTTCGTGATGTATTGGGATTGTTTTCAATGGTTGATTACCTTTTCATCTTGCTTTGGTGTTGTATGTTGAACTAAATATTTTGATTGGTCCTCTACATGATCTTGATACCTCTACCTTTTCCTTGACCTCAGATTATATTTATGTGTAATTCTACCTACATAAAGTATGTAAGTATTTTTTAGTACTCGCCAATCTCTTCATCATCCAATGCAATTTGAGATTCCGGATTTGAATCCCTGTTATTAACCATCTATTCCTCCTCTTATAATATAGTATAATATTGATTCTCCTGCAATATAAGGGTCTCCTTCACTGCCTCTTCTAATTCATCTTCAATATAGAAGGATGGTTGGACTTGATCTTGGTATTTTTTTTCCCTCTGCATAATCTGCAGTGGTTTCCTCCTAAATTGAGAATTGAAATTTTTATTTTGTGCTTGTTGAATCTTCCAAGGGGGGTTTTTTTTATCAAACTCCAATTTTACCAACTTGTTAGACAGATTCCTAATAAATTTGGTCATATCATCTAATTTCTTCTCATGAGAATATTTTGGCTGATTAGAAATTTTTTCCCCTTCCTTCCCTTTTTTCTTATTAAAAAATTCATTTTTTTGTTTAATATTTCATGCTACAGATAAATTAGGTTTGATCTCCAATGCATCGATTTGAATTTTATTTAGAGTAGGGGAGCGCCTTTCCCTCAGATTAAGGCCAAAATCATATTCAAATGCTTCTACAAACACCACTTTTGCACCAACAGGTGGTGGTTTTATTTCTGTAGGGAGACTGGTATATAACTTGTTAAATATTTTGATAAATTCATCAACCTCTTCCTCTCATTTCCTCTTTATTGCTTTAAATTCAGTCAAGAAATAACCATGATCCTTCTTCTCTCTCCATCTATGTATAAATGAATTTTCTAATTCCTACCATGTGTTAATTGAATTAGCAGGGAGGGTCTTAAAAAATTTCATTTCTTATCCATCCATTGAATGTACAAAAAGGCTCATTACCACATCCAAGTATTCTACATTCAAAATTTCTGCAAAAGCACAGAAGGTTGCTATATGTTTTTATGCTATTAATTCATCTTCTCAAGTAAATATTGGTAGTAGCTTCAAATATTCCTAAGGCACGGCATTCATAGGCCGAGGAATATTCAAAGGGGCATATATATTCAAAAGAAACCCCAAAATCACCATATTTTGATTTTGAGAGGGAATAGAAGAACTTCATGTTTGAAATACAAAAGGTTAAAGTGGAATGACAGATATATGAATGGGTTGAGAAACAATAGGGAATATCTGATATGAAATGATAAATCAACTATTTTGATTTCTTTGACTTTTGGAAAAGAGAAAGAGACAGATTCAAATGGCCTTTCTTCAAGAGTGGGTTCTGAAAAAATGTTTTGAGGAGAAAATAAAATTTCTTGAGAAGAATCTGAATTTCGTGTGGCTTCTTCTGAATACTGAACCTTAGGATATTGCAAAATTGAACTGGTACTAAGAGATAATAAAGTGGGACTTGGAGTTATTGGATATTTTTCTCTCCAAACCCTTCAAGAAACTAATTTTTCAGGATCCGAAAGAACAAGAGGCTTTTTCTGTGAGGTATCAGACCTCATGTGAGGCCTTATGGGATTTAGGAATACTATATTTATTCTCTTTTGTGGAGAAATATAAGGCTAAAACCTTTCTTTTCCGGCCAAACAAATAAATGTTTCGTAAAATAAAAATCTATGGAAAAATAAGTTCATTTCTTCAATCCCCAACAACAACGCCAAAAGATGTTGTAACTTTAGTAGACAACCCCTGGCTAAGTAGAGGTCAGTTCCTAAGACATATATTCAAAAAGATAATAAATTTCATTTGTTGTCCCATTATGATAATTCAAAGGTATATTTTTACAAGTAATATTAATGACATCTTCTTGGGATATAAACACCCTTTCAAAGTGGCCTCATAGGAAATGAATATGATTTTTAAGTTGTAATAGAGTGGTGAATAATATGATTGAAAGTTTGCAACTAGAGTGTAATATTCCTAAAATTTATCTTTTAGCTAAATGGAATGTTATAGGAGGAATAAGTGGGTAGGGAGACCCATAAATCTCCTTAGAAGGAACAATAACACTCCTATTGTGAAAGGAGGAAGAATAAGAAGTTGGATTAAGCACCTTTGGGTGTGAATTTGAGGGGATGCATGTTAAATAGGTCAACTTTGACCAAATCAATAGCGCTGTCATGGAGGAGTGGCATTTATGATGAGACAACGCAGTTTTAGTGGAGGACAACTTGCATGAGCTTAGTGGCAAGTATGGATGGGACCCAATGTGAGAAGGCTCACATACTATATATGGAAGGGATGGCAGCCATTGTTATTCATGTTTTAGATTATCATTTTAATATTGATTTGTTTAGACTTTGCATCCTTTAGCCGTTTAGCGGGGTTTTTTGTGTTGTTTAGCACAAGGGTGTTCCTGATCGGGAATCCCTACCTCATCATCAAGGAAGGAGAGGTTCATTGGACTGAATTTGCTCATTCTGATATTCTTTCCAAGCTACCTCCTTCAGCTATAGTGTAGTTTCTGTTTAGAGTTGGGTTGTGTTGCAGGGTGCAGCAAAGGAGGATTACATAGAGCCAATTCTGGGCTTGTTTTTCAGTGGAGAGGTAGCCTATCCATTGGAGGATTATCAAGGAGGGATCTTGGGCACATTTATATATTTTTGGCATCATTCCAACCATCTACCATCCCTCACAGTGTAGTTTCAATCCAGATCTGCGTTATTTTTAGAGGCAGTTTCTAGGAGGGTTCATTGAGCTCATCAAGAGGGTCTATTTCTGAATGGACGGATCAGCCTTCTATTGAGAAATACCATTGGAGGAGGACATCATCATTTTAGATCTGTCATAGCCTCATTCTATTCAGTTCCAGGTTGCAGTGACATATCAACCCTAGGGTTATTTGTCACATTGTATATTTCTCTTGGTATTTCTAGCAATCTTTTCTGGGTTGGATAGAAATCATGTATTAGAGCCCATATCTTATTTTTTGGGCATTGATTTTGTATCTATCAGCCATATTACATTTATGTATGATTACAGTAGCAGCTAAACTAATATAGACCACTGATTTCTGGCATTCTATACCGTAGTAGCAACTCATGTATTTATTGATATGATCATTGGAGGCTTGTTCTTATTGCTTGAGTGGCTTGACCCTCAAGATGATTTTGTATATTTTTGTTGACATCTTAATAAAATTATGGCTGCATATTGATCCCTCTTATGACATGTTCAGAATTAATGTGTTTTACATTACTATGTCTTGTATTACTACTATTTCCATTCTAGAATATTACATAGAGGCTACTTTAATGCAAAATATCATGCTTCAAATTTTAGTAAAAATATGGAAGGCAGAGAAATGAAAACATAAAAAAGAGGAGCGCACATTAAGATTACTTAATTTCATTTTACGGGTACTTTGAAATCAGTAAATTGTTGCATTAAAAACCAAAAAATTCATTACTTTTTCCCATTGAATAAAAACATAAAATGATTCATAAAAAAATAACACATATCACATTCAAAGATATTTTCAGAATCACCTTGAAATAGATTTATTAAAACCTCCAAGAAGATGAAAAATCATTACATAGAAAAAATTAATTTTCCTTCTAAATGTCAAAAATTCGAAACCCTCTCTTGCTCCTCAAATCATCTTTTGTATCATGATTACAATAGTAACAATTAGGAAAATTGTTAATGTCAAAACTACTAACTACTTCAAAACTTTCTTTTTCCTTTTTGGTCCTACGAAGGACTTTCTCTAAGATAAAAATAAAAGAAAATTATATTATTATTAAAAATGTGACTTTTGAAAATTTTCATGAAAACAACAGGTGGCCTCTTCTCATTGAGTGACTTGTGACTCCCATGCAGGCCCGCTTGTAGAGGGACCAAATTCTGTTTCGATTGTTGTAGGAGACATCCAATCCCTAAATTTCTTCCACACTATCAAATATGAGCTTGGATACTTCGCAAATATTGTGTGAGCCATTCTAAAATTAGTGATTATGTTGTAAGTTGGCTTCTCAGTGAAAAGAGTTTTAATCAAACATAACAATTGAAAATCTTTGTGAAGATAATTAAATATTGTTTCCCCTTTCAGAACTTTTATATTTTCATGGGAAGTACCAATCTTACTTTTAGCTTCCACCAACAAAAATTCATATTTTTTTGACCGAATCATATTTCCATGTTGATCTGAGCATGTGGGAAATATTGCCCTTGTTCTTTTATCAAAGTTGGTGTTAAACTTCAAAACAACCTCCTTTATTTCTCCAAGCTTTGTTTCATTAGTTTTCCTGTACAAATTTTTAAGCACCATTTTATTAATCACCAACACTAACTCTGTTCTATCTTCAATTTTCATTTCTCTTAATTCCTGTGAGGACTTGGAATTAAGAAATTCATTTGTTTTCTTGGCTAGCTATGTTCGTTGTTGGATCTTCTGTTTGTTGGCAGCAATGATGCCCTCCAAATCACTGATAATGGTACTTTACTCTGTTATAATCAACATAAAATCCTAAATATTTCTAATTGTATGAATAATATCTTTCCAAATTTCCTTGGCCTGTATGAGAGACATATTACCTTTTACCTTTTCCTTCGGCTCCTTAATCTCATTACAAGCAGTATGGTAATCATTTTTATACTTTGATGCAATATCCTTAGCCATGGTCAATTCTATCTCCTTTACTCTTAAGATATATTTTGTATCATCTAGGTTCATTTGTATCTTCTTCATCTCAACCTCTGATATCTTCATTTCAGTCATTAATCTCGTCAATTTGTCAGTTGGATCATCATAATCTGGCTGCACCAAAATAGTACATACATGTGTGTATATTTTCTATTGTAGGCTGGAATTCATTTCCTTCAGGGCAACCACTTCATTGTTTCTCTGCAGAAGTTCATTTGTCAAGATTTCTCTCTTTCTCCACTTGAGCTACCTATGGAACCATGAAATGTTCCACAGAAGGTAACTTCAACTTCTTCCTTATCACTTGAATCTCAATTTCTTATGCTTGCAATATTTTTTCGACAAAAATTCTATCTTTTGGATTAACTCCAATTTTGACAATAAACTTCTTCAACTCTTCATTCTATGTGAGTAAGGACTTGGAATTTTGTTTCTCCAGCTTCAATTGATTTACAAATTTTCCCAAAAAATCTTCAGCCTTACTAGAAACCATAGATGTTTTACTTAAGTCACTGTAGATTAGTTCTCAAGTTTTCCTACGACAAATAATTTTTTCAGGAAATGTAATTTCTATTTCATCCACAGTTAAATTGATAGTCTTGGAACCTAGTGATGATGAAATAGTTAGAGTAGAAGGATGAGAAAAATACAAATTCAATTGATTTATTTCAAGATCCATAGTAGATAACAATCTGGTATGATAATCTTAAATGGATTGTGTTTCAAGCTGGGATACACCACTTTATTGTATATTCTTATTCCTTTCTTCTATCTGACTACACAACTTCTTCAGGACAAGAACATAGATTTGAGAAGTGTCTTTAGTCATAGGGGGAGAAGGTGTACAAGTAAATTCTCCGAATTGTAGTTGAAAACCAATTGCAGTAGAGGAAATTCCAACCAAAGGTTCAGGTTCCTTTTCTAATAATCTAGGATTTTTTGAAATTTTAATTGTCTCTCCTTAGAAATCAATTACCTCCTCACTGCCTCATTTCAAACCTTTCTATGTAGCATGGGGAGTTTCAATCTTGATCCCTTATTTTTCTTCTTTTTTTCCACCATTAGCTAATTTTTTCATATCTGGTTTGGGTTCATGTACATAAGTAGAATATGGATTTTCCACTCTTCTTTTAGAAATGAAATGATGAGGATCATATGACCATTTCTCGCCCTATTGAAACTGTATTTCCTTAAGGATGTTTTCCACTTCTTCCATGGCCTATATATTATTTACAATGAAAGGCAAAACTATTATGGGTAGCTTGAAAAAATGCCCCTTCTTTGTTGGTACAAAATGAATCTGATCAACATTCAAGCTCTACCTGATAAATTCCAGAGCAAACAGTCTCATGGGCACAAATATAGGAATCCTATAAGGGGAAACCTCTACTCCATACAACCTGATCTCAGTATAGTCTTCAAATTGAAACTAATCACCTACTTTGACATCTTTAATAAGTTGGATAAGGGATTGGGATTTTGGAAGAATGAAAGATGGAGCATAACTATTCATGGTTGAAAATACAACTGGGATAAAATAAAAAGTGAAGCCTTCATAATTGGAATGGATTCTCAAGATGTCTGTATAGTCCACTACTGATTGCTTCTTCTTATGTACATCCATTATATTCAGGCCCAAATGCATGAAACTACCAACATGAACATAAAGTAATAAATAAGTTACTAATGAAGGGAATCTGCAACATCCGATGAGATTTAGTTTTGACAGTTGGGAATTGACAAATTTCTCCCAATAGGATGGTATATCGAGAACAGTTTCGAGATGTAAAATCATATTGAACATCCCCAAAATATCTTGGTCAATGACAGTGGTATCTTCCCTTCCCATAACCCTAGAATTATTTGTCAAATTGGTCTCACATCTTCAAGAAAAGTTTCAAGCGAAAATTGAGTTGGTTCTAAAGAAAATGTTGTCCTATAGGCATTAAGTAGAAGGTAATTTGGGCATAATCCTTCCTAGACATGTTCTAAAACAAAACCAACATGGTTTCCTTTTAAATTGAGGTGTAAAGGTTTGAATATGGAAAAATTAGCGCTTGTCGAATTAAAAGAGAAGATAATTTAAATGTGTTTTCACCTAAATGATTCATGACAAAATGTTTTTGGGGATACATAGCAAATACCAACCAGTGAATGAATTCAGGAAAAACATAAGATTGTGGAATTATGGCAGCAAATAAACCTAACCTTATGACAACAACATATACATGGGACTCTTTTTGGTTGGATAAGATGTGTTGACAGAGCTCCATTAAATTAAATGAGAAAATGAAATAAAAAAACATCCCCCTTAGTGTCCATGAGAGGAATGTGGGTGGTATAAGTAGAGAAGGTGACTTTCTTAGACATTTGGAAGTTTTTAAATGGTCAAATTGTAATTTATAAATAACTGACAACAGTAGCTGGTGTTGACAATTTGAATTTTTACAGGACAATGATTGCAATCATGCTACGAACACTGGAAATGAAGCTAGAAATGTGAAAAATGAGAATGAAAATGATTTTTATGGAGGAAATGAGAAAAAATAGGGAAAGTATGGTTTAATGATTATGTGGTATGTATGGGATGGGTGATGTGACAGGATGATGTGGAATTTCAAAGTGATGTGGAGCTGTCAGGGTGATGTGGTGATAAGGTGATGTGGACCGTTTCTGCAAAGTCATGCTCGCTTTCACTTGAGATATGAGAGCATCACAAAAATAATGAAAACCCGCCAATTGTGATCCAGTAATAGATCTCCACCATCGATCTGTAGTCAACCTCTCCATCGTTGAATACTTTACAGAGGACCCAAGCCCGTAAATGTCAATTTTTTTTGTGGTGTCGGGTTTCTACCATCGGGTGGACACTAGACCTAACCTCTCAAATAATCCCACCTGTTATCACTCATATTTTCCTTGAAGTTGTTGGGAAGAGGAAAGGGGTTCAAGGTAACCACAAACCAACTTTTAGGTACAAAATCTAGCCAATCTATACCTAGAGAGGGCTCTCTCTTTAAGTTTTAGCTTTGTTTTGAAATATATTGGGCTAGTTATGAAAGTTTAGGGATTTTGATTATGTTTGGGTGGTGGAATTCAATAGCAAAGGGGTAGGACTGAATATTTTAGGCCATTTGGCTAATGGAGTCAAAGAATATGGCTTAACTGGATTTGTTTTCTTAACAAGGGAGGGTTTCACAGGGCAAGGTAATCAAATAGGGAACAAATAAAGACTTAAAATAAATGGAATGGACTCAAAATAGGTGAAGGGAAATTAATAATCCTTCAACCTATTCGAAAGAGGGAACTTTGAATGATTATTAATAAAGGGAAATTAAGAATTATTTACCAAATAATCAGAATGAATAAACTAGGAAACAGTAGCAATTAAGAATTCACTGTTCATACTAGTTCAGAGGAAAACATTAAGAATAACAACGATTGAAAAAATATTACACTCAAGCACTTTCTGAATTATTCCTTTTCGTTTATCATTCAGATATGAAACATAGATGGTATAATAAACAAGAAAACTCTAAAACATAAGGTATAGAAGACTTATTGATCCAATGTCTGACTCAAGAATCCTGTGAAAAGTCCTTTGCATCAATTCTTTAGGCAGCTAGCCATACAAAATTTGTCCAACAACACTTTATTCCAAAATAATCAGTATTACAGCAAAGTCTCAGAATCCACCCTCAATACTCCAATTGAGGGAGTATTTATACAAAAAAATTTACAAAAAATATCTCCTAACAGAGTAAGATATATTTTAGGATGACTCATGAATAAGTTACAAGAAAATAGAGACAAATAGTCTCGTAGATAGAAGAAAAGGTAAATAGATGTTGTGTTGTTCCTATTTTTGTGAGTGTGCTGGAGGCAGGCCCTATGATTTGGCTTGTTGTTGTCTTCTTTGGTAACTCTGTGCTGGCTGCCCTATTTTTACTGATACTCTTTATCTGTACTGATACACTTTGACCTGTTTGATCTTTGTTTATCCTTTTTACCATTACTTACTGTAGTAAATAACCAAAATTCATCTAAGGATATTTTTACAAAATGTCTAACATATCTTCCCACCATTGTGCTTCTGGTATTCTGGTTCTTTGAAGCTTTCTCAGGGTCTCATCAGTTTCTATGTATTTGAAAAAGGTAGGTTGAATTGGAAATAAGTTCTTTACCTCATGTTCAACATAGAACAAGTTTTCTAGACTGTCATAAAGAACTTCACCTGTAGGCAACGCTTTTGCTGCTGATGAACTTGTTGATGGACCTACCTGGTTGTCTGCATACTAATTCAATTTCTTAACATAGTCTTGATGACTCATTAGTTTATCATGAATAACTAAAAGACTTGGAAACCCTTTACTCTGAAAAATATCAAATCTTTTCGTAAAAGCATTGATTTCTTCCTGCATATCATGGCACCTTCTTTCTAAGTTTTGCATCAAAGTTCTTTTAGTAAAAACCTTTTTTACTTCCAAAATTGTCCCTGTTCTATCTTGAATGCCCAGCTCTTCAAGCTGATATTTGTCCTTGGTATTTAAAAACTGTATGATCTCGCTGGCTTCTTCAGGCATATTTCCTAATTCTGCCCTTGCATTTTGAACTTCTTCTAGAGCCAGTTTAACTAAATCATTTTGCTCATAAATTATTTGGATTGATGGCCAAACATCATTTATTGATTGAGTGATGTTGGCCCAAAGAATTCTCTTGAATTATTTCAAAGGTTTCTCAAATGTGAGATCTTTTTCTAATGTTTTCACAAAATTTTCTAACCCTTTGATCTCTCTTGTATTTTCTGCAACATTTATCTTTGAGAGATCATACTTTTGTTCCAAGGTAGTAAATTGTTCCTTTACTTTTTGGAGTTCTGTAACTTGGAGCTTTAATTCCTCCATTGATTTTATTAGTTCCTCTGTGCTCAAATTGGCAGTGTTGCCCTGTGCTAGTCCTGCTGACTGCCCTGTTGTTGTTGTACCTGTGACCACTTCTTTTGTGGCTGCTGGGATGTTTGGTGCTAGTGTTGTCCTAAGTGTAAAAGGGACTGTTGTTGAGACTACTGGTATCACATCGAGAGGCTGAGAGGTCAACTCTCCCTGCTTGTCCTTCAATGATTTTTCAAGTTCTTGCTCAGTCTCATCCAGTCGTTCATTAAGTTTTAAGAGAAAATCCATCAGCTCTTCTTCAAAAAATTTCTTTATGACCTCAGCAGTATGTGGATGCCTTGAAGGTGGCAGCTTTAGTTGTTTTCTTAGGGCAGCAATATCTTCATATTTCTTTTTCATTAAGGCTTCTGTAGCCTTAACATCTTTGGGATCATGACCCAATCCAATAATTATTTCTTCTAAAGACTTTATTCTGTTATCTTTGGTCTGGGAGGAAGCTTTTTCCAGTTGCAGTTGGGCAGTTGTATTATCCAAGGAATTTTGTAACCTTTGGGCCATCATTGCCTTACCAGTCAAGGTTGAATAAATCATTTCTCCAGTTTGTTTATGCAATTCAATCTGATCCAAAGGATGAATATCCTTTACCATGACTTCAAAATTAGTTCTAAGGTAGTTTGCTGCTGTTTGAGGCTGCTGCACTTTAGGCTTGAAATGACTCATTACTATTTTACCTTCATTGATGTCATAGGCTGACATCAATCTCTGTTGATTTGTGGGGGCCATCTTCAAATATTGATTATAAACTTGACATATCAATGGATAATTTCTGGCTTTTATGTCTATAAATTTCTTCTTGATATCCCAAGCGTCCTTCACTGGTGGTCTTAAGGATGATACCTCTGCACTTTTTTGTCTTTCTAGCTCCTTTCTCTGTGAGCTGGTAGATGTCCCACTGACTGGGAATGTTTGCTGGCTGTTTACTCCTTCTCTCCTTTGAATATCAGTGGTACCTTCAACAATTTCATCTTCTGAGAGGGGATTTAATCTTTTCCTTTTGGTATCAGGCTGTTCTGAAGGTCTGCTAGCCGGGGTAGCTGTTTCACTGTCTCTCTTTTTACTTTTTTCCTCATTTAGGGGAGTTTGCAAGATTGGAGGTTCTACCATATTGACCTGAGTGGGATAGGTCTGCATTTGGGCCTGCTCCTTGGAAGTTTCAGGCTACTCAGACATTGTGGATTGCTCTATGGCCTGTGTATTGGTCTCTTTTTCCTTACCTTTGGATGTTGTTGTGGTTGATGTGCTGGTTTCCTGTGAATGTTGTTGAGAGGTTCCAGCAGAGGAGGGACCAATCCCTGATCTTTGTACCTGCCCAAAAGAATCCAGGTCAAGTATTTTCTCAAGATCTCTCATAACATTCTCAACATCGACCTGTTCACTATCCTTTTCTACTAGGGTCCCTTCCATCCATTCATCCATGTTTGCAAATTTTTCAATCTCTGGAATCCTATGGTGAATGTATGGTGACAATCTGTTCTTCATTTTTATATCACATATAAAGCTGTTAGGGTCATATGGTACCCACCAAAAACTCTTTTGAAACTTAAGATAATCTTCCAGAATTCTTTCTGCTTCTTTCCATGCATCTCTACTGTTACAGACAAAAGGGCCTAACTAACTCTTGATTCTAAGTTGAGCTTTCTTATTGGAATTATAAAAATGGACCAGGTATGAATTTATCATTTGCCTGAAATATTCCAATGCAAAGAGCCTCATTGGAACATACTTTGGTAGCTTAAAAGGGCAGAGCTCACACCCATATATCCTAATTTCTGTATGGTCCTTGTATAGGTACTAATCACCTATCCTGTATTTCTTGGAGAGCTGGAGGATTTTCTTCATATCACTATTAATCCTAGGAGGTGAAAATCCTGTTAATAAGGTGGTTGCTGGGTGAAAAAATAGGTCAATGAATTCATTGTATGAGTAAGGGGACTCAAAGGAACTATGGAAGACTGCAAAACCAGAAGATTACAGACCTTGGATTTCCTCTGGTGTCAAGTTTCATGACAGGGAAGGGGAAATTCTCTTACCGATAATAGAGCATAAGATTGTATATAAAAGTGGAGTATTTGAAAACTCTTTCATTTTCCAGTCTCATGAACTGGTCATGAATCTTGTCAACAATGTAAGAGGAAAAGTCATATTTGACAGTAGGGGGCTATCCAAGAGTAAAAATTGACAACAACACTAGGGTTATCTCATCAACGTACTCTCTAGTGTTGAATCCCATTATTAAAGATATCATATCCACTATAAGTCTGCTTATATCTGTGAAAAAGGTATGTCCATAAGGAGGGGGGCATTTGGGTTGATGTTTTTGTAGCATGAAAGTTTGACAAAGGTGATTCAATTCTTCTTGGGATAATTTTGTGGATTTTTCAAGTAAATCTCCAATGGAAAGGGGAGTCAGGGCTTGACCGGGATGAAATTGTAACATTTCATTGATGGATTGAGCAGTTATTGGAAAAAGAATGGTTTGACTTGGGGACATAACTGCTCGTTGATTAGGGTCATAATTGGCATGACAATGATAAATTATTTTAGGAAAGACATGAACTGAGGGTAGAAAATACATAGGAATATTGGATTCCCACAGTCCAAAAATATCAGAGCCATTCAAGTAATTATCTCTACTTTGGAAAAATATTCTCAGGGGATTTTCGCTAAATGTGAAGTATTTTATTTGGAAGTCCCTATCCTCTAGAGGCAGATAGTCTAAATCTTTGTGGGGAGCATTCAGGGGTGCAATAGTCAAAGCCACAGGGGTTTCCATTTCTGGTTCTTGTGGATTCAGAAAGGAATTTTGGTTTTCAGTGGAAAATGGGCACATTTATAGGTCTGGTAACTCATGTGGTGAAACAAAGACTGAATTATACTATATTTTAATCTTTTTTCTGTGGTATTAGAGTGTAAAACCAAGACTTGCAGGGTTTCGACGGAAATTGGATAAATACCTGTGAATAGTGCGAAAATAGGTGCAGGAAATAGCTGACAGGTTCTGGACTGGCTCAACTGCAAATTTCTTAGCAAGGTGGCAGTTGGAAATCTTCGACAGCTGACTTTGACGTTATTTTCATGGGAACAATGGTCGCAGTATAGAATGATGAAAATTTCATTTGTTTGTTTTATTAACAAAGTCTAGGTTGGCGGGGGTTTTTGTTATTCGGGCAGATGAGGTGCACGGGAAATGTTGGTTTGTCGTATGTGGAGGGAGGTAAGCAGTATGATATCACACCGCTTTTGGGGACAGGCGGTATTTGGCCGGGAGCCAGCGATTCCATAGGTTTTTCGATGCGTGGCGGGGCACTGTTCACAAAACCGCTCCGTAATCGCACGCTAACGTTCGGTCGTGGAGGGCCATGCGATATGCACGATAGCCGTTGGATGTGGGGGGCTTGATCAGACGGCTATCGGGGAAGCGAGGTGACGAGAGGTTAATGAGGGCGGGCCCCATATCGAGAGCAATGTGATTGGTCAGGAAAGTTATTAATTAACCGTGGGGGTTAATTAATCCTTTTTTAATGTTAATGCTATATTATGGTTATATTTTAACCAAGGGGCGGGATATATAAAATTTGGGGATTTTGTATAGTTATAGTAATACAGGAATGGGTATATTTTTATAGGGGAAATAAATAATATAAGTTAAAAGTTAATATTTCATAATGAATGAAAAAACGCTAAGTATAAAATCATTAGGATTGTGTATTTAACTTAGGCCTAAATGGAAAATGGTTTTTATGGGATATTGTGTAATTTCTTATGGAAGTAAATGAATGACTTATGGATGGTTTTAAGTACTTAGGATTTTAAATTATTGGGCCGAGGGTCCGATCCCTCCAGAAGTCAGAGAAATGCTTTGAGCCCCTCTAATTTTCAAATGCCTTAGTACTTAGGGGAAATTAGTGAAACTTTAAGGGAAAAATGAGAGGGGGAGTTAATCATTTGACCTTGTTTTGCTTGAAATTCCTCCAGTGTAATGTCTACCTTGCACTTGTGATGAAAGTAAAGATTAACACATTTAGAGTCATTATCCATCACATGTAATTCTTCAACATCATCTACCTACCCTACCTACTTTAACCTAACATTTTTTCTTCTTTATTAGGGTGCACTTAGACTGGAAAACCCTTATCACACTTTCTTTTCTTTTACATGTAGAAATCTATCTGAGTCTAACCTTATTACATACAAGAGCTCATATTAAGTTGTTGAGCTCCTTTTATTTACTCTACCTATCTAATTATCTGCCAAGATTAAACAGTTTGGTCAGATTTTATTCTCTATCTCTAAAACATAAAATTCAAACATGAACTAGCCAAGCTTAAGTTGTTTGACTGTTCACCAATTGTGGCATAAGTTACAAGTTGCACACAATTTGTTTATTACATAAGAGAAAAAAGTAGTGGCATTTAGACTTGCACACTTTCCTTGGCCTTTCTTTTAGTGGGGTTCATTTTCTTTCACTTTTTGGCCACTTTATTCTTTTCACCTTTTGATTTTTCTTTTAGGGTATACCCTCTTTACATTTTTAAAATTTTTTGATTTTTTGACAATATGGAAAACCTTTGCAACAAGGAAAGGTATGAACATATTACATAGCCCATCAAGTCAATCATGATATATGACACCTAATGGTATAGGAGCATAACACTGCCCAACAAGTAGCCCAACCTTTAATATTTAGCCTCACTTAACTCCGCCAATACCCACCAACATAATTAATTCATTAAGTTGCATTTTATGTAATCTCAATGTTAATCCACCATTAGTTTTTGAAAATCCGAAGACAATAATAGATATACTTTTGAATTTCCTTTTTATTATTATTATTTTGAAATATAAAATTTTATGTTCTTTTCACAATTAAAGACATAGTGAAAAACAAGCTACAACACATCAAATGACATTTTTTTGGGGTAAAAATTTTCCACCTTAGTGCAATTTTTTTTTTACCTATTCTCCACACAGACCTTTCCAACAACACAAGAATCATGTCAATTGGAGTTTGTATTTGAAATTTATGCTACTCAGAAGTTGACATTCTTGTTTTCACCACCATAATTTGAGAGGATGCCATATCAACCCCTATTAATCATTAAAATTGGTTTAGCCACATGATTATGATGAAGAAGACTCTAGGAGAGTCTATATTGTAACTCTAGTTAAGATTTGAGGTAGTCAAACCTAACCACTGTTAGGTTATCGGGTTGTGTTATAATCGTGGAACTAGGAGGAAAAGGGGTTATGTTATTTCAAGTTCATTTGTTTTGTAGCTAAGAAAAAATAGTCAAGAGGGATAGGATGTAGATCATATAGAGAGGATTTGTGCACTAAATAATCCCATGGGCCACATTCCATACGTATTTGTACTTGTATCCATATTTCCATTTAGAGAAATAGAGTGGAGCGACCTCACCTTCCAACTAGGTTTTTCTCCTGAAAGGGTTTCCTAGGTCATATCATGTGTCAAATGTGTTTTCGAGACTCTATTTCATTGTTCTCTATTGTATACATAATTTTAATTCACAGGCATACACTATTAACAATAATATATAGATCTATAAATCTAAAGAGATACAAAATTATAATAATGTAGATTTTGGATTTTTAAATATAATTTTCTCAGATTTGTTGCATTGAAATGTCCAATGGAATACACTTTAAAGTTTACAGATCACATAAGAACATCATTAAACACATGCTCCATGGGAGGAAAGTTATAATATTTCATGTACAATTTGAGAGTAATGTTGACAATGAGTTTAAGGACAAATCTGATGAACCCCTAGATGCACATGAACATGGAGAAGATGTTATATTGGATTCTCAATGGCCATGGATAAATTTTACAAATCCATAAGAGGGATGTTGAGATGGGATGAAAAAAAGTGATGTTAAATATTACCACTTTGCATTAAACTTTCAAGATGTTGATTTCTCATCTAGAGTAGAGTCTAATGAATAATAGGTCTTCCAAGTGTCAAAATAAAAATGGAATTTCCAACAATTGGGACGGATGGTATTTTTTTCATTTCAAAGACAAAGAGTCTATTGGTAAACAACAAGATATAGCCCTACAATTTTCCACATATTCTCAAAAATAATTAATTTTTGTAGCTTCATCATGGCATAATTGTTATTCTGTGATGAAGGAATTTCCTTAGAACATTGCTAATAAACAAATAATTTCAAATGTGTTTGGGAGAAAGAAGACGAGTTGGTTATGTGCATGAATCCATTTGAAGTCCACTTATACTTGAGAGTAACCCTTCTCTCCAAGTAGGCTATGGTATATAGATTATGTTTTCTTATGTGTGGAAAATTTTAAAGTTCTTAATAAGAATTTTTTGGGTTGAGATGATGTTTTAGGATGACTCCATAGCTCAATGTGTTGGAAAATCAAGCTATTTGTAAAATAATGTTGATTCTCCTTACTTGATAATTACTTGTGATATTAGTTCAATTTTTTTTATTTTTTTTTACTTCTTTATAAAGAAATTATAAAAAACATGAATATCTCAAGATACAAATAACACAAGTTATAAGCTCCAATCCACGGAAAAACCTCACAATTAGGGAAAACTCAGACAATAATATTATTATAGAGTAATATCAAAATGAGACCTCTAAGACCCAAAGATCAAGTCCAGGGCCTCCTCAAGCCCCAAGTCAGCCCTCCACATGAGGTCCTCCAAAGAATACAATGTCTACCAAAGTCAACAAAGGTCAACCTCTTCAAAAACTACTCCAGTCAAAGTCTCACTCCTGCAACATTAGATCTGTAAATAGTCTAGCGACTTTCATCCCTACAACTTGTCTGGAAAACCTTAACTTCTTGCACATGTGAGCATAAATGATTCGATTTAAAATTCTTCTTCCTTCGCTCTTGATTTTTCCTTCATTCCTTCACTTTCACTCTTGAAAATGTCTTCTTGTCTTACTGAAAATTAAACTTACTCAATTGCTCCAAATGAGTCAAATCCTCATGCTATATATACACTATTCAAGTGATCGAATAGGTCTCTTCTAGGTTGATTTCATCTTTGGTACGGCCAACTTGGTCTATGAGTCCAATTTGACTCAAAAATAATGTTTCTTTCCAAATAAAATTTTTCCCAAAGGGTCTTTTACATATGATGATAATTATTTTGACACAATAAAAATATTTCTTGACTTGACAAGCCTTAGGAGCATTTAGTGTAGACTTGACCTAGATGACCATTAAATGGAGCATGAAACCCATGCTTGAAAAACAATATTTTCTTTCTTCTTTTACTGGATACATAAAATATACATAATGATGTAAGTACAAAGACAATTATGAATACCAAACCTAGTTATTTTTCCAACACTCCCTCTTAACTAGGGAGCTATTCATAATGAACCAACAGGTCTATCTCAAGTTGAAAAATTCTCATAAGAATGGATCCATATTAATAAGCATCAAAAAATCATCATAAGCATCTCCACATTACCAAGGCCTTGTACACTCAATCTTTCCACAAGATAAAATCATAATGCTAGGAGGCATTCCATGGGACACTACACCTCCTCACCAATGTACATAATCCACCTAGGATACCTAGAGAATTTGCTTCACTAGATCATTTCCCTTAAGAAAATTTCTTTCCATTGGACCATTCTTTATCCAAGACCATGTACTTGACTTAGGATCTTCATCCTAATCCATAAAATTGCATGACTTAAGAATGTATGTTCAAGATTCTTATCCAATCCACCATTCTCCTTATCCATGTCCATGTACTTGAATTAGGATATCAATCCTAATCCATCACAGTACCTGACACAAGGAAAATCATGCTAATTCAAGCCAACATTCTGCCTATCCATGATGCATGTACTAGACTTGCAACAAATAGTATTGCCCTAGTACATGAGATAGGGAGAAGCAATGTCCAACCTTAATCCCTCTCAACCTGAGAGGATAAATCCATTCTCACTCCCTCTCAAACAAGGATAATTAATCAACAAGCCTCAACTTGTGTCAAGAGTACACATAATTCTCTTAAATTAGCTAACTGTTATAATTGTATACTCCTCAAACAACCCTCTTATCACTGATTTTTCTCAACTTGAAACTTATTGAAATAGGGTTTCAAATATTTCTCACAAGATTCCATGATCATGTACATTGGGTCTTCACCAACTGCATCCTAAATTATGTCCAACACTACTTCCTGCACTGCTTATTTCCTTGAAGATAGTTCATCACACAATTTCTTTTACTGAATTATTATCACAATAAAAGGCTTATTGACTCCATTGTTCAGTCAATCCTGAACACAACTTGGTTTACCTTTCGAATCAGTCTCTATCGTTGGACACAAATTTTCAAATAATTCTTCCCTCTAGTTTCTATTCTCATCTTTCCGAAATAGCCAACTCTCAGGGTCTTCAAACAAACCTTCAAATATCCCTCTAACTGTCCTATTATTTCCTCAAATTGACAGTCCTTAGGGCAGCAATCAAATTGTCTATCAATAGTGATTTAGTTGTTCTAAGATTACTATTATAAGGTCTTCCAAGCACAACCCACTTGATAGTGAATTTTCATTTCTTCATTGTCCTTAGATTTTTTTGCAAATATTCCCTCACAATGGTGAACCAAATCTTGTACTTACTGTACAAATATTTTATTCAAATTTTGTCTCTAAACAATCTTATATTTGATCCTGCACCATTTGACCTTGTCTAGGTCTTCCTAGTACTTGTAAAACTCAACAGAAAACCCTCACCAAAGGATCCTTGTCCTACACAGTTGCCACAAAGATATGTGACCTTGTTTTGGAAAGCCTATGATACAAGTCATTCTCCAAAACATTTCCTTCCTTCAATTTTCAAATACACAAAATTTTTGTTTCTTCTTGACTATGAGAATCCTCCTTTTTCACAAAGCTAACCCTCTAAACTTTGGCCTAATGTTTTTCAAATATTATTCCTTGAAGCTAAAAATACCTCCCTCTCCTAGCAGACTTATATTTTTCCATGGGTTTTCAATTATGGCTTCTCAAAACAACCTCACAATCCCTAATCAAACAAATGTCCCAAATCTGGGCTATCAATCTACTAGAAAAAAATCACAAAAAGAAGGGTAAACATACCTTGTTTCAGAGATTTCATTTTCCTTCCTTGTGCTTTCTCCTGCGGTATTTGGTTCTCAAACTATGGCTTCTACAGCATGTGTCATAGCCCCACAAAACTTGTGCCAAAACACCTTCAATGACTGCCTAACCTTCTATTTGCAAGCTCTCTCCGTTACTCTACTCCAACACACTTTCCAACCTCTTGGTGCGCTTTTCGACCTTCAAGATAGCATCTACAACAACTCAATCCTGTGGAAGAGTGATTAGAAGATTATTGGTCTGCTAAATTAGATAATTATCCCTCCAAACTAGCATAGAAACCATCCTCCTATTTTGTAGCTATTTTTTCTCTAACTCGACAGAAACAGACATGAGAAAACCATCCAAAACATACCTCCTTTCTCCTTCGCTTGGCCTCCTAGAGTTGTGGCTCTCTCAAAGATGAATCTTGTGATATTTTTACAATTTGGATTGTATCATATTACAACCTTATTAGCATCCCATCTCGAACTTCAAATGTGGTCAATACATGGACTACATCTTGACCATAGAAATAATTTGTATCATAGTCAAGCATTGCCTTTGTGAGAGACAACACATACATCATTGTTTTAACTTTGCATCAGACTTCAAAAATTAGTTTGTATCTAGGGAATATTTTAGGGTATAGTATGCACAGGTGGGATAATTTTCCATGGTTTTTACTAAACAAATATTCAGCAATTTCCATTTTTTTTAATAAATATTCACCCAAATTTTAATAAAAATATTTTACCTTAAAATAACCAAATGTTTATAGAGACTATATGAAATTATTAGAAATTTGAATATTTTTACAAACATATCAAAAAAAAAATTATGTTTTGCATATTAGGAACTAGTAAGGTTCACCAAGGTTTCTAAACCTTAAAATAATTTTCCGCCCTTAAAATTTTCCCTATTTGCATCACTGAATCTTCAGATTGTTCCAGTATGGAAAAATACCTTCAATGTCGTATTGTAACTCGGATCATTGTAGCACAGTGTCATAACTTAGATCAAACAAATTGTAACATAATTTCATAATGTATACTCTAACTTGACTGTAGAGACTTCACAAAAATTGTTTGAAGACTTTATAAATAGTCTAGCCATCCTTCATGCTTCGGGATCTTACTTGGAATGCTTGTATCACCAAAATTCCCATCTCATAATCTTCCTTCAAATTTGGCTTATTGTAGAACGAAAATGGACTTTCAGACCTTGAATACTTTCTTATTTTGAGCATATATGATCTCTTTATCACATATTCAAAGGTTTTTGATTAAGTACTGGAGAAAGGTAAATTAAAGAGGATAAAAGCTTCAAATTTAATCACCTTCCTTCGTCCTTGAACAAATTTCAGATAATGTTGTAGAGGAATATTTTGGCCGCCTTATCATAGTCTTTTTAATTCATCTCTCACAGAAATTTGGAATTCAAAACAAAGAGTCTTTGATGAAGGAAGTTGTTGTGGAGGTGTAAACTATGCCAACATGAGTGATATTCAAGTTTCCTTCTTCTTCACCTTAGCTCTGATACCATGTTGGAAAATCAAGGTATTTGTAGATTAGTGTTGATTCTACTTACTTGATAATTACTTATGATATTAGTTGGAATTTTTTTTATTTTTTTTACTTCTTCATCAATAAATTATAAAAAACCTGAAGATTAAAAAACACAGAGAATGAAAAATATAGGCTCCACACTAGGGAAAAACCTCTCAACTAGGTAAAACTCGAAAAATCCTCTTATAGAATCAGATGAAAACAATATCTCCAAGACCAAAAGACCAAGTCCAAGACCTCCTCAAGCCCCAAGTCAAACCTCCAAATGATCTCCTCAAAACAAGACAACATCTACCAAATTCAATGTTGGTCAACGTCTTCAAAAACTGCTCTAGTCAAATTATCGGTCCCGCAACTTCGGATCTGCAATTAAACCTACAAATTTTGGCCTTGTAACTTGTAAAATGATCTGGAATTATGCGTGAAAGAAATAAATCACAGAAATACACATAAAAAAGAGATGTAGCAGAAATAAAACTTCATTTCATTAATACAAAATAACTAAAATATGCTTACAGATAGAATGGAAATAAACTAGCCAGGGCGTTGGTAGCTTATCTCTGCGAAGATATGTGATGGCTAAATGCCTCTAAACTGTGTTATAATGTGGATCAAGGGCCTTTTTATTATTTAACATCATAGTAAAACCTAAACAACAAAATCCCTAACCCCAGGAGATGAAACACCAAGAGTTTGTGGGCCCCATTGGGGTTAGTTGGGCAGCCAAATTCCCGGGGTCATAACTTAGTCATATTATCTATGTTTGGCATGTATGATATATCATCAGAAATATCTCGTTGATTACTACAGGTTTTTCCACATGCCCCTACCTATGGCTATGGGCCTACTGCAGACCTAAAAAAAATGTCATTTAGGGGGTCAAAACTGCTCCAGAAGTTCAGGACCCGAAAAACTGCTAAAAATAGTAAACGCTGATATAAAAAAGGAAACTGATGAAAATGACTAGAGGTCTAGGTGGAATAGGTGGGTGGGCACCAATATCCACCTAGATCACTCCTCCCCCCTTAGGATGAAATGGGCCCCATTGCGTGCAGAGCCTCCATGAGGTGAGGAAATTTATGTTGAACCTGGTCCCTTGTGAAGGAGTTGGCCTACTTTGACAACTCGATATATATGGATCCTCTACTAGAATTTTTTATTATCTATGTATCCATGATCCGTTCAGTAGTGGCTTGTTCCATGTAGTCTGGGTTTAACTCTGTTGGTGTGAGTTGTTCTTCCATGTTGGATGTGTCCAATAGAGGTGGAAAGTAGGGCCGAAGGCGGTCCACACTGAAAACTGGGTGCATAACAAGGAATGGTGGAATATTGAGCTCAAAGGAATTGTCCCCTATAGCCTTGGTGATGGTGTATGGCCCATATCGGAGTTGTAAAATCTTGTGGTGGGGTCTAGCGAGGTGCTCCTTCTCAAAATTTAGCCACACTTTGTCACCCACCTGGAAGTTGTGTGGCACCCGATGATGTTCATGTTTTTTTCTTGTACTTAGAATTTTATCTACCGAATATGTCATGAACCTATTGGAAGATGTGCTGAATGCACTCAATGAATTTTTTCGCCTTGTTAGCGTTAGAATGGACATGAGCCGAATCTTCCTAAGTAGCCACGAATGACATGGCTACGTCAATGAGACATATGGATGGTATACCAAGCCCACTCGAAAGGGGATATGGCCGGTTGAGCTGTGGAGAGCCCGATTATAGCTATGTTGTACATAGGGGAGGATCTCATCCCATGTCCATGGATGCTTTGAGTTGTACATGCATAAATTTTCTACAATCATCCTGTTGATGACCTCTCTATGGCCATCAGTTTGGGGATGGAAAGTTGTGAGCTTGGTGAGCTTGGTGTCCAACATCGACTAGAGGTTGGACCAAAATGTACTGAGGAAACTGCTATCCCGATCTAAGATGATAGAATATGTGATCCCAAAGTGTACCCACACTCGTTCAAAGAAGAGTTTAGTAGTGTCTTTTGATGTGATATTCTTCTTGTAGGCTGCCATAATGGCCATCTTCTAGAATCTATCAATGAACACAAAACCATAGTCGTGTCCATGCTTAGTAGAAGGAAGGCCCGACATGTAATCCATGGAGATGGATTCCCAATGTCAACTAAGGGTAGGTAGTGGATTATAAATGCATTTCTTCTTAATGGTCAGTTTGGAAATGGCACAGGAAATGCAGGACCTAATGTACTTCCCGACATCTTTTTGAAGGTTCAGCCAATAGAAATACTTATGAAATAATGCTACTATTTTCTCGACCCCGAAATTCCTAGCAACCCGACTGTACTAAACTTCCCAAATCATCTTGGCACTCTCGCTTGAAGGAACATAAAGGTGTCAGAGGTGACATATAAGTGCATCCTGGAGGTGAAACTCTGGAACTTGCTTACCCTCAAAGATTGTCTTGTATGTGTGGCCAAATTATGGATCACTTTTGTATATAAGTGGCCAATCAGAAGTCCCATGCCCACAAGAGTTGAGCACAGTGGTTAGCACCACGATCGGTGGTCAGCTGAGGCAGTCTGAAAAATTATTGGTGCTTCCCTTTTTGTTCTTGATGTTGAAAATAAATTGTTGCAGGTATGTGGATCACTTTTGATCGTGATCGTTCTGCATCTTCCCTTGTGTCTGTATGAACTGCAGGGGTCAGTGGTCTATGTGTATGACTGTTTCCTTCCCCAAAATGTAATGCTTCCATTGTCGAAAAGCATGAAAAATGGAATACATCTCTTTTTCATAAGTGGGATACTTCCAGACTATGTCAGAAAGTGCCTCACTGTGATATGCCACTTGATGCCCTTGTTGAGTAAGAATTCTCCCAATAGCATAGTCAAAGGAATCTGTCTTGGTCTCAAATGGTTGTTGCAAGTCTGGTAATATGAGCACTGGTGCAGAGAGAAGGAAATGTTTCAACTATACGAACACTTTCTGTTGAGATTCAGACCAAAATAATTTTTATTTCACTTCTCTCTTGGTGACTTTATTCAAGGGCCAAGTGATATGAGAGAATCCCAACAGAAACCTGCGGTAGAAATTGGCAAGACCCAGAAAGATGCGGAGCTCTGTTAGAGTGGTTGGGGCTGGCCAATCCCGAATGACTTTGATATTGGCTTGATCCACATGAACCCCCCACTCATCAATAATGTATCCCAGATACTGAACTTGGGTCATGCCAAAAGTGCACTTCTCCAAATTGGCACACAACTTGTCTTACTGCAGTGTTTGGAGGACCTGTTGGATGTGGTGGAGGTGCTCCTACCAAGTATGGGTAAATATCAATATTTCATCCAAGTAAAAGATTACAAATGAGTTTTTCAATGGCCACAATATGTAGTCCATCAGCCTCATGAAGGTTGTGGGAGCATTCGTCAACCCAAAACGCATGACCAGCTATTCGAAAAGGCCCTCCTTGGATTTGAAGGTAGTCTTCCACACATCAGAGGGTTTGATTGGTACCTGGTGATACCTAGACTTCAAGTTGATCTCACTGAAATATTTTTCCTCCTTGAGTTGATCCATAAGTTCATCAATCCATGGCATCGGGTACCTGTTCCGGACAGTGATCTTGTTCAGCACCCGATAGTCAATATAGAGTCTCCAATTCCCATCCTTCTTCTGCACTAACATGATCAGGCTCCCATAGGGTGTTGAAATCAGTCGGATTTGACATTTCTATAGCAGGTCCTAAATCTACCTCTTGATTTCATCGTTCTCCAGAACATAGCACCAATATATTGGTCCATTGGGAAGTGTTTCATCTGGGGTCGGATTGATGGAGCACTTGACCTGATAGTGCAGAGGTTGTTGAACTCTTAGTTAAACTGAGAGGGGGGGGTGAATCAGTTTAACACATTCATAGTCTTTTAAACTTTTATTAAACCTTATTTACACCTTCATTTCATGTCTAACTTAATATGTGAGTAATCTTAGAATGTGAGCAGCAAGTATTAATATACTATAACAACAGACTTAATATGAGAGCAGCAAGTATTAAGCAGATGATATAAATCAGATCAACACACAAACATCATGCACAGAGACACCAGATATAAGTGGAAACCCATAAAGGGAGAAAACCACATCTTATTATTGTTGTGATGCAAAGGCAAGCTCCAACTCCCTCTCACCACTATTTTTCTACAGGCACCAACCTACAGGAGGCTCCTACCTCAATTCTGTAAGCTACAACTTGCAAGGAAGCACCAACTCCCTTCAATTTTCTGCAGGCACCAACCTACAGGAGGCTCCAACCTCAGTCAGCTACAACTGACAGCTATCAAGCTGCAACTTGATAGGGAAGCTCCAACTTCCTCAATTTATCAAACTGAATGTTTGTTGATTTACCTCAGATATCAACTCTGTTCTGTAGCTTCTCTTTTTTCTCTTCTCTTCTTAATCTTCTCTGCCTCACACTTCTATACTCTGCCTTCTCTATATTTACTCTCTCCAACTCTCTTGTGCATATCAAATTGATATTATATATAGAGATTCTCACATGACTGTTTGTATTTCACAAGGAATTTGGAGTGAACAGTCATGACTCTTTGGCTTCTGTCTTCTCATTCCTTTATCCAACTCATTTTTAAAATTATAACAATATGTACAAATTTCCATGCTACAGTGGGATTTTGTCTTTTCCTTAGGATACTTGCCTTTGCATCACAAACAATATAAACAACAAAAATATTTACATTTTTAATTACATATTTCAATTTCACTCAACTCCTTTTCTGGATTTTGGCTTTACTGGATTTTTCGTTTCCTGCTGCTGTTAAGAACCTGTTCTGCATACTCTTTGTTTACTGTCATCTGCATATTCCACCTTTTCACTGCACTTTTGAATCCCTTTGTTGTACATCTCTTCAACTCTACAATCTTTGTTTTCCTCTATCAGGCCTCATACTTCCTCCCTTCTCTTTAGCATATAAAGTGCATACACCAAATTTCTATGTGTGATACAACTGTATTTATATTTTCACTTCACAATTCTGGAAATCTCACACTTCTCTTATTCTACGTTGACAAGATCAAAAAAATAAGTCTGGACTATTTAATATCTTAATTCAAAGAATTGAGATATTAATTGAATATTCCTCTACAGCTATAGCCTGACAGTCCATTACATATACATATGTGCCCCCATATATATATATATATGTGTGTGTGTGTGTGTGTGTGTGTGTGTGCTCTATATCAATACATATATTATGGCGTTCTTTAACTACCGGAAACGTAACAAAAAAGTCCAACAATAATCGGCGTCCTTTCATTAACTCGCAACCTTAATATATATCAATATATGGTCACGCCTTCGTTCAACATTAGAACATCCCGATATGGTTAACACCACATATATTTCATATGGCACTAACTTTACAACTGTATTTATCTTTGCCAATGCAACGATTTTCACATACCTTATTAACTCGTAAACCTTAATATATATTTGATTTGGGCTCACACACACAACACATTGCTAACGTGGGGTCAACACAGCCGAATCGTACCTTTGATAAATCCACGTGCCCATCCAACGTTTTTTATCACGTTGCCTCGGCCTTGATGATCCAATGGATATTGCACAGGCTACTTGCGTGAACAATAACGCGCAATGGTGTGTCGTACCTGGGTTATCCTTCGCGCACCTTCAGAACACAGCCACCGTTAGATCGCTTCCATCCAGATCAACGGCTTGTGTCAATATCGCTCCGCGTCTTTGGTCAATGGTTAATGCGCGATGGCGCGCTGTGGAGAGAAGTTTTCATATTCGCTCAGGGACACGTGTCAGATCCTCTGTGGAATCGCTCTGATTTCATGAATACCGCTTGCCCGTCGAAAGCAGTGCGATATAAACCAGAAACTGCCGTCACTGTTCACTCCAAACCATGCTCACTGTTCCTCTTGGTCACGGTTCCGCTTCTCCACTCCAGGTTCCGGTCTCATACAAGGTTCCGCCTTTATTATTTCATTTCTTTTGATCATAAAGCGCTCCACTTCAATGTTTCTTTATATCATTCCACTTACCCCTGACTGTTCGATATTACAATTTACGCACAACATGACCACCAAAATACATTATATTTCCATATATTCTTTCAATAACCCACAGGGTTGGGTTCACGGTAACCATCCTCGGCATTTCATCATTTCAACAATGCGTGCAGGATCATCATTTACACCGTATTTTATATACAGGCATTCAACAGAAGTACTCTTCATCATTTTGACCAGTGATCTTTTACCCTCAACACAGGTTTTTTAACGCACATTCTCCATCATTAAATAGACACCTCTATATATATACACATAGACTTCAATTAAATCATTGCACAGATAACCCTAAAATGATTTCTTTCTTCACCGCATTGTACTCTGCCTCCCTAACTCTGCAGCCCTACATTTGCTTCTTTGTTGCCTCCATTTTTTGTCTCTATCTGTGCTGCCTTCTTTGCCATCAATGAAAACATTTCCAATAGTCTCCCCCTTTGGCATTGATGGCAATACATTTTCTATGTTTGCCTGTTCTTCCTCCTGTTGCTTGCTCTTTGCCTGCTCTTCCTTCTGTTGCTTACTCTTCCTCCCCCTTTGACATCAATGGCAAGGGGTTCGAATTCTTAGTGAAGCTTTTATTCTTTGATGTTGTGTATTTATCCTTTTTCAACATTTCATGCATTTCGTCTCTCTGGATTTTCCTGACTTTGTACGCTGCTGCTCCAAACTTTGGATGAGATACACATCGGTTTCACTATTCTTCCATGTTCAGTTTACTTCGGGTTCACCACTCTTCTGTTGCACCACTGGCCCTTTTTCATTTTTATTGATTCTTTTATGCTGAATGTATTATTGCCATAATCCCTTAGATCCTGAGGACTTGTTTTCATGCTTCCCTTGCTGGTTGATCTCCCCCTGAGAATGATATTTTCGTTTCTGTTCTCCCCCTGAAACCGTGCTTTCTTTTCATATCAGAGAGTAGCATCTATAGATACTACCCCTAGTCTGTCTCTCAAATATTCAAATGGCTCTCTAGCAAGAGGTTTGGTAAATATATCTGTTGTTTGTTCTTTTGTTGGCACATACTCTAGCTTCACTGTATTTTGAGCCACTTGTTCTCGGAGAAAATGATACTTGATTGGGATATGCTTAGTTTTTGAGTGAAGTACAGGATTTTTAGATATACTTATAGCACGTGTATTATCACATTTAATTGGGATAGGTTCATTAATGCTTACCTTCATGTCTTGAAGAGTCTACTTCATCCACATGAATTGTGTACAACATGCTGTTGCTGCTATATATTCTGCTTCTGTTGTAGACAGAGAGATAGATTTTTGTTTCTTACTTAACCATGCTACCAGACTTTCTCCTAGATAGAATGCACCTCCAATTGTACTTTTCCTGTCATCCACACAGCTGGCCCAATCTGCATCTGTGTATGCTGTCAAAGTGAAGATTTTTCCTTTAGGATACCAAAGTCCATACTGTGTTGTTCCTTGTAGATATCTGAATATTCTTTTTACTGCCAGAAGATGGTTTTGTTTAGGTGCTGCCTGATATCTAGCCACTAGTCCTACTGCTAGCATGATGTCTGGTCTTGATGCAGTCAGATACAACAGACTTCTAATCATGGATCTGTAGAGTTTTTGATCTATATCAGTGGATCCATCATCAACACACAGCTTACATCTCGTGATCATGGGAGTTGACACAGGTTTACAGTCCTCCATTTTGAGCTTTTTCAACATTTATTTTAAGTATTTTTCTTGTGAAATGAATATACCTGTGTTCTTTTGCTTAATTTGCAATCCCAAGTAGAAACTGAGCTCTCCAATCATACACATTTCAAACTCTGTTTTCATTTCATCAGCAAACCTTTTTGCTAGTTCTTCTCTGTTGCTTCCAAACATAATGTCATCAACATATACTACAACAATCAGAAGTTCATTTTCATGGGCTTTTATGTATAGATTGTTGTCTACACCACCTCTCTTAAAGCCTTGTTTTTTCAAATATTTATCCAGTCTTGAGTACCAAGCACGAGGAGCCTGTTTCAGTCCATATAGAGCCTTCTTCAGTCTGCACACATAGTTTTATTTGTCTGTCAATGAGAAGCCTTCTGGTTGTTCCATGTAGACTTCTTCTTCTAAGTCTCCATTCAAAAATGTATATTTTACATCCATTTGATATACTTTGAAGTTTTGGTAGCATGCAAATGCCAGGAACATTCTGATAGCTTCCATTCTGGCTACAGGGGCAAATTTTTCATCGTAATCAAGTCCTTCGACTTGTGAATATCCTTTGCAGACCAGTCTGGCGTTATTCCTGATTAGTTGTCCTTGCTCATTCATTTTGTTTTTGAAGACCCATTTTGAACCAATGATATTTTTCTCAATTGGTATAGGAACTAGTTCCCATGTATTGTTCTTTTCAATTTGGTCCAATTCTTCATTCATTGCTTTTACCCAAGAATTTTCCTTGCTGGCTTCTTCAAATTTCTTTGGCTCTATTTGTGACAACATGGCTATGTATACCTCTTCATTTTGTTCTGTTAGCTGCCTTCTTGTCTGGACCCCTGCTTTCTTATCTCCTATGATTAGATCTTCGGGATGATTCTTCTGAGTGTATCTTGAGGGGGCTTTCGAGCTCAGCCCTTCATCTTCTGTAGTCTTTCTTGTTTCATCATCATTTTGGTCTTCTTCTTCATGGTTATCTGATGGATTGCAGCAGTCAGTATCTCTTGTATTTTTTGGAAGTTCTTCATCAAATCTCACATCAATGCTTTCTACTATTTTCCAAAGAGTCTTGTTGTAGCACCTGTACCCTTTGCTTTTGGATGCATATCCTAGAAATATTCATTCATCTACTCTTGCATCAAATTTTCCAAGATTTTCATCATTATTATTTATGTAACACTTGCTACCAAAGATTCTGAAATGTTTGATTGAAGTTGGCTTTCCATGCCACAGTTCGTAGGGAGTCTTGTCACTGCTTGGCCTTAAGTGAGCTTTATTAAGGATATGTACTGTTGTGTGCACTACCTAGAAGGTTTGAGCAATATTATTCTCTTGCATCATGGCTCTGGCAATTTGTTGAACAGATCTGTTTTGTCTTTCTACTACTCCATTCTGCTGAGGTGTTCCTACAATAGTGAATTGTTGTTTTATGCCATGTTCATTGCATAGGTCAGCAAAGTCATAATCAGTGAATTCACCTCCTCTGTCTGATCTGATGCATTTAAGCTTGCATCCTGTCTGATTTTCTGCTAATGCCTTAAATATTTTGAATTTGTCTAGAGCTTCCGATTTATTCTTGAGAAAAGAAACCCATGCCATTCTGGAGAAATCATCTATTATCAACATGAAGTAGGATTCTCCACTTTGTGTTTTAGTTCTTGCAGGTCCACACAGATCCATGTGCACAAGCTGGACTGGTCTTCTTGTTGACAACTCCTCTTTGGCCTTAAAGGATGTGCGGGTCTATTTACCCAATTGACAAGATTTTCATATGGTATTAGAAGGCCTCTTTATTTCTAGCATGTCTCTGACAACTTTCTTCTTGCTTGGTCTGATGATGTGGTCAAAGCTGAGATGTCCCAATCTTTTATGCCATAACCATGACTCCTCAAGTTTGCTAAGATGGCATGCTTCATCTTCCTCTTTCACAATGTAAACATTGCTCTCTGTCCGAACACCTTTGAGCAGAGTCTTACCTGTGGTGCTTGATTTGACTTTACAGTCTTGTGCTCTAAATAGAACTTCGCAACCTTTGTCACACATCTAACTGACACTCAGTAAATTTGCTTTCAGTCCATCTACAAATAGAACATCTTGGGCCTTTCCTCTGTCGTTGTTTATGTTGACTGGGCCTTTTCCCTTGATCTTACCTGATTTTTCATTGCCAAAAGTGACATTGCCAGATTTCTTTTCATCAAGAGTTATAAACTTGCTTCTGTCTCCAGTCATGTGTTTTGAGCAGCCACTATCCAAATACCACTAGATTTTCAGGTCTTGAGCAGTTAGAGCCAAGTCACATTTATTCACCTTCTTTATCCACTGGAGGCATCCTTTTGTTTGGTATCTTTTGTGAGGTGATGAACTATATCTTCTTAGAGGACATTTGGAAGGTATATGTCCAACTTGATTGCATACAAAACATTTGATCATAATTTTTGTAGAATTATGAGTATGAACATAATTTCTTTGATTCATAAACCTTCTTGAGGTGTTAAACATCAATATTTGTACATACTTTCTACACTCAATGATTTTATGGCCAAATTCCTTATAATAAAAACAGTAACCATAGAAACTATTTGCATACCTGATGTAAGGTTGTCTCTTCCGTTTGTTTTCTTGGGGAAGTCTCTTCAACGTTTGCATCTTTTGCTGGTTTGAATTACTCCTCCTTGCATGACAATATGCAGCAATGTGTCCCAACTTGTGGCAGACATAACAGGTGGCATTCTTCATTGGAGGGAAGAATCTCCTTTGATGGTTTCCAAATTTTACATATTCAGGGGTCTTAGTATTTATTACATTCTTTGCTACTAGTGGTTTCTTCTGATCCCTGTCTTCCTTATTGCAGATTTCTTATTTTGTAGGAATTGTTTGAGCTGCTTCATCATTCTTCTTTGCTTTTACAAAAATAATCTCTCTGTCAACCTTTTCTTTTCCTTTACTTGATTCTCCTTCATAGCCTATTCCAGTCTTTATCATAGGGGATCTTTGAGCAACCAGAATTTCATTCAACTTACTAGAGCTTTTTGTTTGAGAAGAGTTTATAACCACTTTCCTTTGAGCATTTTCTAATTTCTTGCTAAGACATACTACTTCTTCTTCCAACTTTTCTTGTTCTTGAGTTTTTTCTGTGATTTGCTTAAGTAACATGTCCTCAATCTTCTTGGCTTCTTCAAGCTCTATCTTTAGCTGCTTAAGAACTTCTGAATTCTGTTCTTCTCGTACATACTTGAGGAGAAAGTCCTTTTGTTTTTTTCATTTCAGTTTGAGTCTATCAATCTCTTCTAGAGCACTTCTTAGCTCCCCCTCAAGGTCGACTTCACCTTCTTCTTCTTCATCTTCTAGCAGGAGACCTTCAAATTCTTCTATGGCCGTCAATAGGAATTCAGAGGCTCCTTCTTCACTTGAGGATTCATCTGAATCTTCAGATGTACTGTTGTCTTGTTGAGCATAGAAGGATTTTTTGCTGAACTTCTTTCCTTTCTACTAGTTCTTTGATTTATTTTTCTCTGACTCTTGAGCCTGATTCCTTACTTTCTTGTGAGGACACTTAGCAGCATAGTGTCCC
This sequence comes from Pinus albicaulis, assembly GCA_034641835.2. NCBI lineage: Eukaryota > Viridiplantae > Streptophyta > Pinopsida > Pinales > Pinaceae > Pinus > Pinus albicaulis. The sequence continues at coordinate 1,362,011,886 of CM076572.1, forward strand.
ACTCTTCCACAGTTAAAGAATTTGAAGGGGAGTTTACCTTTGTATTTACCGGAGCCTCTATCCAATTTCTTGACAAACTTTGCCTCTTCTTCATCCGAGCAAGAGCATATTTCTCCCACTTCTTCTTTCTTATTTTCTGTTTTAAAGGTTGCTTCCCTCGTACTTGGCTTCTTCTGTGGGAGCCTCATTTCATAGGCTATTAGATTTCCAAGTAGCTGGTTCATGGTCAATGTCTCCCAATCAGTTTTTCCTTCTATTGCAAACACCTTTGGATTAAACCTGGATGGAAGAGATCTTAGAATCTTTTGCACAATTATACTTTCTGGCATTTTTTCTCCAAGAGATTTCATATTGTTAATAATTTATGAGCTTTTAGGAAGAAACTGGCAATGTCTTCATCATCATTCATTTTTAAGTTCTCAAATTGGGCTCTATAGACTTGAAGTTTGGCAGTCTTTACTTTCTTGTCTCCCTCATGTATGTTCTCAAGAGTATCCCATATTTCTTTGGCAGTTTCTTTGTGCATTAATTTAATAAACTCTGCTTCACACAATCCATTCAGGATGGCATTCATGGCTTTTGCGTTAGCCACAAAGTCTTGTTTTGTTTCTTTCTCTGTGTCGGTTGCCTTTGGGGCATATCCTAATTCCACAGCAGCCCAGACTTCTATTCCTAGAGACATTATGTATGTCCTCATTCTGATTTTCTAGAAAGCATAATTTTCACCAGTGAAGAAAGGGGCTTTATTGGTTGAGCATCCTTCTTTACTAGCCATCTTGGGAACCTAGGATCTCCTTTCAGTTGTTAGACTTGTACAAATGAACCCGCTCTGATACCAATTGTTGAACTCTTAGTTAAACTGAGAAGGGGGGGTGAATTATGTTACACCATTTTTTGGTCATCTAACCTATCATCATTAGATGGACCCAAGTACACCATGTAAGACCAATTTTACCCTCAGTAAAATTTCCTTCACTATGTTAAATAACTTAATAAACAACATTTATTAGGTTGTTTATGGTCCAAACAGGAAACCCCAAAAGGAAATATTAAACAAACCTATATTTGTTTGATTTTCCTCATGGAATAATTAATTAAACTATAATTTAATTATTATTCCCAGTCATGTTTAACCCAAAAACAAAGAAATTAATGAGATAAACCCTTAGTTATCTTATTATTTTCTAGGAATAATTATTTAAACCTTATTTAGATAATATTCCTTGTTAAATATGACCAAATCACCCACCATTAATCAAATAAATCATTATTTATTTGATTATCTTCCAACCACTTCCTTAAAAAGATAAATCAATCATTTATTTATTTATTTTTCACTAATCAAGGGATTTGACCCAAGTCAAACACCCTTTCCCTCCAAAAAATATAATAAAATATTCCATAGAGGTGGATCTAGATTTGGTTAACATTATTTTAATCATGCACCAAGATCTAGAATGACCCAATATTTTGTTATAAATAGGAGGGTTCTTCCCCATCATTCCTCACCTTTTGTTGCCTACTAGATCACTCTGGATCTAGACACTTGGTCTCATTTTCACCATTTGCTCCCATTGAGCTCTATTTTCTGCATTGGGTTTTCTACACCTACAAGAGAGAGAAAGCTTAGATCTGAAGTGCTGAGGACTACAAAGAACCCATCCCATTGAGGAGAGCTGGATACACCTTCTTGTTTTCCTCTCAGGTGCCCTGTAATATAAAATTCTTTCAAAAAATCGTGTTCTTGTCTTGTCTGTTGGATGCATGGAGCAAACCATTTATTTTACTGCTTAATGTCTTTCCATTTATAGATATGTTTGTTGCAGCATTTTAATTACTAATCGCAGATCTGAAGATGTTTGGCAGCCTCTATTGTTATTGATATTGGTATGAGTGTCAAGTGGATCTTCATACATTCAAACGTGAGATGCTCTTTCAAATCAGCAGACTCCTGTGGTACAAAAACCTGACCATGCATTCCTGCAACTCTGTCTAACACCCCAGGCGGACTACGCGATGAGACATCAGGGCCGTGGCGAGGCGGATGGTGGAAGCGGAGATTTGCGTGTTGCACCTATTGCGCTGAATTGTGGTTACGATGCATTTGGATGATTTAAAATCTGCGTACGGGAATACGAACGGGGTTTTTTCCCTGATATAAAGCTGACACAGACTCCCAGTGTACATATTTGTTACCTTGCGACTGCTCGCATAACGAACGAGCTTGTTACACCGATTTTCAGTGATTTTCACGCAATTTTTAGAGTTGCTGCGTACCTTGAGAATCTTCGACTCTGTCTCGTCACCTTGACCAAGATCTGATCTGTTTTACTCATCTAAGTGGGAACCCAGCCCCTTAGGGCTTTAGTACCCTCCACTTTTTGTGGAAGAGTTTCAGCTGTTTCAGCCGTCGGTTTCAGAGCTTCAGCCCCCTCTTTTTCCAGATCTGTTACCTCACTTTCAGATCCATCGAAATCAACCTCTTTTCCTTTCAAATCACCTCTTGTCGTTTTGTTTGGACCTCCTTTTGACGGCCTCCGCCTCACCCCCTCTGGTTTTTGCTGATTTCCTTCCTTTTTCCAGCCACCTTGCCTCTGTCTCTTGGCTGTGATCTGCACCTCTTTCCTGCAGCTTTATCCTCCAGATCCCTGTCCCTTTCGACCCTAGATCTGTTGAGCTCTTTTTATGTGTGTTTTGACTAGATTTTTGCCCTCTTTTAGAGTAGTTTTGAGAGACCCACCTTTTTGGGTTAGATTGATGCATAGTTAGCTGTTAAATGTTCTGTCCTTTCAGCAATCTATATTGTTCTATGCAGATTTCTTTTCAGTTACGCAGCACACTTTTTCTTGCTCTCAAAACGAAAAGGGTTTAAAAATTAAAATTAACGCACGCCACACACTGACCCTAAGCGAAGAAGCGCCTGGTTAACACCGCCTGGCCAAGACTCTAAAATCAATTTTCACTGCACCTTTTCTGCCCTTGACCTTAATTGATTCTATCCCTTTTTTGCCCCTGTCGGTTTCCTTCTTCCTGTCATCATTGCGCCCCCAAGGCGCCTTTCCCGGAGACTTCTTGGCCTTCATCCTCAGTTTCTGGTTGATCGACCTGCTCTGCCCCGCCGTCGTCGAGCCAGTCCACCTTTGAGTCCGCACTCCGACTCCTCTCCTGATTCATCGGGCCTCCTTCTCCTCCTGGTTCCCCCCTGTCACCTTCACTATGTCTAGTCCACGGCCTAACGCTATCGGTTCTCCCGTCCCTAATGCCGGCCCTACTACTAGCGGAACCGCCACAGGAACTACCCCGGCCACCCCTGTGCTGCCGTACATTGCAGGCCTCAGCCTCCCCGATTTCCATCAGTTGATCAATGACCCCATCCACCACAATGCTAATTGGCCTGCTATGCCAACCAAGATCCCCTCCGACATCCCTAAGTTTGAGGGCCTTAATGGCGAAGATCCAACCAATCATGTCCGATCTTTCCACACGTGGTGTTCCTCCAATTCCATTACCGATGACTCCATCCATCTTCGTTTGTTCCAACGCACGCTTACCGGCGAAGCTTCTAAATGGTATGTCGAACAAGCCACCTCTACCCATACCACCTTTGAGACTCTTGCCCAAGCCTTTTTGTCATACTTCCAGCTCCCTCTCCGATACGATACTGGCACGGAGCTCTTGACTTCCTTCAAGAAATCCTCTTCAACACACCTTTCTGCCCATGTTCAGGAATGGCGAAGAAGACGGAGCTTATGTCGAGCCCCTCCCTTCGAAGATCGGGTCTACATGGACTGGTTCCTGCGCACCCTTCCTGCTCCTATCGGCAAAGATGTCGCCTCTCACTTTCCTCAAACTGAAGAAGCCGCCCTCCAAATAGCCTTGAAATATGACCTGATCTACGCTCAATCTGGTTATGTTTATACCGTTCTCCCTGACCTCCCCAGGCCCGGTGGCGCCGACGCCCCGGGGGCATCTCATTCCGCCGACGGTATCGTTGGAGCCCTTTCCCATCCGCCTGCTCAACCTCCTATGGGCTACGGTTTTCCTCCTAGAGGGGCCAGCACCTCTAGAACTCTTCCCCCTCCCGGTAGCATGTATCCAGGATATGGCATGCCTCCTTTTGCCCAACCTCCTGCTTACCTCAATGCTACCCTACCTAACCATTACCCTTATCCGCAGCCTGGTATGCCAGCTCCTCCAGCATATGCGCTTCCACCTCCCTTGCCTTCTCAACAGCCCCCTCCAGGGCAGGTCTTTGCATAGCAGGGCGCGACTAACCCCCCTTCTTCTCAAAGAAGGCGGAGAGGCAATCCAAATCAATCTGCCCTTGGTACCCGTGGACCCAATCCCGGTGTGGACCCTAACACCACCAACCAGCAACAGGGCACCCAGCCCAAGCCAGACAGGCCGCTTCATACAAATAAGCCTTGTTCGTGTTGCGGTGTTTATGGTCATTACACCCACGATTGTCCCCTCTTATCCCAGATGCGGCCGATGTGGGAGTCTCAAGCCACATTGCGCGGACAGCACGCCTCCCCTCATGCTCCTCCTAATGTGGCCACTACCCAGCCAGCTGTGTTTACTGCTCCTTTCCCTCAGCAAGGATTCGTGGCTACCCAACCACCCGACAGCCAGGTAGCCACCCCCCCTTCCCTTTCTAGTTCCTCTGATTACTAGATCCTTATGATGAACTCTGAATCCATCCTCAACCGTCGACCTACACCTTCAAACTCGGTCTCGCCAGTACCCCAAGCCTCCTGCTCATTCTGCTCCCGAGCCTCCCTCTTCAGGTCCTCCAGAGCCTCTTTCGACATCCAGTGGCCCCTTACACATCCCTCAACCCAAAGTTGAGGTTCATCCCAAGATTCCAAAGGGACCATTCCACCGAAATGCTGCTTCTGGTCGAGCCGCTCAATCGTATAGCATAGTAGATGATTTGGCGCAATCCCCTGCTGCCATTTCCACACTGGAACTCCTCCAGTCGTGCCCTTCCCAAAAGAAGGCTCTACTATCTGCCGTGGGCACTGTAGCACCTGCTGACGACCAAATGATTGTTTTCGACGCCACTCAATCGGACCACCCTCCCCTTCCTCCTTCCGTCGCCTTCCAAATCTCAGTCAAAATACGGAACGCCATCGTTTCCCAGTGTATAATTGACGAGGGGGCATCTACCTGCGTGATGTCCGCTTCGGTTTCAAAGCAACTTGGATCCCCTGAGCTGGCCCCTTCCACGATCACCCTTCGAGCGTGGGATGGTCATGCCTCCCAGCCCATTGGCTTGTTTCGTAATTTCCCTATCACCCTCGCCGGTAAGACTGTTTGCGTTGACGTCGAAGTCATTGACGCTACACCTATGCTATGTCTGTTGTCCCATCTGCAGTCTTTCGCAAGATGTCTTTCCCCCATAATGGAAAGATAGTCACCATTGACCAGTTGACATATCATGAGCCCCCCTCTCAGGCCTCACCTGAGACCACCATCTCTTCTGTAGCCAACAAGAAAACCGTCGATTCCTTGACCAGTGTCTCCCCCGGCGTTTACAAGGACTCCTCCCTGCTTGGAACTTTTCCTTGTCTCCCCCCTCCTCCTATCACTGATCCCAGCTTCTCAAATGTTTGCATGATGCAATCGTCTCAGGTTGCCCTTCGGCGGCCTGCTTCGGCTAGTCCGCAACCGCCCCTTCGCCCTCCGCAACCCGCTCCTAGCCATCCTTCTCTGCCAGTCGGACCTCTTCCTTCTGGCCCTCCTCCTACAGCTGGTATCCCTGAACCCCTTTATCCTCCTGGCTCGGTTCCCCCTGGCCTTAACCATCTCGGAGCCGTCCCTCCTGGTCATTACCCTGCTGGGCAGATCCCTTTCCTGGCTCCCCCTCCCGGAGTGTTTTATGTCCCCGTCATGGCTACCCTCTCTCTCCCTAACCTGACCTTGGGCATTCCGGTCTGGTACCTTGACCCTCCAGCCGCCACCCCTCCTGGTCATTCCAAACCCTACATGGCTTTGACACCGGTCCAACCGGTCCCCCTTGCTTCCTCCATTGCCACTGTGCCTCCTGCACCTCCACAAGACCTTCCTCCTGTCGTGATGGCTCCCGGGAAGAAAGGCAAAGCTCATAAGGGGGCAACTCATCAGGATCAGGCCGCTCCGACCATCCCTACCCCTCCTCGACCGCCAAAGCCCGCCATCCAATGTGCTTTGTGCGATATCGTCGGTCACGCCACCCACATGTGTCCTGAATTGCCCCACCTCAAGATCCTGGTCAACAAGACGTTCCCTGATTCGGACATCCCCGAAGTCTACGTCACTATCCCAGACTCTCTCCCGAAACTCAAAACCTTGCGCACAAACCACCCTTGTGCCTTGTGTGATTTCCATGGCCATTATACCCACCTTTGTCCCCGCCTTGACGAGTATCGTTCCTCCTTGGACATGTACTGCCGATTCAAGGCTCCCTCCCTCGAACCAGAGGACCTTTCTCCTCCCATTCACATTCCCCCTCCTGCGACTGAACCAGCCGATCCTTCTTCCACCATTTTTTACCTATCTTCCTCCTTGCGAGATCATACCCCTACCCTTCGACCTGCAGACACTCTCGGTTCCCTCTCAGCCGACCTTGCACCTGTTAGCCTCACTCAGCTGAGCCCCTCTCACCACGATGATCCGTCCCATATCCCTACATCCTCGGGTGACCCTCCTTCCTCCAGTCTTCCCATCTTCCAGTCCGATGAAGACATTATGGAAGCCATGACCAATCCCGAATTTCCTTGGGATGATATGCACCATCGCACATATTTCCTCCCACAGTAGTCCCACGACCAATATGCTGTGGAAACCAAAGACTTCATTCCCCATGCAGTCAATTGGTTCAAAAACCCTATCCCTGCACCTGATGCTTTCGAAGAAGGAAACATGGCCAATGTCTCTCCTACCATAAAAATTGACATTTCAGTCAAACCAGGCATCGAAGAATACATCACCTTGGGCGCCCAATGCACCCCGGAAGAAATTGAAGCTTACACCAATCTTTTCAAATAATTCCACGATATCTTTGCCTGGTCCTATTCTGAAATGCCCGGACTCGATCCTGCCATTGTCGAACATCATATCGACACATGGCCTGACGCCAAACCAGTCCGTCAAAAGTTGAGACCCATCCATCCTTCCCGACGTGACGCTATCAAAGCCAAAATCGATAAGCTCAAGCAGGCTGGTTTTATTTACCCCATTGAATACACCACTTGGGTGTCTAACCCAGTTCCCGTTCTCAAGAAACAAGGCACCATCCGTGTCTGCACGGACTTTCGTGACTTGAACAAAGCTTGTCCCAAAGACAACTTCCCCACACCGTTCATCGACCAAATCATTGACGAGTGTGCGGGGCATGAGGTTCTATCCACCATGGATGGTTTCTCTGGATACAACCAAATTGCTATCTGTCCTGCTGATCAACTAAAAACCGCGTTCATTAGTCCGTGGGGAACTTTTGCTTACCGGGTCATGCCTTTCGGCCTTAAAAACGTCGGCACCACCTTTCAACGGGCCATGTCTTACTGCTTCCACGACTTAGCTCATATTATCCTTGCTTATTTAGATGACCTCACTGCGCGTTCTAAGCATCGGGCGCAACACCTCCACGATCTGCGCACCATTTTTCTCCGATGTCGCAAGTATAATATCCGCCTTAACCGGTTGAAATGCGTTTTTTGCGTTCCCGCCGGCCATCTCTTAGGCTTCATCGTGTCTAAGGACGGTATCACTCTTGACCCTTTGAAAGTTCAAGCCCTTCTTGAACTCCCCATTCCGCGTACCCTTCGCCAGCTCCAAAGCCTCCAAGGCAAAGCTAATTTTCTTCGTCGGTTCGTCCCTGACTATGCCACCACTGCACATGGGTTCCTTAGAATCCTCCACTCTCATATCCCATTTGTTTTGGATAACTATGCTCACGAGTCTTTCGCTGCCCTCAAGCAGGCTCTCACATCTTCTCCCTTAATCCACCCTCCCGACTTTGATCGGGACTTCATCCTGTATATCTCCGCTTCCACCTATTCGGTCGCTGTAGTCCTTATCTAAGAGGATGACCATGGCGTCGAGCATGTGATTTACTATGTCAGTAAGAACCTTGTGGGACCCCCTATCTCATACTCCTATGAAGAAAAATTAGCGTTGGCTGTCGTGTTCTCAGTCCAAAAACTTCGTCATTATATTCTCATGCGCTCCACCAAGGTTGTGACTAATTCCAACCCTATGGCCTTCCTATTGAGTCGTCGTATCCTCACTGGGAAGTACGCCTGTTGGGTCGTTATTCTTCAGGAATTCGACCTTGAATTTGTCACCCCAAAAATTAAGAAAGGTTTATCCCTCGCTGAGCTCATTTCTGAATTACCTACCGGATCGCAAGACACTCCCGTTAATGACGATTTTCCTGATGAACACATTTTCGCCATTACTTCCGATGACCCGTGGTATGGCGATATTCTTACTTATTTGCGAACCCAAAAGTTCGCCCTCCACCTTGACCGTGAGGCTCGCCGACGTATCCGACACCAGGCCCCCCGATACCTACTTATCGGTGACGACCTCTATCGTCACGGGGTTGATACTGTCCTTCGTCGTTTCCTCACACACGCTGAAGCTGAACAGGTCCTTAATGCCTGCCATAGCGGTGCTTGCGGTGGCCACCTCTCCGGTCTTGCTACTGCCCAAAAAATTATGCGCACTGGGTATTTTTGGCCTTCTCTCTTTAGTGATTGCATTGAGGCAGTCAAACACTGTCCCAATTGCCAGCATTTCTCCCCTAAGGCGCGAGCTCCCCCAGCTCCCCTCCATCCGGTCGTCTCAACTGGTCCCTTCTGTAAATGGGCCATCGACTTTATGGAGTGTCGCCCGCCATCCACTGGTAGCCACAAGTATATCATCGTGGCGGTCGATTATTTCACAAAATGGGCCGAGGCCATGCCAACATTCAACAACACGGCAGCTACCGCGGCCCTCTTTTTCTTTAACCATGTTATCGCTCGATTCAGGGTTCCCAAGAAACTGGTCTCTGATCATGGCAGACATTTTGAAGATGAGATATGGCGTGAGCTATCCTCCCTGTTGGGTTTTGAGCACCAATATTCCTCCTCCTATTACCCCCAAGGTAATGGCCAAGTTGAAGCAGTCAACAAAACCCTCAAGACTATGCTCCAACGAACGGTAAATAAGCACAAAACCAACTGGCATCTCATGCTCTTCCCTGCCTTATGGGCCTATCGAACTTCTGTTAAAACCGCCACCGGGTTCACTCCTTTCCACCTAGTTTTTGGAGAGGAGGCAGTCTTACCGATCGAGTGTGAAATTCCCTCCCTACAACTAGCCTTTGAACTTCTGCCTGACACCCAACCTCTAGAACAATGACTTATCATGCTTGAGCGTGCTTCCGAAGACCGCCGTGTTGCCTTGCAAACCATGGAAGCGGCCAAAAAACGCACCAAAGCTCAGTATGACCGAAAAGTCCAGCCTCGTACTTTTCACGAAGGCGACCTTGTTCTAGTATATGACTAGGCCCATGATGTCCTTGGTCATAACAGATCATTGGTACAGGCCTTACATCATCAAGTAGCGACCTCTAGGAAGGGGCATACCTCGGCAGAGGATTTCCTCACATCCCTTCAATCCTTCAATGCACCCTATCTAAGAAATACACTTAGCATTTCCTTCCTAAATGTATGTTTTATTTTCGATAGCGATTTATTTTCCGCATTTTTCCTCCTTCACTGTGACCCATTTCTGCCCAGTAAGGCCAACTCACCTTCAATTAAATCAAATTTCCTCACTTACGACACTTGTACTCGAGGCACCACATTGCCCCATTACTTGTCCATGTTCGTGTCGATTTTCGTCATGAGTTCCCACCTTGTACTCATGCTTCCATGGTCCACCATTGGGGCCTTTACTGTGTGGCAACACCATCGAGTCGCCCTTGTTTAGAGCATCCAAGTTGAGTCATCATTGCATCCATGGAGTCTATACCACGTCCCTTTGCACCCCACTATAGCCCTCCATCCTTCATTGCTTGGTCTCTCTCTTGTGTCGCACATTATGACCTTCAGTCTCACTGTCCCCTATCCCTTATGATCTTGTGTCAGTCGCTGCCATGTCATCCATGCTCTTTATGCTCTAACAAGGGAAGTCGTCCAGTCGCTACTCAGTCCTTCCCATTTCCACTATCGTCATTAGTGTCAGTCTGTCCGTCGCTCTATTGTTTTTTTCTCGTGCCTTAGTTGAGGATCTCTCATTGCCTCACCTATGGCGGACCTCCTTCTGTCGACATCAGCACATCCATTCCAGAAGCCGGGCGGTGTACCTTGGTTCCAGCTTCCACTCTTGTTCGGTGCCTCAGATCAGGCTGGGGGATCTCTCATTTCCCTTTGACTTGATCGTTTCTCCAGCTCCTTTCAGCATGATCGAGATTCGTATACTTAACGGTCCAAGGATCTGTGCGTCAAATTTCTTGATGATTCCCCGGGGTGTGTGTGAGATGTCTCAAACCCTCCCGAGGGGGGTGGCCCCCGCATGTAGCCCCCACATGCCTCTGGATGATCTTTCTTTGCAAATTCTTCTCGATGTTGCCTCTAGATTTTGATGATGTTGGCCTACACGGTGTGACTTTCGATTTGCCCATCAATCAGATTTAGAGCCCTTCCCATTTATAGGGGGAATTGGTGTATAGGGGGAATTGGGTTGTATTTATCTCATGTACCGTATATTATTGTACTGTTCCCACATATCCCAGAAAATAAGATATGTGAGACTTTGTCTCTGATGGACCGCCCCCGATTACGTGGCTTGCAATTTCATGGTTCGGTCCCTTGTTTACTCGACACACTATTCTTTTGTACTTTGTCACGGCGGGCATAGGTATGCCTCCCCCGCCGCCTTCAGCACAGGTACCCTCTCATAAAAAGAGACTTGTTGCACCTGCGAGTCTCGTCTCCTCAGGGTCTAGTCCTTCAGCACACTATCTACCTTGCATTTCTCTCTCTGACTTCCCTTTTTTTGTCTAGTGATTGAGTTCTTACAATGTACTTCGGTCATACGATTTGCTCCTGACACTCGCACGCTGGGGGGCAATCTGTTACACCATTTTTTGGTCATCTAACCTATTATCATTAGATGGACCAAAGTACACCATGTAAGACCAATTCTACCCTAAGTAAAATTGCCTTCACTATGTTAAATAACTTAATAAACCACATTTATTAGGTTGTTTATGGTCTAAACAGGAAACCCCAAAAGGAAATATTAAACAAACCTATATTTGTTTGATTTTCCTCATGGAATAATTAATTAAACCATAATTTAATTATTATTCCTAGTCATGCTTAACCCAAAACAAAGAAATTAATTAGATAAACCTTTATTTATCTTATTATTTTCTAGGAATAATTATTTAAATCTTATTTAGATAATATTCCTTGTTAAATATGACCAAATCACCCACAAATAATTAAATAAATTATTATTTATTTGATTATCTTTCAACCACTTCCTTAAAAAGATAAATAAATCATTTATTTATTTATTTTTGACAAATAAAGGGATTTGACCCAAGTCAAATACTTTTTCCCTCCAACAAATATAATAAAATATTCCATAAAAGGTGGATCTAGATTTTGTTAACATTATTTTAATCATGCACCAAGATCTAGAATGACCCAATATTTTGTTATAAATAGGAGGGTTTTTCCCCATCATTCCTCACCTTTTGTTGCCTACTAGATCACTCTGGATCTATACACTTGGTCTCATTTTCACCATTTGCTCCCATTGAGCTCTATTTTCTGCATTGGGTTTTCTACACCTGCAAGAGAGAGAAAGCTTAGATCTGAAGTGCTGAGGACTAAAAAGAACCCATCCCATTGAGGAGAGCTGGATACACCTTCTTGTTTTCCTCTCAGGTGCCCTGTAATATAAAAATTCTTTCAAAAAATCGTGTTCTTGTCTTGTCTATTGGATGCATGGAGCAAACCCCTTTATTTTACTGCTTAATGTCTTTCCATTTATAGATCTGGTTATTGCAGCATTTTTATTACCAATCGCAGATCTGAAGATGTTTGGCAGCCACTATTGTTGTTAGGGCTATTATTTATGCGTAGCTAAAGTGGTCCTTTTTCGTACATTTCGACGAAGGATTCATACTAACAAATTAGTTTAACACATTCATAATATTTTAAACTTTTATTAAACCTTATTTAAACCTTCATTTCATCTCTAACTTAATATGTGAGTAATCTTAGAATGTGAGCAGCAAGTATTAATATACTATAACAGCAGACTTAATATGAGAGCAGGAAGTATTAAGCAGATGATATAAATCATATCAACATACAAACATCATGCACAGAGACACCAGATATAAGTGGAAACCCATAAAGGGAGAAAACCACATCTTATTATTGTTGTGATGAAAAGGCAAGCTCCAACTCCCTCTCACCACTGTTTTTCTGCAGGCACCAACCTACAGGATGCTCCTACCTCAATTCTGAAAGCTACAACTTGCAAGGAAGCACCAACTCCCTTCAATTTTCTGCAGGAACCAACCTACAGGAGGCTCCAACCTCAGTCAGCTACAACTGACAGCTATCAAGCTGCAACTTGATAGGGAAGCTCCAACTTCCTCAATTTATCAACCTGGATGTTTGCTGATTTACCTCAGATATCAGCTCTATTCTGTAGCTTCTCTTTCTGCTCTTCTTCTCTTAATATTCTCATCCTCACACTTCTATATTCTGCCTTCTCTCGATTTTCTCTCTAAAAACCTCTTTTTGCATATCAAATTGATATTATATATAGAGATCCTCACATGACTGTTTGTATTTCACAAGGAATTTGGAGTGAACAGTCATGACTCTTTGGCTTTTGTCTTCTTATTCCTTTATCCAACTTGATTTTAAAATTATAACAATATGTACAAATTTCCATGCTATAGTGGGATTTTGTCTTTTCCTTAGGATACTTGCCTTTGCATCACAAACAATATAAACAATAAAAATATTTACATTTTTAATTACATATTTCAATTTCACTCAGCTCCTTTTCTGGATTTTGGCTTTACTGGATTTGTCTTTTCCTGCTGCTGTTAAGAACCTGTTCTACGTACTCTTTGTTTACTGTCATCTGCATATTCCACCTGTTCACTGCACTTTTGAATCCCTTATTAACTCGTAAACCTTAATATATATTTGATTTGGGCCCACACACACAACACATTGCTAATGTGGGGTCAACACAGCCGAATCGTACCTTCGATAAATCCACGTGCCCATCCAACGGTTTTTATCACGTTGCCTCGGCCTTGACGATCCAATGGATATCGCACAGGCTACTTGCACGAACAATAACACGCGATGGCGCACCGTACCTGGGTTATCCTTCGCGCACCTTCAGAACACAGCCACCGTCAGATCACTTCCCTCTAGATCGACGGCTTGTGTCAATATCGCTCCGCATCTTTGGTCGATGGTTAATGTGTGATGGCGCGCTGTGGAGAGCAGTTTTCATATTCGCTCAGGGACACGTGTCAGATCCTCTATGGAATCGCTGCGATTTCATGAATACCACTTGCCCGTCAAAAGCGGTGTGATATAAACCAGAAACCACCGTCACTGTTCACTCCAAACCACACTCACTGTTCCTCTCGGTCACGGTTCCGCTTCTCCACTCCAGGTTCCGGTCTCGTACAAGGTTCTGCCTTTATTATTTCGTTTCTTTTGATCATAAAGCGCTCCACTTCAATGTTTCTTTATATGATTCCGCTTACCCCTAACTGTTTGATATTACAATTTATGCACAGCATGACCACCAGAATACATTATATTGCCATATATTCTTTTAATAACCCACAGGGTTGGGTTCACGGTAACCATCCTTAGCATTTCATCATTTCAACAATGCGTGCAGGATCATCATTTACACCGTATTTTATATACAGGCATTCAACATAAGTACTCTTCGTCATTTTGACCAGTGATATTTTACCCTCAACACAGGTTTTTTAACAAACATTATCCATCATTAAATAGACACCTCTATATATATATATACACATAGAATTCAATTAAATCATTGCACAGATAACCCTAAAATGATTTCTTTCTTCACCGCACTCTACTCTGCCTCCCTAACTCTGCAGCCCTACGTTTTCTTCTTTGCTGCCTCCATTGTCTATCTCTATCTTTGCTACCTTCTTTGCCATAAATGACAACATTTCCAACAGAGGTATCCCTGCAGGTGAGGTGGAGATATCCCTGTACTACTACATGACCTTGTAAATTTTTTTTTTTGTTGTGCGGAGGCACCCTGTCTCGAGGCCGTGGCCACAATATTCTTCTCGCCCCAAAGGAGGATCATCAAGAGAAAAAATATCTTGATTTTGGAAATAAGCTTACTACATTTTTTTTTAGTAACCAAAGAGATGGCGGTAGCCGATGCTACCTCAGGTATCCTGTAAAACTTATTTCCCAAAGTAACAATCACAACGTGAGGTATAGATTCATACACAACATGTCTCTTTCACAAGTATGGTTGGCATAATAATACATCAAAAACATCAAGAGGAGAAATGTCACATAATACCTCATCCATGAAGGGCTTGATGTTTTAGGGAAGGTGACACTATTGGCTAACACAGAGATCTTGTCCTTGGTGAAGCCACCCAATGGGGCACTACTATGGGTGTGCTATGGTCGGCAAGCCCAACCGCTTCACAACCTCTACTGAAATGAGGTTATTTTGGCTCCTGTTGTCGACAATGAACTGCAGTGTGGAAACCTTTACCCATATCTAGGAATGGAAGAGGTGCTCCCCCTCCTCTAGATCTTCAGTTTCTTCCTTATGTATCTTTGTGGTGGAAACAGTGGAATTGGGCTTCACATCGATAATCTTTTTTCCTTTGTAATTCCGCTTGTCGGGTTCTAATTCATATTCAAAGCATGCATTTGATTTAGAAGCCTTCATCTTGGCCACTAGTGATTGCTTGGCTCAACGCTCACTTGTGTTGTGGGTGGAGCTCTTATGGAACTCACACCACTTGCAAGTGTCCTTCTTTGGCTTCATGATGTTGTTATTTTCTTATGACTTTGGCGGGTTTTTCTCTCTTATTTAGTTTGAACTTATGCTCAATCTTGGCAACATACCATTATGCTACACCAAGCGAGGAGATATTGAGGAAATACATTTCTTCCTGAATGTGTATGTGCGGACAACTACGGTACTTCAACACTAAATGTTTCTCTGAATCTTTGATACCAAACTTTGTGCACAGGGCATGGAACACATTCGTCAACTCACACACATCTTGATCCCTTTATTTCCGCAGCGTATTCCATTGTATGTACTTGTCCTCATAGCTCTCCATGGGATAATATTGCTGATGGTGTCTTGGAAATAATCCCAAGTGAGCTTATATGAGAACAGAGAGGTTTCCCTCTCGTCCTTTTGCTCATAGTAGGTTTCCCACCAGCCCTTGACATGGGGGCAACTTTGAGAAGTGCAAAAGTAATTTTTCCTGGTTGGAAAATTCATGAATCAATAAATATCCTTCTAATAGATTCAACCATCTATCTACGACATCTGTATCTATTTGGCCCTCAAATATTTGAATGTCAAAATTTACTTGTACCTTAAAAGGAGTGGTGCCTCCAGAGTGGTTTTTGGATGCAGATGGTGGGCAACCGTTGAATGATCTGGGAAAATTTATCCATCATCGCATTACTTTGTTTCTCGAGGGCCTCCTCGAGCAACATTTTGATAAGATCTCCTGCTCCCTCATTTTT
This sequence comes from Pinus albicaulis, assembly GCA_034641835.2. Classification (NCBI taxonomy): domain Eukaryota; kingdom Viridiplantae; phylum Streptophyta; class Pinopsida; order Pinales; family Pinaceae; genus Pinus; species Pinus albicaulis. Next base: position 1,362,027,695 of record CM076572.1, read on the forward strand.
CTTTTCTTCCCCCATGGATGGCCTTTAGGGTTTGCGAGGATGATCTTGCAAAGGTTCAACCAAATCGAGCCTTAATTCCTTATACCCCGATCTTGTTGGGGACATGAAAAGAAGGATCGAGAAAGAGTAGACTTCTTTGATACCACTAATCTGAAATTATGCAGGAACACAATAAAATATATAAATACACATAAACGCAGAGATGTAGGATAAACAAAACTTCATTTCATTAATATCAAATAAGTGAAATATGCTTACAGACATAATGGAAATAAACTAGCTAGGGCACTGGTAACTTATCTCTGATAAGAGATGTGGCAGATACAGGCCTCTAAACTGTGTTACAATGAGGCTCAAGGGCCTTTTTATGATTGAACAACATATTAAAACCCTAAAAAACCAAAACCCTAACCCTAGGAGATGAAACGTCAATCATTTGTGGGCCCCGTTGGGGTTAATTAGGCAGCCAACTTCTCGGGCTCGTAACTTGGTCATATTATCTCCATTTGGCACATATGATATATCATTGGAAATATCTTTGAGTACTAAAATTTTTTCCACTATCCCTTGCATACAATTGTGAGCCTGCTACAGACCTAAAAAAACTTCGTTTAGGGGGTCAAAACTACTCCGGAAGTTCAGGACCCGAAAAACTGCTAAAAATAGTAAATGCTGCTATAAAAAGGGAAAATGATGAAACTGGCTGAAGGTCTAGGTGGAATAGGTGGTTTGTCACCAATATCCACCTCTATTGTACATAAAAACCTAAATTATTGTACGTGTGAGCAGAAATGATTTGATTTCAAAGTCTTCCTTCACTCTTGATTTTTCCTTTTTTCCTTGACTTTCGCTCTTATTCAACTTATTCAATGCTCAAAATGAGTTGAATTATCATGCTATATATACACTCTTCAAGTGGTTGAATAGGCCTCTTATAGTATGACTTCATCTTGATAGGGCTGACTTGTTATTGGGATTCCAAATTATCTAAACAATAACGTTTCTTTCTAAATACAAATTATCCCTAAGGGTATTTTACGTATGACAATAATTCTTCTGACTCAAGACAAATATTTCTTGACTTGGAAAACCCTAGGAGCATGAAATGCATGTTTGACCTAGATGACCATTAAAAGGAGCATGGAACCCATGCTTGAAAACCAATATTGTCTTTCTTCTTTTTCTTGATACATAAAATATACATAATGACATAAGTACAAAAACAATTATGAAGACTAAACCTAGTTATTTTTCCAACACAATGGAGAAGGTAGTTGGTTTGATTATGGTGTTCCTTAATAATCTATATGGCATCACTATCCTATAGTTGGAGTCAAATTTTTATATGGTTTTATGTCATAGATCAACTAGAGTAATTTTACTTCATACTTGAACATATATTCCTCTAGATGGAGATTAAATTTTAAATCTTGAAAGTGACACATGACCTTCACTTATTAACCATGAACTTACTTATTATTTATAATTTAGAGTCAATTTCAATGTTGCGGTGTTTCGTCACACAAGGTCAATGGAAATGGTTTTTCCTTTTAAAGGGATAGTAAAAAAAGGAAATTTGGTGTAGTCATCCTCTCATTAGATAACCTACTTAGAATTGAAAGGTTTAGCTCGCTCTGACATGAAATCGTTTCCAATTTTATTTATTTCTTCCCCCAAACTAGAAGGGAATTTGATGGGAAATTTCAAAGAAAACCCCTCTTTTTCATGTTTGGTTCAAGTCATTTCAATGTTGCGGTGTTTTGTCACACAAGGTCAATGGGAATGGTTTCTCCTTTTAAAGGGATAGTGAAAAACAATGAAATTTGTTGTATTCATCCTCTCATTGGATAACCTTATGTGTTAGCTTCATATAACATGTTATGTAATAAAAAATGGATGTCATATGGTTGAGATATTATCAAATTTTCCAAAGAATCATTTTACCATCTCTATTTTCCATCCATTATCCATTTTCACTCCATCACTTTAATTCACAGCAATAGTTCCAACACTTAGTCAATTTTATGTTGCCATCATGATGAGATGACTCACCACCACTCCATTTCCATATTATCATCCTGACACCCTACTTCTACACATAGTAATTTTCTATACTTATCCATTTAATGTTCATGGATTAAGAGTGGGTCTCACTATACTTACACATTTAATGTTCATAGATTAAGATTGGGTCTCACTTAGCCTCACCTCACTTCATCTCCCTCCCACATCTTGCCCCACTTTTATACTTAGTCCCTTATTTAGTTTTTTCTTTGTTCCTTTTTTTTACTTAGTCTTTTCTTTAGGATTTACATTTTACTTTCACAATATTTTTGTGAACCTCCACATTATTTTATTTTTTATCTTCTTCAATGTAATTGTTACACCATTTTTTTGGTCATCTAACCCATTATCATTAGATGAACCCAAGTACACCATGTAAGACCAATTTTACCCTAATTAAAATTGCTTTCACCATGTAAAATAACATTTGTCTATATTTCCTGGTCATATTTAACCCAAAATAAGGAAATTAATTAAATAAATCATTATTTATTTAAATATTTCCTAGGAATAAGTTATTCAAATCATTATTTAAATAATATTCCTAGTTAAATTTGACTAAATCATTTTTAAATAATTAAATAAATCATTATTTATTTAATTATATTCCCACCATCTCCCTAAAATAATAAAAAAATCATTTATTTATTTATTGTTTATAAATAAAGGAATTGACCCAAGTCAAAAGACCTTTTCCCTCCAACAAATATAATAAAATATTCCTAAAGGGTGATTCAAGAATTTGCTTAGTAATATTTTATTCATGCACCGAGTTCTAGAACACCCCAATATTTTGTTATAAATAGAAGGGTTTTCCCCATTCATTAGTCACCTTCATTGCATTAGATCACACTAGATCTATTCTTGGTCACCATTTTCCATTTTTGCTTTGTGAGCTCCCATTGAGTTCTATGTTTGTCAGGGTTTTCTACCACAATAAGAGAGAGGAATGTTAGACCTGAAATGCGGAGGACTTTCAAGAACCCATCCCATTGAAGAGAACCGGAAAACACCTTTATTGTTTTCCTCTCAGGTGCCCCATTCTTTAATATAATACAAATCATTCTTTTAAACACTTTGTTCTTGTCTTGTCTATTGGAAGCATGGAGCCATATTATATTTTATCTTCTTAATGTCTTTTGTGCTTAGATCTGAATTTGTGCAGTAGACTTAAAGATATTTTGCAGCCATAATTGATGTTAGGGCTATTTTTTATGCGTATCTAAAGTGATATTTTACGACGAAAGATTCATACTAACAATAATATTCCCAAATGGGAAAACTCAACAATACATGCACAGAAAATGCATTTTTCATAAATATAAGCATTAACAGAAAAATACAGCCCATGGATCCATTATATCTGCTATTATAACACTTATATCTAAGAGGAGATCATAAAAAAATGACTTTAGCTTAGTTAAACAGACCTCCCAGGCTCAAAACAACCCAAAAACACTGAAACCCCAAGACTACTACAACTCAAAATTACTGCAGAAAGTGACAACATAGTTTATGTGAGGGTTTATACTCAAAAATATAGAGACAAAACAGATTTTATAATTTATTAATCAATGAAGTGTAAAAACAGAGATCTAGTCTCTTTTACATAGATCCAAGATGACCCGGCAAGGGTTTCTTGACAAACATGATAAACATGAAATATTTTTTGTAGATATATGGCTGAATCAAACTGTATAGCTGAATCTCTACATAAAAATGGTGAAACATGCAAAGAAATGGTTTTAGACTCTCCTTTCCGGGAAAAAGGTTGATCCTCCTCCTAGGAAACTAGCTCATAAAAGTGGGGCTTTAACCCCTCCCACTGCAAAACCCTGAAAATAACGCAGTTTCTCCAAGGGACTGCACTGTATTCGTAGGTGAATGCTTGGCCAAGTGCCTGATAGTGGAAATAATGCAAAAAATGCTCCCCTCATATTTCTTAAACAAGATCTCCAAGCAAGAGTGGGGAATTCCCGCATGAGAAAACCCTTGCACTAAACAGTGCAGAAAAATTATCTAAATAGTTGAAGCATGAAAATAAGTCTAAACAGACCTAGTCATAAAATCATAATCTTCAATCCCATATGGCTACCATTCCCTCCATTATATACTTGATGAGCTTCCTCACCATGGGTCCCACCCATTTATGAGGTTACTTCCATGCAAAGGCTCCTCCTCCAAAATTACGTTGTTCAGATTAGTACCAATATTCCATTTACAATGTTGTTTGATTTAGTCAACCATGACTAAGTCTTCATGCACTTTCTCCATTCACACCCAAGCTGCCTTTATTTTGACTAGCTGGATTGATCTTCATTCACACTGAGTTGTCTTTATTTATGATCCACTCCTCACATATTAATTCTGTTGACTTGGTCAAACTTGACCTCGTCCACCCATATTAGACCTTGTTCACACATGAGGATTTTTTATCTAGTTATTAACATGATCCCTTTTCAGATTAAGATGGATTTTATGCATACTTAAACAACTTATGGGCCTCCTTACCCATTTATTCATCTAACTAGATATTAAGAGAAAAATTAATATTCCTATTAGCCGCATGCTAATTTAGGAATATTAAATTCAACCTCATTTCCTATGTTTTTGGGCCCTTTCCTTTGGAAAACCTCCCGAGGAAGTGTAAGCATGGTGGAATTATCTTTGAGTGACACTTTGAAGATATGTATTGGACACAAATGAATTTCCTTTGGTGCACCTCCCAAGGATATATGGAAGAAAAGTGGACCTATATCTATGTGACACTTGCAAGTTATGGATTGGACATATATCCTTTGGAAGTTACTTGGCATGATTATTGGGTGTGGGTGGTGACTAAAAGTTTAAACTACACAGATGCTACACAAAGTTCCATGGCTCTTTTTACTTCATATAAAAATAATACGGGGATATCATTCCTTATAAATTGTTAAAAATGGCCTCTCAAAATGCATGTGGGATAAATAGGATAGATTTATAAATCAAAGGCCAAATATTCCGATGGAGAAAATCAATAATTACCAAGTCACTATATTCTAGAGACCATCATTTGGGCTCTTGATGTCTAAACTTGGTGAACAAGACCTTGCCAGAAAGATGGAGATACAAATAAAAACTTGGAAATGGTTTCCATGGTTGAAATGAAATTTATAATACCCAAAAAATTCAAATATATTCATGACAATTTCTGAATTGGAATCAAATTATTATTGAAAAATGATTGATTGAAAGGGAAATATGAATGTATAAAGGAAGACCTAGTTGGAGGCACAATTATCAAAAATTAATATCTAATATATGTATTAAAATTAATGGAACAAATGGGTGAACACCATAACAATAAATAAGTTCTAAGAAGATGTCAAGAAGGTTATGAAAAAGATGTGTAGCACATTCAAAGGGCATTTTTTTGGTTGGTTTTGGCTTTTTGTTGGGTTTCTTACTGAAAGTGAGTTCTGCCTTTCCAATATTTGTGAATCAGGATGCATAAACTTATCCTTCATATTTTCTTTAGCCTGTTTCATCCCATTAGGTTTTCCCTATATGTTGGCAACAAGAGGATCTAGGATTGATCAACTCTTTTAATTTATTATTCCAAGCATCTCCATAATATTTCAAGTCTAGAGGAGAAACATCTGTGCTTGTAAAAATCAAATGTAATAATTTCAATTTATCTAATGGCTATTGAAATATTTTTGAGAATTTTTCATCCATAAACTTGTTACATTTGATATATTATTATTGATTTCTTCCCTAATAACTATTCAAGTTTAATTTATTTCTATATATCTGTGTGGTGGTATGTCAATGGATTCCTGAGGATGTGTTGCTTTACTAAATTTTTTGATATAAATCAAGCAATCCTTTAGAGTTATTTTATTTTTCTTTCATTTTGCAAAGTCATAACTGATATTGAATTCACATTATTCTAAAAGTGATTTAGGGGATCAAAAATATTCTAAAAAATAAAAGTGCTAAAAAAAACCTAAAATTAGTGCCAACCTGTAGTGCTTGTCATCTTTATTCCAACACCACTTGAATCGCCTCAATCTGATGTCGTATGAGGAAGTTATGATGTTCTGAAGTTTTTTCCCAACAACTAAAATGTCAACTTGCAAGGTTGACTGGGTTGCTAACTCGATGGGCCATATGATGACATCATCAAATAACTGTGTAGGGTAGGGTGTCAAATGGGCCAATCCTATGTCGATACGTGGCAAGTTGTATAGGAAATGTTGGCACATTTTTATTGGTAACTTGGTTTGAGGTAGCCCAATCATGAGTCACCACGTGGCCCAATGGAAGGGTGCCACATGGCCATCAAAAACTATGCCAAAATTTTTATGGGTCAACTAGCCAGCCTTGTCGTGATCAAATCCACAACCTCCACTAAAAAAACTGGATGTTGAACCTTTGGGCTACACGTTGAACCTTGCTATAACTATCTAACGGTTTATATTTAAACTATAATGGGTTTGGAGTTGGTGGGAGGGGCGGGGCACATGGCCCCAACCCATGGTTTTATGACCCACATATAACGGAGCATAAAGGAGTTGAGGGCTGTGAAGTTAAGCCCTAACCCAGGGCCATATGACACATCATAGAACCTTAGCAGAGGAAAAGATAATAGGGGAAAGTTGTTAAGCCCTGGCCCCAGTTCCGTTGATCACTGTGAGACCAAATCCTGAAGCGAAGGGAGCTAAGGCCAGAGGGGTGGGCACATGACCCAACCACTGGCCACATGGCACCAAAAAACTGAAAGAGGGGGCTAAGAAATCAATTCTCTAGGCATTATCAGCATGGTTAAGTAGGCGACAAATTACACCAGTTGCGGCGGGAATCCTGCCAGTCTTAGAAGAAATTATCGTTTGACGGTCAGTGAAAAGGTGTATTTCGTAGCATAGTTAGAAAATTTTATTGATTTGGAAGACAAATAGCTGGGAAATGGAGAAAGAGGCCTAGGGTGGTCCTTCTTCAGCCTTTCTGAGCCCAATAAGAGCCTAGACAAGGGTTTTTGGGTGTTCTAGACATAATGACAATGCCATTTTTACAATTTGAGCTATGTAAACTGATTTAATTTCATATTTGAGCATATAATTTAAAGGGCCAACATTGGAAGTTGGACCCGAAGATGTAGCCTAGGAAGGGTGAAATTCGTCATTAAATTGTTGTTTGTGTGATGTTGTTCATGGTCTATTTTGCTCTATTTTAAATTTCCTACAAAACTTAACTAAAAACACTAAGATTATGTGCTCTTGAAATTGATCCATTTCCCACAAGACATAAATTTACTTGCAATTTTTTTATGAAACATTCAAGTTTTTAATTTCAAATCAGTTTGGTATCAGAGCATGGTTGTTTTGAAGGTTTAACTATGTTTGCAAGTTTTTTCTTGATTCTTAAAAGGTTAAAGTTGAAAAGAGTAGAAGGAGTGCTTGAAGAGCCAAACCCTCAAATTGGTTCAAGGAGGTCACAAACTCCTCAAAATACACCACTCATGGAACATGAAGAAGGACATGAGATGATGCCTAAGGATGACAGAGATTTAAAAAAAGATTTCTATGACATGTCTGAGATGGTGAAAGTTTTGTATGAGGAGAGAACAACACAGTTACATGGAGAGAGTTCAAATTATCCAAAAGGTAATGGTGGTGATGGGAGAAAGCCTCCACCTCCACCACCTCCTTCACCTCCATCTTCACCTTCATCCTCATCTCCTTCTTCACCTGAACATACTCCTCCAAGATCTCCAAAAGGACATGGAAAGTCTCCTTTGTTAAAGCTTGATGTCAAGTTTGAATTTCCAATTTACAATGGGGAAGTAAATGCTAAAATTTTTGATAATTGGGTTCGTCAAATTGAAGTCTATTTCAGGATTCAAAGGATTAAGGATGATGTGACCAAGATCCAAATTGCTTCTCTTTTTTTGGAAAGTGCAACTCTCATCTGGTGGGAGGCCAAAACTCAAGAAGACTTAAAGGAAAGTGGTAAACTTATCTATTATTGGAATGATTTTGTAGCTCCATTAAGAAGGAAATTTTATCCATTAGCTTACATGCAAAAATAAATTATGGATTGGAAAATTTTTAGACAAGCTAAAGGTAAGAGTGTTCAAAGTTACACACAATAATTTAGAAGAAGAGCTTTAATCTTGGGCTAATATTTGTCTTCACAAGACACTCTCCTTAAATACATAGGCATATTACATAGTTTTTTCCCACCAATCTAGATGAAGTATGTGTTCAAGAAACTCATTTAGAAGCAAGAGGCAAGAATGTTCCTCAGGAGACTAGCAAGAAACCATCCAAATCTAGAGATAAAGGAAAGGGATGTTTAAAGGAAAAGTAAAAAATGAATGCTATAGTCAATAAATAGGGAGAGAAACTCACATGAAAACCACACGATATTCATCAATGAACCTCTAACATATCACGTGTGTTTGTGGCATACTAAAAAAAACCCTTAAAGTGACTACATATTGGAAAATACCTCTAAAAATCACATTATTTAACCCCCTACCAATGTGAAACAAATGCACCTTCCTAATTTAAAAAACCCCTAATCTCACTAGATATTATAGGATACAATTTTTCATTAACATATTTTTATACCCCTTTATATTTTTTCATTAATTTTGAGCTCCATTTTTTTATACCTACCAATATAAAACCCTTTACCCCCCAATATATGCTCAATAAATTATGTCATTTTTTCCTCAATATATATCCCCCAATATGAATGCACAGGGTATGGTATTTCTCCCCTATTGAAGCCCCCATGATGCAAACATTTTTCAAAATAAGGCCATGATGAATACCATTGTTGGAAACTACATCCGGAAATGAGACCAAATAAGTTGGGGGAAACAAAAGATTGTTGTAACAACTCAACAAGATCTAGGATATGATTCAACTGATGAAACCAAAATCACAACCATGGAAATGAAAGTTAAAGCTTCTATTGCAAGTACTAGTTCTTCTAGTAAGCATTTTCAGTCTCAAAATGATAAAGAAAGAATTGAGATTTTCCATATTAGGGCCATTACAATACATACCGAAGTTCATACCTTGTTTGATAGTGGATCGCAAGTTAACCTTATTTTTGAAGCTATTGCTAAGAAACTAAACTCATAAAATACACCTCATCCTAAACCTTACCCTTTGGGTTGGGTATGTGAAAATTCCAAATTGTAAGTGATAAGAAAATTTAAACTTAAATTCGCCATCACTACAAACTTTATTGATGAGGCAGAGCTTGATGTTGTACCACTTGAAATATGTGGAATTGTTTTAGGGATTCCATATTTATATGACCGAAAATCCATATTCTATCGTCAAGAGAAAAAATATCATATTTTTAAATATGGAATTGATTATATTGTTAGAGCACATCAAAAGAAGATGAACTTGTCTCTTGTAAGTGTTGGTCAAATGAAAAGGCTTGTAAATGATAGCAAGAATTTTGTATTATTGATGATCAAACCCAAATATACTGTTGAATCTGAAGCTTTCCAAGGATGTGATTCAAAACTCAAGCATTATTTGGTTGAATTTGTTAACACATATGATAAGATGTTCTAGGAACCTAAAGGGTTGCCTCCTAAATGAGGAATCCAACATGAGATTCAATTGCAACATGATGCACCTCTTCCAAACATTGGCATGAAAAAAGAATGCAGAGATCAAGAAGAAAATTCAAGATTTTCTTGACAAAGGGGTCATTAGGCCTACTACATCTCCTCGTGGGTCTCCTATTGTCTTGTTTCCAAATAAGGATGGTGCATGGTGCATGTGTGTGGATTTTACAGCTTTGAAAAAATCACAGTAAAGAATAATTATCCTCTTCCTCGTATTGATGATTTGCTAGATTAATTAAAGGATGATATTGATTTCACTAAGTTAGATTTGAGAAGCGATCTTCATTAGATCAAGATTGCGGAATGTTATACTTGGAAGACTACTTTTACGACAAAACAAGGTTTGTTTGAATGGTTAGTTATGCCATTTTGGATTTACAATGCACCTACAACATTCATGAGAGTCATGAATGATGTGGTAAGACCATTCCTTGATTATGTTTTCATAGCATACTTCGATGATATTCTAATTTCAGTAAGACTCATGAAGAGCATGTCAAACATGTGAAACAAGTTTCAGATGTATTAAAGAAACATAAATTGTATTTGAAGATGTCTAAGTGTTAATTTGGGAAAACCTCTTTGGTAAATTTGGGTCATATTGTTGTAGGAGGGGGTGAATTGAAGATTGATCCCTCAAAATTTGAATTCATTGTGAATTGGCCTAAACCCAACAATGTAATAGAATTTAGAATATTTTTGGGTTCAACCCAATATGGAGAAATTTTAATGCTAACTTCTCATCTATTGCAACTCCACTACATGCTTTGAAAAGTGTGAACAAGTCTTTAAGTAGGGAGGCAAGTAGTAGAAATCCTTTGATACATTGAAAGAGAAAATCAGTACATCACCAGTTCTTGCACCTCTATATCTCAAGCAACCATTTGAGATTCAAACCGATGCAAGTGATTATGCCATGGGAGCAGTTTTGATGTAGCATGGAAATCCTATTTTTTATCATTCTAAAACCTTTACTAATGCAATAATTAACTATCCAAATTATGATAAAGAGTTGTATTCTTTGGTACAAAGCGTGAAGAAATGGAAGCACTATTTTTTGTGTAAAGAAACAATTATTCATATTGACCATCAAACTTTGCAATATTTTCAATCGTAAACCAATCTACAACACGTTAGACATTTCAGGTGGATGAGATTTCTACATCAGTTCCATTTGGTGATCGGGTACAAGAAAGGTATATACAACAAAGTTGTTGATATGTTGTCAAGGTCTATTGTTAATGAATTTGTCATTCTTAATCATAACTAAATCACACATGAAAGTTATATTGAAAAATGTTCTCAAGATGGTCATATTAAATATGTTTATGAAACTTTGATTCAAGGAAATCATGTTGAAGAGTTGTATTATCATGTTCATAACAAGTTGTTGTATCATCTTGGCAAGTTATTTATTCCACAAGGTGAAAGAGTCAATGTCATAAGGGAAGCCCACACTTCTCTTATTGTTGGTCACTTTGCACAAATTCAGAGGTATTGTTATTGGCCTCACAGGAATGAAAGTGTTTCAAGATATGTAAGAGGATGTTCCATGTGTGTTACTAGCAAGCCTAGAAATAGGAAATTGGTTTTGTACACTCCACTTCCTATTACTTCTCATCCTTTTGAAATTATTTCTATGGATTTTGTAGGAGGAATACCAATGCCAAAGAAAGGTCATGATTATCTTTATGTTGTTATGGAGCATTTCAACAAAGTGTGTGTGTTAATTACATGTAAGAAATAGGTTACAGCTGAACAGACCACAAATATGTTCTTCCAAATGTCTGGGTTCATTTTTGGTTTCCCACTTCTATTATTTCTGATCGAGATTCTCGATTTTTCAGGAATTTTTGGTCAAGATTATGGGAACTCATGGACACCAAGTTGAAGAAGAGCACAACATTTCCTCCACAAAATGATGGCCGAATATAAATGGTAAACAACATAATAGTACATCTTCTTCGTGGATATTATGGTAAGCATCCTAAAATTTGGAATGAGCTTTTGAATTACATCAAACATGCCTAAAATCAAGCCAAGCATTCATATACACAAGTATCTCCATTTGAAGCTTATTTAGGTTATTTGCCAACGCCTCCTTTGGATTTAATATTTGGTAAATATGTTGTAGTATATGGACATAATGATGTGGTACAAGGCCAATAATTTCATTGAAAAAATTCAGCTAGTGCATCAAAGTGTACAAGAGAAACTTGAGAAAAGAGCCAAGTACAAGGAAAGACATGACAAGCATCAGGTTGATCATGATTTCCAAGTGGGAGATCAAGTTTGGTTATATATCAACAAGGAAAGACTTCAAGGTGAAGGTAAAAATATCAAACCAATCACATATGGTCCTTTTAAAATTTTGGAGAAGATCAGTAACAATTTTTTTTAATTAGATTTCCCACCTTACATGCAAAATTATTTTGTTGTGAATGTGGAAAATTTGAGATTGTATGAGTCTACTCTGATTGCTTATCATGAAGATAATGTTCATATTCCATCCATTGAATATTTTTATCCTAAATACTTAGATGAGTTGGAGGAATATAAAATTCTTGATAGGAGAATCGAGATGCAGAGGAAATTTGGAGTATCTTCGTGTGGCTTAAAGGTACTAATCCAAGTAAATAAAGGTGCATTGTGATCGGGAAAGTGAGGGAGTTGTACCATCATTTAATTTCTGAATAAAAACAAAATTTTAATGGTCCAAAAGTTTCCAATGGGGAGGAATGATCTAGGGGATATAAAACATACTAAAAAATAAAAATGCTCAAAATCGCCCAAAATCAGTGTCAAATTGTGGTGCTCATCCTCCTGATTCCAACACTGCTTGAATCACCTAAATCAAACATTGTATGAGGAATTTATGATGTTCTGAAGTTTTTTCCCAAAAGAAAAAAAATCAACATGCATGGTTGACTGGGATGCGATTGGGTAGGCCGCATGATGGCATCATCAGATGACTTTGCACAGAACAGTGTCAGATGAGCCAATCCCATGCTGACACAAGGTAGTTCGTACAGGCAATGTTGGCACATTTTCATTGGTAACTTTGTTTGAGGTGGCCCAATCATGAGCCCCCACGTGGCCCAATGGGAGGGTGCCATATGGCCCTTAGAAACGGTGCCAAAAATTTTATGGGTCAATCAATCAACCCCGTCGGGATCAAACACATGACCTCCACCAATCAAACTGAGCGTCGAACTGTTGGGTTGCATGTTGAACCTTGTTATAACTTCCCAGTGGTTTATATTTAAATTAAATGGGTTTGGAGTTGGTAGGAGGGGTAGGGCACATGACCCAAACCCTTGGTTTAACGACCCACATATAACCAAGAGAAAATGATATGGGGGCCGATTGCTTAAGCCATGTCCCCGGTCCATATGACACATCATAGAACCTCAACGGAGGTGAAGTCAGCGAGGGTGGGCTGTTATGCCCTGGCCCCAGTTCCGTTGATCACCGTGAGACCAAGGCCCAAAGCAGAGGGAGCTAAGGCCAAAGGGGTGGGTGCATAGCCTAGCCCCTGAATATGTTATCACCCAAAAAATTTCTAAATTTTACTTGAAATGTGTCAAGTTGGTCTTTAGGTTAGTTAGGTTGTACAACATCATGAAATGATAAATTTTTATGATGAACATAGGTTTTAAGTTTTTGTTTTAATTTGTTAGAGATGATCTTGAGTCATATCAAAAGAGTAGATATTGAGTAGATACTTTAATGTGACTTAAAGTTTTAAATCTAGCCATTTGTCAGAAATGGTCTAAGTCTGTAGCGATTTTAGTACAAAATTAACAGATTTTGCTGTAGAAACACCTAGTAATTTCGTAGCAAAACTAACACTTGTCAAAATAAATGTACTATGAAATATGTCTCATTCTATAATGGTTTTCTGCATAATGATGAGTAGTTAAACTCTGAAGTTTTCGAGGTTATGCTGTCAGAGTAGGGTTATCATTCAAGAGTTAGGCACATTTAACATGAGCCACCATTTGAAATCCATCCCATTTTCCTTTTCAAATATATCCCTCATTTCTCATACTTTATTTCTCTCTTTTGCAATATGTTACCAAAGCACCTTACTGTCATTCATATCTCCCGTAGAAATCCCTTGTTATGCTAGCCATCCTCTACCATAGCAACTCGCTGTCATCAAAGGATTTTGTTGAACAGGTGTAAAAATATAAGGAAGGCCACTGTTGCAGAACAAGAACGAGATGGCTACACCAAAGAAAATTTATAAAGTGGGTCTTTCATTTAGGTACGAGCCTACAAGTCCAAGCTTAATCATGGAAGACCCATATTTTGTTGAGATTTTTACAAAAGCAGGCTGCATTCAATTCTGTCAAAGGTTGCAAGGTCATCATAAACAAGTCTCACAAGATTTCATGATCAATTTCAAAGGCACATATACAAATTTTGGTTGTCTTCATGTTCCAATTACACTTGATAGCATTTCTAAAGCAACAGGGATCCCGAGAACTGGAGAAGAATGGCTTAAAGCTACCAAATTTAACTTGAAAATTTGTGATGATTATCTAAAACCTGAACATGTAGGGATAAAAATTATTGAAGGGGTTCCTAGAACTTTTCTTAGAGATAATTATGCTAAATTATTGACAGTCATTTAGAAGTACTTTACATGCAAAGGAAGATTCCAAACAATCTACATGTATCACTTCAAGTTGTTGCTTCATTTTACAGGGAAGAAGTTGATAGATATTCCTTTTTACCTTTTTAGAAGTCTTGGAAAAATGGCAGACAAAGTGCAAGGAAGACCTGAAAGAAGTGAAACTTCCATTTTTCACCATGGGTTGATGAAATTACTAGTGCTGGAGGAATTAAGTAAATTTAACAAAGACTTGGCATCCTTCTTGTTCATGAATGGGTATGAAATGGATGTTTTGTCTCTAAGGAAAACTCCTAAACTCAAAACTTCTTCTTCAAGGCAAGAGTTGAGTGCCACTGAAGAGTTAGAAAGGAATCAACAAGAAGGTTTAAAATATACAACTAAATATATGGATGAAGAAACTGAATTCATTCAAGGGACAGTATCACCTCCAACAACTAGCAAGCAAGTTAACAACTGTGTCATAGATAGCAAGACCAAACCCGCAACAAAAAGTTCTAAAAGGAACACTAAAGAAATTGTTGGAGGAAAAGGCAGACTTGAAGACATTCTACAGGCTATAGACATTGCAGAAACTCCTGTAGTGAAAGCAGTTGTGATAGAAGGATCCAGAGTCAAAATAAAAGGACTTATAGCCAAGAAATTGGATTTTTCTCCAGAAGATTCAGGATTTCTTTTAAAACCTAGAAAGCCTTTTACTAGATCCCATATTTCTGCAACTGTCAATGTCAGAGATAAGTAGCGGGAGGATGAGAAAGGGAAAATGGAAGAAATACAAGAAGTTATAGTCATATATCCTATTGAGACAAAGGTTACCAAAGAAAAGAAGGATCAATCTAAGAGAAAGTTTCAAAAGAAATCTGAAGCAGACTCTCTAAAGAGACAGAGCAAAGATAAGGAAGAAACAGTCAAATATAGAAAAGAAAAGGAGAAAGTCATAGAGAAAACTGAAAAGGAGATTCTTGAAGGATAGTTAAGAGCAGTAAGGGAAGAATTAATTGAAACAAAGAGAGAGCTAGAACGATACAAGAAAGATAGACAAATGATAGATGAGGTTGAAAAGAAAGTGAATGACCAGGGTACTCATTTTGAAAAGTCTATTGGAAAAGTCAAACAATTGTTGAAGAAATCACAGCCTTTATGCATCATGATGACACATACAAGGAAGAGAAATTTATGGTTACAGGAAGAGAGAAGTATTCAAAGACAATTCGAGGAGTTGAAAGAAAATATGGAAATGATGATGACAGAATCAGTCAAGAAAGATTTGGAAAGAGTAAACATGGAGAAAACTGCGAAAACTACTCATGAAGAAACTGTTGGTAAATAAGAAGGTGATAATGGATTATGGATCTTTTTTGTCTTATATTAATCATATTTTACATGTAGGTATATTCATGGATCCTTTCAGCCTCAAAACCTAAGTTTTTTCAAGCCTCTGATAAGTTAGGCAATTCTGCAGCGTATGCCAAGCTTGAAACACATTTTCTGCTGCGGAATTTCTGAAGAATTATTTTTGGACTTAAGTTACTTAAACTGATAGGGATGAAGAGTTTTGAGGGTTATGTTTAAATTTGTTTTATCATTTAATGTCATCCAATGCTCAAAAATGGCAGAATATCACTACATATCACCTTTTTTGCTTGTGCTACAAAAGTAGCTCTAAGACTCTGTCTTGACAGCAAGGTTTATTTTGGTGGCTAATTTTAGAAAAAGAAGAAAGGTAAATAAATATTTAAAGCTGCACCCCATGAGAAGGACAAAGAGTATCAGAGAAATTTCAAAGAGTATCAGATCAGTGGTTTTCTATGTGGAAATATTCTGTTAAGGATATAGTTTGAAGATATCAATTCACTGTATTGCCAAATCATCAAACTGACAACTCCTACATGGTAGGCAAAGAAACATAACGAGGACAGTTAGAGTATTAATTTCTTGTTTATGGTCAGCATATTTTAAATTCATGATTCCTTTCGAGGAATATTTGGATCATATTCAGTTTAAATGTAATGAGTATGTGTTTGAGTCATAGTAGGACTCTAACTCCCAATTTGAAAGGTGTCAATCCTAGTTGTAAAAATCTAGTTAGTGATTAGATTTTGTTAGAATAATGGAGTTTAATGGTATAGCCACTTGGCAGACTAAATGTAAAGGTTAGATTCCTATAAGTAATGAAGACTTCGATGTATCTAGGGTTGGAAAATGTTATCAAAAGACTACTTTTGTAAAGCTCTGGATTGACTGATATATACAAAAGTAGTTACTTTTTTGGACCTGAGATTCTTTGTATATTTCAATGAGTTTATATCTTATCTTCGAAATGTTTCCCTTTCATAGTTGTAATACTTATTACTCATAATTCATGGTTATTCATGCTCTAACTTCCTTTAAGTGTTGAACTATGGTCAAATGAGTTTTTGGGGTTCTATCTTTGGAAGGTTTTCTTCAATGTTTTTAATGCTTATTACTCAGAATTCGTATTTATTCATTCTCTGACTTCCTTTAAGTGTTAAGCTTTGATGAAACTATTTTAATTCTTTCCTTTTCAATACCTTGATGTATCATTACTCATAATTCATATATCATATGCTCTGACTTCCTTTGAACCTCAAGTTATTGGGATTTTCCTGAATGTGTCACTCTTTCATTGAAGTATATACAAGCCTCAGTTTCTATAAGAAGAGCTATTGTTATCTTTATCCCTGTCACTGACTCCATAGCCCAATGGTAGCAAGCGTCCATCTTTTCAACTTGTAAACATAAAAAACCAAGACACATAGAGTTAGCCATCTATTTATATCATTATTCCATATCATTAATCCTTGAGAGAGCCCTCTCAAGCTGAGGAGGCTAAGCCTTAGTCAAAATATTGGTTTGAAATAGTTACACTAAAGTTGTCTGATCAACAACCAATCAGGTCCGATTTTGGTGATAATGGACTACATGGCACCATAGAACTGAAAGTCGGAGCTAATAAATCAATGCTCCAAGCCTTATGAGTGTGGTTAAATAGGAAACAAATTTCACCAATTGCAATGGGAATCTTGTCGGTCCTAGGTGAAATTGTCGCTTAGCAGTTAATGAAAAGGTGGATTTCGTAGCATCGTTAGAAAAAATTGTCAATTTTTAGGACATATAGCAGGGAAATGGAGAAAGACCCCTAACTTGGTCATTCTTCAGCCTTTTTTATCCCAAGAAGATCCTAGAAAGGGGTTTTTGTGTTCTAGACACAATTGCAGTGTTATTTTTGCAATTTGAGCTATGTAAACTGATGTGATATCATATTTGAGCATATAAGTTAAAGGCCCAACATTGGAAGATGGACCTAGAGATGTAGTCCAAGAGGGGTGAACTTCATCATCAAATTGTTGTTTGTGTGATGTTGTTCATGGTCTATTTTTCTCTGTTTTATTTCTGCAAAACTTAAGTAAAACCACTAAGTTTATGTGTTTTTTCATATTGATCCATCTCCCACAAGACATAAACTTACTTGAAAACTTTTTATGAAACCTTCAATTTTTAATTTCATATAAAAAGGAAGGAAAAATGTTTGTTGAAAGTGGACCCATTAGACAAAAATAATTTACATTTACATTCATTCCTTATGTTATTTACAAGTAACTACAATCTATGGGAGCTTTGTTTGGGCTTACTACTTATAACTCACCTGTTGCATTCATCTAACGACATAAGAATAATCTTCCACATGTCAAGAAAGGAGTACACCTTTGTAAAAACAAGGAGGTTATTTCTTATTCCCACAAGTTTTTTTCTCAATGTTTATCATTTTTCCACATAAAAAGTGATCAACATAACCAAAAGCACTTGATCTTTGACAAAAATAAAACATATATTTTCCTAAAGGATTTAAATAATGAATTAAATCTCCTGTCAATTAAGGACAATATTGAAGACCTCTATCATAATTTAAGATATATTGAGTCTACTTCTGATTTTTATTGGATCATTATATTATTTGTA
This sequence comes from Pinus albicaulis, assembly GCA_034641835.2. Lineage (NCBI taxonomy): Eukaryota > Viridiplantae > Streptophyta > Pinopsida > Pinales > Pinaceae > Pinus > Pinus albicaulis. The sequence goes on from CM076572.1 coordinate 1,362,046,018, forward strand.
ATCCATATTGATGCTTTCAAAGTGGAAAAAATAGAGGAATAAACTTGTAGAATTGTGTTTATCAGTGGATCCTAGTTTGGATAATTTGGGTTTGAAACCTTCTAGGGCCAATTCGAGGCATTAGAAAATGTTTTTTGGTGTCAAAAGTTTCTTGATTTAGTTCCAGAACTTGAGAAATTGTTCAAATTGACCTTTTGGATTTACCACGATGGTTCGAGAGGGTACCATGTTAGCCCTTGTTACTCATGCAAAAGGGGCTAGCCACATGTGGAATATGAATACAAATCTAGAAGGGTTAAAGTTTTAACTCTAGTTGAGGGTTCAATGAATCCAAATTGACCCTGATCTACCTATATTAAAACCAGACCATTAGGAGGAGTAGGGGTTACATTCTATGTGATTCTATCTTGTTCCATAATAGAGTAGAGTAACTAGAAGTGGAATTTGGAGAGCATAACATAGGTGTTAGTGTTCTGTAGTAGCCTAATAGGCCAACAATCTTAGGTAAATCCATAGAGAGTGCCTTCTTCTTTGTACTTGCATTATTTCCATACCAAAGAAAAGAGAGTAGATTAGCCTCACCTTCTAGTTTATTTTTCTCCTAGAATGGTTTCCAAGAGAAAATACTTGTGTTAGATTTGGATGGTGTCTCATTGAATTTGTTTTTCTTTATTTTTTTTCATTTTAAATATTTCATGCATAAGAAAATAACCAATGTTTTAAAAATATGGAATATAAAGGAATTTGACCTTCATAGTACAAATTTCAATTTATTTTATGATATAAATTTTGATGAACTATCAAGTGGAATATCCAATATAATTTACAAATCATATTGATGTTAGAGCATATTTCTTTGGGGAATATCATGGGAATTTGCAGGTCATCCAAGAACTAGTTTAATTAGAATGTCATATAATCCTATCCATGGTCGATGATTCTATGCACAATAACCCTCATGATCCAATGGGAGATATATTTATGAGGCTAGAAGTGCCGGTCTCCAACATTGACCACAATATGAACCTATTTATGGTGAATTTAGAAAAAAAGCCTCAATTGGAGAAGATGGATATTTTAACTCATAGGTCAGATTAGAGGGAAACTTGATAGATCATGAAGAGAAATAAAGGAGTCAAGGAAATAATATGATAAAGAGAAGCTATTTTTGAGTATCATCACCCACACATAGTCCCTATTCAATATGTAAGTGAAGGTCGACATAAATCCATACCAAGATGAGATCAAATTGATAAAAATTAATCACTATTTGTAGAAATTGGAAGTGCATTTTAACTTTCACCATATATATGAGGAGAATAAAATATTTTTTGCTAGATTGAAGTTAGAGTTCCATGCTTTATTCTTTGGTAGAAGTTGCCAAAAAGTGAAGACACTACCTAACAGGAAAGGAAACCATCATCCACATAGATACCCAACCCTTGTAGTGCTTATAAGCATAGAGCAAGGTATAATAAACCATACACTACAAGGCGATGGGGTTCTTACAAAAATTTCATTTAGTCATCAGGTACAACAAGTGAAACAGAAATAAGTTGGACACCATGCTTTTGATACCAAAGTCATGTAGAAGACGGTGAAAATTAATTACTATAATATCTATAATGGGTTACTCGATAGGTTGCATTATGTTCCTAAATATGAGTGATTTTAGCTAATTAGAGAGATTGATACCTCCATGGTTGCAAGGCATTTTAGTGTTGGGAAAATAATTTCCAACTTACAAAGCATGTGTATTTGATAAAATGCAAGAAGATGTAGCAAGGTACATTAGAGTTGGCATATTGTGTTGTACCAACAAGCCTAGTAATAATATACATGGTTTTTACCATCCTTTACTTATAGCTACTCATCCTTGGGAAAGTATTTCCATGGATGTTTTGGTAAGATTATCAACAAATAGGAAGGGAAATGACTTCCTGTTTTTTATAGTTGATAGGTTTAGAAATATGTGCATTCTCACACCTTATAAAAAAACCATTAAAGGGAAAGAAGCTTCAAACTTTTTATTTGAACAATTCTGGGTGCACTTTGGGATAGCAAAAAGCATAATTTAAAACCGGGACACACAATTTCTTAGTGAAATTTGTCATATTTTATGGGAGAAGAGGGACACAAAATTAGATACTTCTATAGAATTCCATCCACAGATAGAAGGGAAAACATAATTAGTCAGCAAGAATTTGGTAAAACATTTGAGGTTCTATAATTAAAATCATTCAAAGACCTAGGCTATAATTTGACCTATATACAACACTCTTATAATAGAGTACTCCACACTTCTATTGATAAGTCCCCATTTGAATTTGTTTTGTATTTTTACCACCTTCACCTTTCAATGTTGTATATGGAAAACAAGGAGGAGTGAGGGAGGATATCATAGGGGATACATTAATAGCAGATGAAATTGTTGAGAAGATTAGGTATATCCATTTGCAAGTATATGATATTTTGAAGAAGTTGTAGGAAAAATATAAGGCCACACATGATCAAAACAAAACAAAGAAGTCATTTAGAGTGGGGGACATATTATGGCTACAATTGAACAAGGAAAGATAATGGTAAGAATATCAAGGCTTTATGATATGTTATTTTGGAGATATTAGAAAGGTGATATTTAATTCCTAAAAACTCAATCTACCCCCGAGAATCTCAAACTCTGTTATCCTTTCGTGTAGGATAAGGAGGAGGGTAGGTCCTACCTTCCATATAGGATTTGGAACCAAATGCTTAAGGATAATTGGTAGAGGACACAATTTTACAGAAGAGGTTCCTAACTACAATATAAGGGAAACATGACCTTTTTGAATATTAGATTGAAAGGACAATTTCCAGGTAAAGAAAAATGGTACTTAAGGAGAAGGTAGAGGAAAAAAATCCTCACCTCATTCAATAAATTAGGAAACTTCTCCCAAAATGTGGAAGTATGAAATGGATTAGATCACTATATTATTTTGCAGCTATCTTGATGCTTTCATAGGGGAAAAAATAGAGGAATTAGCTTGCAGGTTCATTTTTATCGACGGTTCCTAGTTTGTAGAATTAGGGTCTAAAACCTTCTAGTGCCTTTTTGAGGCATTAAATGATATTTTTGGGGGTCAAAATTTTCTCCCTTAAACACCAAACCCATGGTACTATTCTACACTTAGGTAACTTTCCAATGGTGCAAGAAAAATGTCAATCTGAGTTCATATATAAAAGGTATGGCTCTTAGAAGTTGACCTTTAGATTTGAACACCATGGTTTGAGAGGATGCATGTTAGCCCCCATTACCCATGCAAAAGGGAATACCCATGTGTAGACTATGAAGAAGACTACATAAGGGTTAAAATTTTAAATCTAGTTGAAAGTTGGAGGAGTCAAACTTGACTTTTAGTTGGCTATCAAGCTATGTTAAAACTAAGACACTAGGAGGAGTAGGGGTTCCATTCTATGTGCTTGTATATTATTCCTATTACAACAAAATCTAGTAGGCCTCACTGGTATAATATATTTAACCTTTTGGGAATATACCACTATCACCTTAGTTGTTATTTTCTTTCTATTTAGTAAGGAAAAGGTCCTTACATGGAAGGCTTCCTTGTAAGCACTAGTGATCAAGTAACCCAAGAATGACCCAAGATAAATTCCTTTTAGGAGACTTAGATATCCACATGAAATAGACTCATTGAATTATGGATTGAGTGGATATGGATAATAATCCTTAAGTTTCGGATAAAAATGGATCTCTTAGCGTTGAGATAACTTAATTTGACCGTTCACCACAAGGAAAGTCTCAAAAGAAAGAAACCCTAAGGAATTATATGGCTATCATAAACTAGGGTTGAAAACCTACAAAAATTGTAACAAATGAAAGTAACTTATAACAACCCTAAAAATAGTGCTAAACATTCTTAGTCCTATAAAAGGAAAATTTGGAGATAAATCTAGGTCCACTTACAACAAATTTTTGTGGTTAGAAAGGATGTTATAACCTCATATAGGGTGATGTCAGCCCTAAAATATGACTAAAAAATGCTAAATTTTCATAATATATTCAATAAAATGACAATTTAAAAATTTTCAACCATAGAAATATTAATTATATGATTTATAAGGCTATAATAAAATTATTTTATTGTAATATAACCTAAATTTACCGCAAGTAATAAAAAATAAAAAGAAAATGATGACCACATTCAAGGAAACTTTACAAACCCTAGATTCATGCCTTCTAGCATTAGGGCATATGGAGTCAATTAAGAAAATCACTTTTTTCTCAAGCCCAAAGTAATGATATTAGGGAACTAGTGAAAGAAAATTTAATTTCACCCTAAATCGACCTAGGTGTCTTATTCCTCTATGTTGGAGATCATGCACAGCAAATTAACACACAGCAATTTATCAAGCACATAAAGACACAGTGATTTTACCGTGGTTCACCCAAACCTCCTGGGCTACGTCCACACAACAGGGCATTGGCAGTCTTTATTAATTCAAACAGGAGATTACAATTCTCACACACTTCAATCATCCGTATGGCTATCTGTTATATATCAGGAGAATCTAACAGCCATCAACTCAAATTTAGGATGCATTAACTCCCTCCCAAACAAACTGGAGTTAATCTAGCAACAAATTCCTAATTTTTGTCACCTACTGAGATTTTTGCCTATTCTATTCAAAACAGAAAAATCTCAACAATCTCCACCTTGACAACAATTAGCCCGATGCCCTGTTCTTTATTATTTATCTTTTCTGCAAGCCAAGAGAAGCCAAACACCAACGCAGCTTCTCCAACAAAACTGGTTTCGTGAACATGTCTGCACAGTTTTCCTTTGTATGCACCTTTTCAAGAGAGACTCCCCTTTTAGTGATAACCTGTCTTACAAAATGATACTTTATTGGAATATGCTTTGATTTACTATGATAGGCTGGATTCTTAGCCAAATGTATTGCACTTTGACTATCACAAAGTAACCTGATGTTGTCCTGCAACCTACCAAATTCACCAAGCAAACCTTTCAACCAAACCGCCTCTTTGCAAGCATGAGAAGCAACAATGTATTCTGCTTCAGTAGTGGATAAAGCAACAATGTTCTGTAGCTTTGACATCCAGCTGATAGCTCCACCTGCAAGAGTAAAGACGTACCCTGAAGTTGACCTTATCTTATCCAAATCACCTGCAAAATCGGAATCAACATATCCGCAAACAAATTCACTACTCTTATTGTAAGTGATACAATAACTACTTGTGCCTCTCAAGTACCGAAGCACCCATTTCACTGCTGACCAGTGTTCTTTACCCGGATTTGCCATGTACCCGCTGACAACCCCAACTGCATGTGAAATATCTGGTCGAGTACAAACCATCGCATACATCAAACATCCTACTACATTGGCATATGGAATTCGAGACATATAATCCTTTTCTTCATCTGTATTAGGACATAAACCCGAAGAAAGATTGAAATGGGAAGCGAAAGGGACTGACACAGGCTTCACATTATTCATACCAAACCTCAAAAGTATCTTCTCAACATACTTCTGTTGTGATAGCCATAGCTTACCATTACTCCTGTCTCTGAAAATCTCCATGCCCAAAATCTGTCTTGCTGCTCCTAGATCTTTCATATCGAATGTCCTTGCCATCTGAGTCTTCAACCTGTTTATTTCATCAATGCTTTTGCTTGCTAAAAGCATATCGTCAACACACAACACTAAGATAATGAACATGCCATTTTTCAATTGCTTGAAATACACACAATGATCATATTCACTTCTAACATATTTCTGACTCAACATGAAAGAATCAAACTTCTTATACCACTGCAGAGGCGACTGCTTCAGGCCATATAATGACTTCTTGAGCCTGCAGACAAATTTCTCATTGCGATGCTGAACAAACCCTTCCGGTTGTTCCATATAAATTTCCTCATCTAGATCTCCATGTAGAAAAGCAGTCTTAACATCTAGTTGCTGTAACTCTAAGTCAAACAAAGCAACTAAAGCTAACACAATTCGAATTGAAACTATTTTAACAACTGGTGAAAAAATCTCATGAAAGTCAATGCCTGCTTTCTGAGAAAACCCTTTTGCAACCAGTCGCGCTTTGTACCTGTCCTCCGTATCATTCACACCCCGTTTCACCTTGTAAACCCATTTACACCCCACAGTTTTCCTGTCTTTCGGAAGCTCAACCAGATCCCACGTGCCGTTCTTACTCAAGGCCATCATTTCGTCCTTCATGGCTGCTTTCCACTTGTCACTATTCGAACCTTCTATTGCTTCCTGATAGCACAGAGGTTCATCATCGTTAGCGATCAAAGCAACTGAAGTAACATAATCATCATACCTTCTCGGTGGCCGTTTGATTCTTGTCGACCTCCTTAAGGATGTTTCTGGTGCTTCCTCGATTGGCTGTCCACCACCTGTAGGAACTTCTTGCCGATCACCATCTGAGACCTGTTCATGACCTACATCTGAACCCTGTTCATGATCTGATTCTGAAACCTGTTCATGACTAGAATCTGAACTATGGTCATCATGACTATCATTAGAAGTGTTGTCAAACTGAATGTGCTGAAAATCAAATACATCATCCTGTTTCAATTTACTATCTACATCTAACTGTACAAGAGAGGATTCATCAAACTTTACATCTCTGTTGATGATGATTTTGCGGGTAGTAGGATCCCACAATCTATATCCCTTTGTTCCAACACCATACCCAACAAAGATATACCTTTTAGACTTTGGATCTAACTTAGTTCGCCGATGTTTAGGCACTAGAGCATATGCATCACAACCAAACACTCTGAGTTTAGAATAATCACAAGGGTGTCCTTTCCATACCTCTTGCGGAATCTTGCAGTCTATCGCCGTCGATGGAGATCGGTTTATCACATAACAAGTTGTTGCCACTGCTTCCGTCCACAACTCCTTTTGCAACCCGGCGTTACTCAGCATACTCCTTGCTCTCTCTAGAAGAGTCATGTTCATGCGTTCAGCAACTCCATTTTGCTGAGGAGTATAAACCATGGTCTTATGTCTCTCGATCCCTGCATCCTTGCAATAGCTGTCAAACTCCTTGGAAGTAAACTCACCACCATTGTCAGTTCTTAAACACTTTATTGTTCTACCAGCGTTGTTTTCTACCAATGCTCTAAACTGTTTGAAAACTGAAAAAACATCAGACTTCCTTTTCAACATGTAGACCCACACCTTCCTAGAAAAGTCATCAATAAATGATACAAAATACGACGAACCACCATATGACGCTGTAGGAGCTGGACCCAAAACATCTGAATGAATATAATCAAGTATCCCTTTACTAGTATGTTTGCCTGTTTTAAATTTTTGTTTACTTTGTTTTCCAAACAAGCAATGTTTACAGAAATCTAACTTTCCAGACCTTAGATTAGGAAGTAACTTGCGATCAGCCAAAATTTTCAACCCTCTTTCACTCATATGGCCCAACCTTTGATGCCATAGGCGAATGGAACTACTATCATGTTCAGACACCGTAGACACATGAACTGACCCTGTTCTTCCTTCTAACTGAAACAGATTTCCTACTTTCTTAGCTTTCATTACTAGTAAAATACCTTTATAGATTTTCATAAATCCACCTTGAATTACAGTTTTATATCCATTCGTGTCAAGTGCTCCCAGTGAAATTAGATTTTTTCTTAAGTCTGGAACATGTCTTACATCTATTAACAATTTAGTTGTGCCATCAAACATTTGCAGTTGTATGCTTCCTATCCCAACAATATTAGATGTGACATCATTACCCATGTACACGACTCCATCATTAACTGATCTATACGTCTTAAACCATTCTCTATGAATACACATGTGGTTTGATGCACCGTAATCTAACAACCAATGTTGATCATGATTTGACATATTAACAGACAACACTTCGTCGCTCATACCTGAACCAGATGCCGAACCTGTATCTGTTGCATTTGCCTCCTTCTTCTCTGTCGAAGAGTCTCCTTTCTTCTCTGTTTGCTGTCTCTTCCAGCAGTCTTTCTTCAAGTGCCCCGATTTGCCACAAAACCAGCACTTTACTTTGCTCTTCTTCCCTTTCGACTTTGAACGCGAATCGCTGCGCTTACCAGAGCGTCTTTCTCTTGAACGACCTCTAGCCATCATTGCCTATGATGTAGAGGTGTCAGCATTCGACTTCTTCCTCGTCTCCTCAGACAACATGGCTCCAACCACATCGTCAAACTCAAGGACAGCTGCATTACTGAAGCTTATGGAAGCAACAAAGTGATCCCACGATTCAGGCAATGTACACAATAGAGTTATTGCCTTATCCTCTGAATCAAATTTTACATCTAGACTTTGTAATTGTACCAATAGAGTATTGAAAACATTCAGATGGTCAGTAACCGAGGTACCTTCCTTCATCCACAAACTGTACAGCGGCCACTTCAGGAGAATCCGATTTGTCAAGGACTTCGTCATGTAGAGCTTCTCGAGCTTTATCCACAAGCCTGCGGCGGTCTTCTCTGACACAATGTTGAACAGAACATCATCTGCCAGACATAACCGAATTGCGCTCAGAGCTCTGTCATCCAACTCATCCCATTCATCCTCCGTCATGGAAGAAGGCCTTTTGCTCCTCCCCAACAGCGCTTTCGCCACGCCTTGTTGAACCAGCATATCGTGCATCTTTACCTTCCAGATCTCGAAGTTGTTTTTGCCATTGAATTTCTCAATTTCAAACCGGGCATTTTGAGTTTTCGCCATCTTGTTTCAGCAAAAAAAAAACACAGTAATCTCCAGAACCAATTTTCAAATAAAGAATGCCCTTTTAATTAAAAAATGCCTTTTTTTTTAAAAAAAATTGCCCTTGCCTTCCTTTAAGTGCCTCTCACTGCCTTTAAAAAAAAAAAAATTATCCTTGACCTTGCCTTTAAAAAATGCCTTTCACTTCATACAAAGCTCTCAAATCGATTTATATAAATCGATGTTTTTTTTAAAAAAAAACTTTCACCTTTCATACCATATGCAATGGTAATTCAAATTACAAATCGATTTAAATTACAATTAAAAAAGGGCCTAAATACCATATACAAATGGCATATTACAAATTAAAACAAAGCCCATTTATATCGATTATTTAAAAAATATCGATTTTAAAAATATAATACAAATCGATTTTTTTTTTTTTTTTTTTTTTTTTTTTTTTTTTAAAACAACCACTCAAACATCGATTCTTCACAATCGTTCAATATACATTAACTTCAATGTAAAACGATTTTAAAAATAAAAGACCGAATGATCTTCAACTTCAATTCAACGTTGGCAACGATTTGTAATAATCGATTTAAAAAAAAAATAGACTTGCAATCACCGTGCAACAAGTTTACCAGTTTTCACCGTTCAATGCTCTGTAGTCTCAGTTTTATAGGCAGTCTACGCATCCATTAGACCAACGCAGTCTGTCAACGCTCTCACTTAACACCTCCGCCAGCAACGCACCAGCAGCAGTTAATCCTCCACGCAAGCTCAACAATCTCCACGCAGGTCACCGCACTAACACTGCCCGATCCTCCGAGCTCACGGGTTCCGGTGCGCTTCACACAGCACCAGCGCTCACTGTCCAGGCAGTTTCCAGCAAAGGCAGATTACATCCGAGACACCTCTATCACACGCCTAACCACACCTCTATCACACGCCTTATGGCAGGAAAATTCAAATTCGACGCAGTTAAGTGCCTCTACAGTACAAACACCGGTTCGAGAGGGGGGCCTATCAATTCTCACCCCCAAAACCACCGAATAGCATCAGAGGTGGCACGAATACCAGGACGCAGTTCTGAAACAATGCAGCACCAGTGATCACATCGCACAGAGCCCAGCTCTGCAGTCACTAGCACGCAGGCTCAGCGCTCCACCTCCAACGCGTAATTCAAAAAAAACACAGCCAGCGCTCCACTTCACGCGCTCCAGCTCATGTGCAATACCTCAATACACAGAACCGAAACCAATCTCCAACATTTGCTCTGATACCAATTGTTGGAGATCATGCACAGCAAATTAACACACAGCAATTTATCAAACACATAAAGACACAGTGATTTTACCGTGGTTCACCCAAACCTCCTGGGCTACGTCCACACAACAGGGCATTGGCAGTCTTTATTAATTCAAACAGGAGATTACAATTCTCACACACTTCAATCATCCGTATGGCTATCTGTTATATAGCAGGAGAATCTAACAGCCATCAACTCAAATTTAGGATGCATTAACTCCCTCCCAAAAAAACTGGAGTTAATCTAGCAACAAATTCCTAATTTTTGTCACCTACTGAGATTTTTGCCTATTCTATTCAAAACAGAAAAATCTCAACACTCTATGAAGAAGACTAATTAGGACTTAGATGTTAATCAAAGGTAGACTTAGGGAAGGGTACAATACCAATATCCAAATATTATGAAGAAAAACATTCACATTCTATATATATATATATATATATATATATATATATATATATATATATATATATATATATATATATATATATATATATATATATATATATATAATGCAAATAATAGCATCATTCATCATAGAATATGAAACCATTATCCAATTTCATAACACTAGAAAATTTCAACATCCTTCATTTATTCATAGTGCACAAGTATAGAAGAGAAAAAGTAGAAGAGAGAGGTAAATCCAATAATAGAAATTGATGGTAGCCAAGAACTTAGGTCTAAATTAGGTTAAAATCCCTCAAAAACATAAAATAATAATAAGTCACACTCTAGGGTCAAATCTTGGGCCTCAAACTAGCCTCAAATAGGATAGTACATGCTAAATTAACCCACATGTGTGAGTAAGAGAGAGAGAGAGAATGTGTGATTTCATCATAATGATAGCTAGGATAATCACAAAAGTCATGTCTTTAAGCGCAAGGTCATTCCTCTATCTGATAAAGTAGTCCTCAAGACTCCTCTAAATGATGAATATGTGATAGAAGCTCCCATGTGTGGATCTCTAGTGCTAGAAGTGATGACATCTCTCTAAGGATAATGTCCAACATCCTAAAGGTGGGATAAACTCTCTAAAGGGCTATGCCAACATCTCCAAAATGAAACATCATTAAACAAGCCTTAATGTATAAGGTAGGTTTCATGACATTATAAGAGTACTACTACGTCATCATGGGTTGGATTCCCTGTCTTCATGCACTCAACATCTTAAATAAGCTACGCAACATCCCATGTCTAACTGAGCGATGGAGGTGGATGGATCATTAATTTTTCATTAGCATGGTGTGTGTCCAATGGGAAGCCCTCTAATATGAGCTAAGTGTATATGTAGAAATATCCCGAGACCTCTATAACTGTATCAAAACAAATCCATGTATTGCTTAATAAAATGTCAACATCACAAATACAAGGGTCCTCATAGATATATGAAATAGGCCATATTTAATGACTAAGTAAAGATTAAGTACTTCACTTTATGTCTAACCCTCCTATCTCAGACTAGCTTACGATATTATATAAGTGGCCAAGTTTTTTATGATGAGTCATCATATGCTTCTATAGGGTGCTTCTATCATAGGGGGAGAAATAGTTCCTAGATTGCCATGTCAATTAGTACTTTTAAGTGATCAATGACATGGTATGGTTTTTACTTCATGGAGGATTCTATTTCCTTGCAATGGGCTATGAATTTTATAATATTGTTGAGGATTATAATGTGAAGAGGGATAAATTGTGGGTCCTGAGTTACCCCTTCCCTTGGCTTATTTTTACCACCCCTTGTGTGCACCAATTTCATCATTAATTCACATATATAGCTTGGATTACAAGCTTTCAATGATTCATGATAATAGTTCTTGGACCCTTAAATATGAAGTAGTTCCTTGTTCATTTGGATTGATATATTCTAAGTTCCTTTTCTTTAGATGGTTTATGATTTAGCTAGGAGCCGATTGATGGGTAATCAGGCGGGTTAAGCTTTGGATAGGCTTTTTTCCACACAATTTCTTTTATCCTTGCCACTTTTTTGCATTTTAACATTTGGCTCGTGCTTTTTATTTTCCTTTTGCTACATTGAAATCTTAGGGAAAAGTCTTTGGACCCCTAATCAAAGGATGGGGAAAATATGGAACCAATATGAGTGAGAGACAACAATCAACCCAAATATTGGCTATGTATGCATAGGGAAGATGGAAGGTCTTAATTATGGATTACCATGAACATACAACATCAATCAATGCCTCCTATTTGTGCCACTCTTATGTAATGAAAGAAAGGCCATAGGGTAGGTTGCAAAGGAATGGAAGAAAAAGACAACCCTTAAGTGAAATAAGGCAATGAACATAAAAGTGAAGCATCATGATCAATATTTTGACTTCATATGAATATTCATACTTCGATTTATGTAACATTAAATGTATGCATTTCATATAAAACAATGACCAATGTACGTTCTGAATCTTGAGTTTCCTTCAAGGGATGTAAAAGTCTTCCCAGTGGACAGGTAGACCATTATGTAAGTATAAAGCACCTGTGAGGCTACTGTGTGGGCATACGAGGATATTGGCTGGAATCAAAAGGCTAAAAGGTTAGCCCTTAGACATTCATTAGAGAAAAATTCCATAATGTGTTACCCATGAGTGGCCATGAGTAACAATATCATAGTAGAATACAATAACTAGGAGTGGGACTTAGAGAGAATAACAACGGGGGTTAGTGTTAGGTAGTAGTTTAGCAGACCACAAGTCTCAGGTAACTCCATATAGTTCCTTCTCTTTTGTACTTGCATTATTTTGATACTAGAGAAAAGAGAGCAAAACAATCTCACCTTATAGCTAATTTTTCTCCTTTGAGGGTTTCCTAGAGAAAATATTTGTAATTGAGTCCTCTCTCTCTCTCTCTCTCTCTCTCTCTCTATATATATATATATATATATATATATAGGGAATATACATATTCCATCTATCACATCAAAGTTCATCCTATCACTTACGGAAATTGAACCTGTTGGGGACTCAACTGGCTAGCTCATCAAATATTCTTGAATCCCGAGAAATTTCTGAGGTCCCAAGAGTGTATCAGGTATAACCTACTCAAAAGTTCCCCAGTGGAGTCACCATTATGTTGGGGTTCCTGTGTTTTGGCCAGATTGGCAAAACCAAAATACAAGACAACATCAAACCACTTTGGGATCCTAGGATCTAGCCCTCCTGGATCCAGAGAGGGATCTCTCTATAAATGTAAAGAATGATATGTCTTTAAGGTCAGTTTATGATATTAGGCTAAGTATGAAGCACAAGGGTTTGGTTCGTTTATTTGGTTGGGGATCATTAACTGAGAAGGTTATGTGAAGTGAAGAAGGAACTAAGTAGTAGGATGTTTCAGCACGGAAAGATAGGTCGAGAGAAGTGGCAATCCATTGGGCTATGGAGTCATAAAAGGATTTACTTCGTATAAAAACTATCCAAGGGTTTCCACAAGGCAAGTCATCTATACCAAAGGATCTCTTTAGATAGATGGTGAGATGGAACATTAAGAAGTGTGGTGAAAGAAAGAAACCAAAGTGTAGCCTAAGATCAGATAAGGACTTTTAACCTATCCTTCTTTTGACATACTTTCAAAGGAAACTCTCAAATAAAGACACAAAGGGGAGCTTAAGATCAAGTAAGGACTTTTAACCTAACTTGCTTTTAGTGTACTCTTAAAGGGAAACCTCTAAGAAATTGTTTAAGACATTAACCAGAGCAGGGCTAACCATCAACCTCTTAGTCAATACTCCTACTAAATTCAGTTTAATAGACGAATAATCCAGCAGTCCTCATGACCACTTTTAGACAAGTAGAAAACATTTAAGATTAAACACTGAGTAAGGCCTAAGATCAGAGAAATACTTTTAACCTTCTCTGCTTTTGACACCAACTCACAGGGAAACTTTCAAGACAAACTATTGGAGAAGAAACTAGAGGATAGGGCTAACCATAGACTTCTCTAGTTCAATATTTACTTAGCATGAAATGAAAATATCTTTTAAGAACAATATTTCAAGTTGTACTCGGCAAGACATGGGTTCACCAATGTTTCTTGACTGGTTATACTCTATAGAATTATCCTTAAAATACAAAATCAGAGGAAAACATAAAGATAAAGCTTATCAGTGAGATTTAGGGTACTTCCAACAGTATGTCCTAATCTATACCTGCCGTTCTTTATCAGAAAATAATGGACAATATGAAAAAACATGAAAGGAGATAATTATAGTAAGGAAAACATCACCAATAATATAGACCAGGATCTTGTGAATCTGCTTGTTCAATTGATGTGAAAAACCAGTCACATACTTTGAGTCCAGTGGCTTTTTACAGTCCAAAAATTCTCTTCCCAGCCTACTATAATACAAACTACTCAGCTACTTCCCCTCAATAACAGTTCAAACAATCAATAAAATCCCAACCCTTTACAATGTATTTTCGATGAGCTCTTATAAGCGAATGAGTGGTGGTAGTGGTAGATATGAACTTAAATGATTCATTAAGATAGAGGGGAGGAAGTATTCGAATGATCACTCTGCATAATGGATTTTCATTAACTGTTGGTACCCTTTAGGCTGGTATAGAATTTTTTTTCAGGTTGACAATAACTTCAGGTATGTTTCTTTGAAGTACTCTCTGGCTATTGGTACTCTGTTTTGTCTTCTAAGATAAGTAAGGTGGATAGTTTGGCTTGCAGGTCTTCCACGCCTTCATAACTACTGTCCTGACAATTTTAGGAATTTCTTTCAGTGTAATAATTGCCAGGATGCTTGGTGGAGTGTGGAATAGGTCATGTGATTTGTTCCTTCCTTTGGAGAAAGAATGCTCTGCTGATTTTTCATGTTTTTTAATGCCTCAAACACTAATATGACTTTGATAGTGTTTTTCAAGCTTCATTAAGCCTTCTCTTTGGTCATCTTCAGATCTCTGTCCTTACTATCTGATACACTTCGATGCTTCTTCTGCGTTTGTACAGGTGACGGAGGCTTTCTGAACTGGAGGGTTCGATAGATAATCAATAATCATGACTTATTAACTAAAGTATTTGGGAAAATACCCCTGTTGGTTCCCTTCTTGCATTGATTGTGGCCTTGGATCATCATATTTGGCCCTGTGTCTCTTTACTGGACTATGGGATATTTCGGCGCTCACATACCGGACGTGGAACCTACAAAACAACAAACTATTACAAAATCATGCGTTCTTGGGCTTAAACTGCTTCAAAGGACTTAATGGAGGCGGAGGGGCTTATGCGGAAGAAATGTGAAATGTAGCGATGGAGGGCCAAAACCATGGCGGAAGAAAAAAATGGTTTGAATGGAGGTTTAGGCGCGATGTGTAACAGGGACCGTTGGATCAGTGGGATCAACGGTTGAGATTGAATTGGTAAATTGCATCGGCGGACGACGCGATGAACGGGGGGAACTCGAGAGCTAGAGCTGCGATGTGCGATGCTGCGCTGGGCATTGGATCGATGGTCGTAGATCCAATGGTGGATATCTTGTGAGGGAGAGACGCGCGGTCGGGTGGGACCGATAGTGACATCAGCAATTTTGGCGCGGAGCAAAAATAAGGTTAATAGTGCGATTAAACCGGGACCACTGGATCAAGGATGAAATCAACGGTGGGGATCTAATCAGGGAATCACATCGGTAGAAAAATATGGATGGGGTGAGAGGAGTCTGTGATGCGATGGGATCCTGGCCGTTGGTTCTTTTGGGATCAACGGTGGTGATTTAAGCGGGACATCGCATCAGCGGAAAGCGGGAGTGCGGGGTCAAACGCCAGTGGGATCGTGTGATGTGATGGTGCGATGGCATCGCATCGGCGATGTGTCATCACATCAGAGGTTTGTAGGATACGGCAGTGAAATATTTTGCGACGGAGCGATGTGATGGGCCTAGTGCTTGGTCACAGTGCGGGTCACATGCGGAAAGGGGCTAGGGCTAAGGCTGAAAGGGGCTTAATGCCTTAATGCTGAAAAATGGGTTTTTAGGCCAAAATGAAGGTCTTTGAAGGGTTTTTGGGGGTTCTAATAGGTAAATGAAGAGGATTTGAAACCTTCAAAAGGGAATTTAAAAGGTTCAAAGGGGATTTTTTGAAAGAAATGAGGGGTGAATAAAGGAAAAGAAGACCTTTGAAAACAAATTTTCCTAATGAACAGTAGGGGGCACAATTTCGAAGGATAAAGACATCACAAGGCTTCAAGGATGATAGATTTTCAAAGGAAATATTCACTTGAAGGCTTGAACACAAATTTAGCCACCTGTTTGCTATGACAAATTTTTATAGGTGGCTAACAGCGGCTCCAACTTGGGATGGCAGCTCCTTGGAGGTGTCAAGAACCACAGAAATTCATCTCTGGAACGTAGATCAATATCTTGGATATTGACCACCTTTTTCCTGTTCTCTGATCAGCCGCTTGAAAGATGATCAGAACTTGTTAAATCAACAAAATAATTTTTCCCAAACAACTACCTACACAACCTAATTCGTAATATTTTTTCTTCATAAGATGCACTTAGACTTGCAACCTGTTACATCATCATTTTTTATTGAAAGCAGGAAACTAATCTAAACCTACCCTTATTTCTCCATGAGTTCAGATTAAACAGTTGAACTCATAAATTCTCTACCTAATATACTATCTGCCAAGATTAAACTTTCTTACAGACTTCATTCTCTACATTCTAAAACAAAAATTGAAAACACAGACAAACCAGGATTAGACTGTCTGATTTGCTGTGGGTACATGGCATAAATACAAGCTGCACATGGACTGAAATTTGCAGAAATTAAAACAAAATTGGGAAGGCTTAAAGTTCTGAAAATTGAAAACACCTTCCTTCCTTTCATGACTCATATTTTGAGCTTTTTAGAGTCACTTTTCTTTCTTCCTTCCGGCTCTAGTTTTGGTCTTGTTAGAGCTATCCTTTTTCTTCTTTGTTGTTTCAAGTTTTGAGCATATTAGAACCAGTCCTTTTTGTATCTAGGGCTCAGGTTTTGATCTGATTAGAGCCATTCTTTTCTTTTGATTCTTTGGTTCATATTTTGAGCATGTTTGAACCATTCTTCTCTATCCTAATTTAATCTACTGATAAGCCAATATTAAGCAGTTTGGAAAATATTCTTCACTAACCTATCAATAGTAAATTGGAATCTATCTAGCCATGATTAGGTTGTATGACTAGATAGCAGTGTTCCTTCAAGTAGTGGCATTAAGGCTTGCAAACTTTCAGACTTTCTTCCTTTTTGGTATGGGGTTGTACCTTTCTTCTTTTATATCTACCCTCTTTTCTCTTTTTCTTTTTTTTTGTATTTTTTAAATTTTTCTTTCAAAGAAAAAACAAAAAACTACCTAAATGCTCATAGGCTGAGCTTTATTGAGATTCATACCTACCCTATTCTAACTTGAAATATTTATATGTCTAGCTAAAAAACTCTCTTTTCCAATACATCCAGTCAATCAAATGATCCCATGACTAGTTTCTACTCATCTCTTTGAGCATGTTGGACTGGCAGGGCCACTCCCATTCTCTTTTTTTTTAAGCAGCAGCTTTTAAAATGTTTCTTGTTGTCTGTGACAAGCTGCTCTTGATGGCCTTTGATCCTTCTCTAAATGGCTGCAGGAAATGAGCATAAGGATCTTGAAACAATACCTGGTTGTGAGTATTTTACAAGTAGGTTTCAACCATGATTACTTCCTCTTCCACTGGATCAAGAAAAAGTTTATTTTGAGAAATAAACTCTTCCTCATCTTCATTATTTTCTGAACTGGAGGACTCATCATATACTGCAGTGTTGTCCTCTTGTAGCTCTGAGATATTCTGATTTGGTGGGCTGAGCTCTGTGAAAAGATCAATGTATTCTTGAGCAGGGGTCTGTTCTATTGCTTCCTTTTTTTCAAGATAAGGCTCCTTGGTTTCAACCTGCTCAAAAATTTCTTCATTATTTTCATCTTCACCCTTTGAGATGAAAGGCTGTTGATTTCCAAATGATGATCCAAGACAAAGCAGAGTGAAGATTCAAGGAATCTTCACCTGCTACTAGACTTTCATAACTTTCCTCATCAGTATCATAAATAGCCTGACTTGGCTCATTACTTTCTTGAAGTTGGTGGATCTGATCTTCCTCCCACAAATATACTAATGATGGCCCTGCAAGATCAGCTTCTGTTTGGAGAACATCATCATCAGACAGATCAAAATTAGGAAAATCCTGAAAATAAGTAATGTTACCAATCACACATACTGGATTATCAACAGATCTTTCTTTATTCTGATTTACAAGGGAGATTTCTAAATCTGTACAACAAAGCTCAGTGGATAAATGGGCAAGAGTGTTTGTTCTGCAACAAATTTTAGAGGTTGCCTGACTATTGATGATCTGATATATTTCTTCTTCTGTCAAAGGGGAAGGTGTTCTTGTGTTTCTTTGAGAAGAAGTAAAATAGTTCTATATCTCTTGTGAAGATTGAATTTGAAGCTGGAAGTCTTCTTGGGCCTCAGCTAAAAGGGATGATGAATCAGTATTTGTGCTTGCAGGTATATCTTGAGGAATGCCCTTTATTTCTTGACTGTTTTCTTCCTCAACTGATTCATCTAGGTTTTTGTAATTTTTTAGTTGAATATTAAACTCATGAATGGCTGTCAACAGATCTTCAGTGTTTATATTTTCCAAATCCTCTTCATAGTCTATGATGTGCTGGGCGATGTTTCGTGATGGATCATAACATATTTCACCCCAGGATAAGGATGCATTTTTTCTTTTATAGTTCTCAAAAAACATATTTTCAGGGTCTTTTAAAGAAAACAAACTACCAGGTTTCAACCATTCATACCAATCCCTCGCTTTTCCTTCTAATGTTAACATGAACATTTTCATTAGGCAGTCTTCATGCCATTCAACTTTCGACCTCCATACATGTATATGAAATTTGACAAGATGTAACAATGGGTTATCAAATATTTCACCTTGAAAAAAGGGAAGGTTGTCATCCCAATTCACCTGGGGCATCTTATGCGGGAACCCAGGGATATGTTCTCTACTCATTGGGGCATATCTTCGTTGTATCACTGGAATCATTTTGTAAATCAGAAAAGAGGTCACTGTGTCTTATTCAACTAGTTCAGGGTCTTCTACCAGTGGAGTCATTTGATCTTTTAGGAGTTGTGCAGTCGCCAGGTGGAGGATTTCAAAAATTTGAGATGAGTTCCTGTCCACCATCAGCAATTGAATACCAATCTAAGGAGGTTTGTGGGTCTTCTAAGCTCTTAAGGATGTCTAAGATGCAATTTGCTCAAAAGTCCCCAGTAGAGTCACCATTATGTTGGGGAATCAACTGTCTAACTCATCAAATATTCTTGAATCCATGGAAATTTCTAAGGTCCCAAGAATGTATCAGGTATAACCTACTCAAAAGTTCCCCAATGGAGTCACCATTATGTTGGGGTTCCTGTGTTTTGGCCAGATTAACAAAACCAAAAGACAAGACAACATCAAACCACTTTGGGATCCTAGGATCTAGCCCTCCTGGATCCAGAGAGGGATCTTTCTATAAATGTAAAGAATGATATGTCTTTAAGGTCAGTTTATGATATTTGGCTATGTATGAGGCATAGGGATTTGGTTTGTTTATTTGGTTGGGGATCATTAACTGAGAAGGTTATGTGAATTGAAGAAGGAACTAAGTATTAGGATGTTTTAGCATGGGAAGATAGGTCGAGAGAAGTGGCAATCCATTGGGCTATGGAGTCATAAAAGGGTTTACTTCGCATAACAACTATCCAAGGTTTTCCACGGGGCAAGTCATCTATACCAAAGGATCTCTTTAGATAGATGGTGAGATGGAAAATTAAGAGGTGTGGTGAAAGAAATAAACCAAAGTGTAGCCTAAGATCAGGTAAGGACTTTTAACCTATCCTTCTTTTGACATACCTTCAAAGGAAACTCTCAAATAAAGACACAAAGGGTAGCTTAAGATCAAGTAAGGAATTTTAACCTAACTTGCTTTCAGCGTACTCTTCAAGGGAAACCTCTAAGCAACTGTTTAAGACATTAACCATGGCAGGGCTAACCATCAACCTCTTATTCAATACTCCTACTAAAGTCATCTTATTAGATGAACAATCCAACAGTCCTCATGACCACTTTCAGACAAGTAGAAAACATTTAATATTAAACACAGAGTAAGGCCTAAGATCAGAGAAAGACTTTTAACCTTCTCTGCTTTTGACACCAACTCACAGGGAAACTTTCAAGACAAATTGTTGGAGAAGAAACTAGAGGACAGGGCTAACCATAGACTTCTCTAGTTCAATCTTTACTTAGCATGAAATGAAAATATCTTTTAAGAACAATATTTCAAGTTGTACTCGGCAAGACATGGGCTCACCAACGTTTCTTGACTCGTTATACTCTATAGAATTATCCTTAGAATACAAAATCAGAGGAAAACATAAAGATAAAGCTTATCAGTGAGATTTAGGGTACTTCCAACAATATGTCCTAATCTATACCTACTGTTCTTTATCAGAGAATAATGGACAGTATGAAAAAACATGAAAGGAGACAATTACAGTAAGTAAAACATCACCAATAATATAGACGAGGATCCTATGAATCTTCTTGTTCAATTGAAGTGCAAAACCAGTCACATACTTTGAGTCCAGTGGCTTTTTACAGTCCAAAAATTCTCTTCCCATCCTACTATAATACAAACTACTCAGCTACTTCCCCTCAATAACAGTTCAAACAGTCAATAAAATCCCAACACTTTACAATGTATTTTCGATGAGCTCTTATAGGCGAATGAGTGGTGGTAGTGGTAGATACGAACTTAAATGATTCATTAAGACAGAAGGGAGGAAGTATTCGAATGCCCACTCTGCATAATGGCTTTGCATTAACTGTTAGTACCCTTTAGGCTGGTTTAGAAGTCTTTGTCAGGTTGACAATAACTTCATGTATGTTTCTTTGAAGTACTCTTTGGCTGTTAGTACTCTGTTTTGTCTTCTGAGATAAGTAAGGTGGATAGTTTGGCTTGCATGTCTTCCACACCTTCATAACTACTGTCCTGACAGTTTTAGGAATTTATGCCAGTGTAATAACTGCCAGGATGCTTGGTGGAGTGTGGAATAGGTCGTGTGAGTTGTTCCTTCCTTTGGAGAAAGAATGCTCTGCTGATTTGTCATGTTTTTTAATGCCTCGAACACTTATATGAATTTGATAGTGTTTTTCAGGCTTCATTAAGCCTTCTCTTCGGTCATCTTCATATCTTTGTCCTTGATGTCTGTTACACTTCGATGCTTCTTCTGCATTTGTACAGGTGGCGGAGGCTTTCTGAACTGGAGGGTTTGATAGATAGTCAATAAACATGACTTATTGACTAAAGTCTTTGGGAAAATACCCCTGTTGGTTCCCTTCTTGCATTGATTGTGGCCTTCGATTGTCATCTTTGGCCCTCTGTCTCTTTACTGGACTGTGGGATATTTCGACGTTCACAAACCAGATGTGGAACTTGCAAAACAAAAAACTATTACAAAATCCTGTGTTCTTGGGCTTAAACTACTTCAGAGGGCTTAATGGAGGCGGAGGGGCTTGTGCGGAAGAAATGCGAAATGCAGCAATGGAGGGCCGAATCCATGGCAGACGCGAAAAATGGTTTGAATGGAGGTTTAGGCGTGAGGTGGAACATGGACCATTGGATCAGTGGGATCAACGGTTGAGATTGAATCGGTAAATCGCATCGGTGGAGGACGCGATGAACGGGGGGAACTCAGGAGCTAGAGCTGCAATGTGCAATGCTGCACTGGCCGTTGGATCGATGGTCATAGATCCAATGGTGGAGATCTTATGAGGGAGAGACGCGAGGTTGGGTGGGACTGGCGGCGATGTCAACAATTTTTGCGCAGAGCGGAAAAAAGGTTAATAGTGCGATTAAACTAGGATCGTTGGATCAAGGATGAAATCAACGGTGGGGATCTAATCGGGGAATCGCATCAGCAGAAAACGATGGACGGGGCGAGCGGAGTCTGCGATGCGATGGGATCCTGGCCGTTGGTTCTTGTGGGATCAACGGTGGTGATTTAAGCGAGACATCGCATCGACGGAAAGTGGGAGTGCGGAGTCGAATGCCAGTGGGATCGCACGATGCGATGGCGCGATGGCATCGCATCGGCGATGTGTCATCGCATCGGAGGTTTGTAGGAGACGACAGTGAAAGAATTTTGCGACGAAGCAATGCGATGGGCTTAGCGCTCGATCACAGTGCGGGTCACATGCGAAAAGGGGCTAGGGCTAAGGCCGAAAGGGGCTTAATGCCTTAATGCTGAAAAATGGGGTTTTAGGCCAAAATGAAGGTCTTTGAAGGGTTTTTCGGGGTTCCGATAGGTAAATGAAGAGGATTTAAAACCTTCAAAAGGGAATTTAAAAGGTTCAAAGGGGATTTTTTGGAAGAAATGAGGGGTGAATGAAGGAAAATGAGACCTTTGAAAACAAATTTTCCTAATGAATAGCAGGGGGCACAATTTCGAAGGATAAAGACATCACAAGGCTTCAAGGATGATAGATTTTCAAAGGAAATATTCACTTGAAGGCTTGAACACAAATTTAGCCACCTGTTTGCTATGACAAATTTTTATAGGTGGCTAACAGAGCCTAAGTGAAGATGATCCCTATCCTTCCTCCTATCCACCTAAAATAACACTAATTGACCCCTCTCTATAAATCCCAAGAAATTTTGGAGACAAATATTTTAAATTCTGAAAATTTTAAAATCATCACATTTGTATTGAAGATGTTGAGGTTATTGCGAGGATTGACCATTTACACCATTGCAAGTTGAGGGAAGCCTTGGAAATCGAAAAGAAGTTGGTTAACCTTAATAGGGATGATGGGTGGAGTGTTAATAGATGCTGGATTCCTGCCCTTCACTCTTAGTTGCCTTGTCTCTTCCCCTGTGCTCCCTCTTATCGTTCCCTCATCTCTTGCTCCCGATTTCTTTCTCCCTATCTGTTCTTTTTGTTTTATTATTATGATTATTATGTTATATTATATTATCATTTAAATTAGTAAAATTACCTATTAAGTAAATTAAATAAATTATTATTATTATTATTATTATTTTCTCACATAACTATTAATGAATTGTAATTATATAACATATAATTTAAAGTACTAAAATATTAAATTATATTAAAAAAATATTAATATTAAATTATTAAAAAATATGAATAGAAATCTTATTTAAATATAATAAAATTTAAATTTAAATATAATAAAATTAAATTAAAATATAATAAAATAAAAATATAATAAAATATGATAAAATCTAACTAAATTTCTTATTCTAATTAAACGAGTAATTTTCACCAAAAATTTGTATACACATTTTTTTTTTTCTAGATTTTAATAAACTAATACTCATCTTAATAAATAAACGTTGATAACTAAATATATGTATATATATGTATAAAATTAAATGTAATAAAAGAAAATACAAACAATATAAATATAAATTTGAATCTTATAAAAATTGAAATGAATATATTAATGAAATTTGACCACCTTTCACATTAAAGTCAATCTAGAATAAGGTGTATATTTAAATATCGTAAACTTATGAGAGGGAGTTGTTGGGAGGTCCGTCAAGCGTTTCAATATTTTAACATCATTATCTCTATGGTGACTTCACATATTTTAAAATCGTAGTTATCTTTGTCCCTCGAGTGTCCAATTTTACACGACTCTCAAGAAAAATATTAATGTATAGTACCTTTTAACATTTTTTAATTATTAAGATATAGAAACATGGTTTTTTTTGGGAAGGTTCGTGATGGGACCATCATGAGGGCACTAGATTGATGTAGGTTTTGTGGAGTTATTCTATGAGGTTGTCCATTCTTTCAATCTCATTGTATTTAATCAAATGGTAGCTTATATATCTTTTCGAAGTGAATTTATTATTTGAGGTGGATTGAATGATTTGGTTATAGTTTTGGTCGATTTTTTTATATGGATATGTAAAGTTATAAATTAAATGATTTGTAAATGTTGATAGATATGGATTTATGATAAGCATGAAAACATTGACTTATGATACATCTTACATTGTTAAGATTAAAAAAATCATAAAAATAAACGAAAGTATAGTTATATTTTAAATTATTACTTGTGTTGAGAGGCGCTCTCTAGCTTAGTATGGAATAGATGTTGTAATGTCTTGTCATGTCATGTCATGTTTAACATTTTGACTTAGTCAAATTACATAAATAAATAAATAAATAAATAAAAAACTAATTTAAAAATAAATTTAAATAAAATAAAATAAGATTAAAATAAAATAGTCAATTTACCATCCACAATTTTTGGACTCAAACATGGCATTGTCTACCGAGGCCACAAATTCGTCAGGAAAGATATTTTTCCTCGAAATCCAACTATTGTTTTTTTCAAAAAATCGGATCATAGGAGTGTTTGAATCATTTTTTATCGTGGAAATGGATTCAATACCATCAAAAACCCATTGGACACCCAAAATCCCGAAGTTTGACAACTATAAACCAAATTTCCCAACATTTATGCCAGATTTTGGCAAAAATCACACTGGAATTTCTACTATTTTCCCGGCAAATGTGGCCTCATTACATCACTCTCTCAAGTATAATATATTAAAATGTAATATTTTTATTTAAAAATATAATATAATATTCTTTAATATAATTTTTAATAAAATTATTAATTTTCTAACTAGGTGTCTTAGCCCCAAGGGTTAGCTCAATCATTTGAGTCATATTGTCTTGTCTTATAAGCGCCTCGCTAATGGGAAGTCACGGGGTCAAGTCTTCTCGACGCTCTTGGCATTAAGCTAATCAAATAATCCAACGAGATATAAAGTGATCCCTTCGATTGGATCTTCCTGAGATTGTTTTCATGGTCATAGCTGCCACTGATATCTGGTGTTCGTGAACAACATTAAAAAAAGTAGGGTGAAAATAAAAAAAATAAAAGTTGTACATAAAAAAAAAAATCTTGGTCAAAATAAAATAAAATTAATAAAAAAAATTATGTTAAAATAAAAATGGCATCATGGTATTCATACGTGGTATTCATGTGGAATATCGCCTATTTAAATGGGGGAATTAAACCAGCCTAGATCCATCTTAACTCTGGATATCTTTTCACTCAAAAAGGGGTTTGCATCTCAAGAGATTTGATCCCTCTCAATGCTTGGTATACCTAGAGTTAAGATGGATTAGGATGGTTAATAATTATAAAAAGATTAATATATGAGCAAAATATATATACATGCTCCACTTTACCTTGGAGATTCTTAACTTGTAAATAGCCTTCGTTACAATTCTGTGGGCCAATACCATGATTTATCAATACCACATACCCAAAAAAAACCATAATTCATTTCATCTGGAATTTTTTATTAATTATTCAATATAATTAAAAGGTCAAAAAGGGCATAACTAATTTTGAGATAAATATCAACGATTCATTGAATGCTACTATTCGGTGGATGTTAAATCCCTACCATCCACCTAATAGTTATTGATAATTAAATTCAAATTCCGGAAGTTGTACACCAAAATAGACATTTCTATCTACACAATTACTTTAGAAGATATAAATGTTGACCTAATTATATGTGTATGTTTCTTTTCTTAGTCTTGGTTGTAGTTTTCTTCCTTTCTATTTCTTTATTTAATATGAAAAATTCACCACATTTACCAAAGAGTCTCAAGGGATACCTAGCAAAGTAATCCTAAAAGATCTTTAGGAATAATATAATTATAATAGTAATGTAGGGAAGAAAGAGAAGCTAAACTTCAAACAAAGTTAAAGGTGATGCTTGATAATATGTTTGTATCCTTTGAAGACACGATTCAAAAACATATGGAGAATAAAATAATAATGTTTGAGAATGAGTTGAGTTAATGGAGATTAGAATGTAATAAATAAAATATAAATCCAATAAATCAACAACCAACCCAAGAAGGGGATGTTGATAATATATAAATCTTACAATGAAGAACAAGATTAAAGATCTATATGGAAATAAAAATAAAAATTTGGCCCTTACATATAGAATGAAAGGTAAATTGGACATCAAACCCATCACATAGGGAGTGAATAAGCTTATGGAGTCATACCATAAGCATAACAAAAGAGCCTTAAACCTCACACTCTTTGGCTTTAAAGAGGAGAAAGAAGAGGATACATTAGCCCTAATCAAAGAAGAAATACAAAATAAGTTACAAACTGAGAGAACTTGTCTTATAGAAGAAAATATGTTGAACATAAACATATGTTAATTTTTGTTTTGTAAGCTTTAAAATGACCATAAATATGACATAATTAATATAATTTCAAGTCTAAAAGGGCTAAAAATATTTATTAATGAAGACCAAATTTTAGATGATCATATTGAATTAAGGAAGAAAGTTTAAAAGATCAAATAAACCAAGAAGTAAGGAAAATGTGCAATAATTAGCAATACAAAAGCTATTATTAGGAAAAATACCAAACAAATAATAAAAAATAGGAATTTGAGACACTTTGTGTCCTCTCTTAGAACTATCATGGATATCCATAGAACAAAGGTCCCATGTTATAATGGATCCTGCGAAGAATTGATATTATAAATTGCTTGTTAAAAATTGGGAGCATGAAGAATTTAAGGTCCCTAACATAGACGTATTTCTCTTATGGTCGGTATGGAACTAGAGATCTTATTGTTGAGGGAGAATATGTATAGTTTGTTACATAAAGAAAAACAATTTCCCTCATATTAAACTTTATAAGAAAGAAATTTAAGACAATAACACTAATTTCTTTTATATAGAAATATAGTATTTTGTGCCCATTAGTTATACATTTTATAACAAAAAGAGTTTAGCTCAAAATTATCCTTAAAATATCTTAGATCAACACATTTATACTCTAGAAAATGAAGGCAATATCCTCCCACAAAGATAATTTAATGCTAGGAGGCCAACTAACCAACCTATTATCTTAAACAATAATTCCAACCCTAATCCTCTATAGTTAGATGATGAACTTGTTTTAACTAGTAGACAGAAAGGAGCTTTAAAGTATTGGTTGACCATTTATTTGTTTCAAGAGGATGAAGCTCTAAAGTTCTCAAGTTCTATTAATTTTCAATTGTTTAATGATGTGGCTAAAATCCAATTGGATGACTTGTATCTATGGGCTTGGTCATAGTGTCCAAGAATATGTTATAATAATTAACCCCATTTACAACCAAATAGTAAATTTAGACATATTAGACAACCAAAAACTAGACTTAGATATAAGACTTTACTCTAACTCAAAATTTTGTCATGCATAAAATATTAATAGAAGATAAATTTGCTAACCAAAAGTACTCTGTCTTCGACAAAAATAAAGCAGATCTTTTTCTAAAGTTAAATAATGGATTAAATATCATAGAAAAAAGAACAATATTTAATACCCCTATTATAATTTTACAAGCACCATTTCTACGTCCATCAACAAGTTCTCTATCAAGGTGTCATGTAAAAGGAAAATAGAAAGAACAACCCTTATTATGATGAAAAGGTGTGATTGGTAGACTAGCCATTATGAATGCTTCTAATGAGTCCCTAAAATATCACAAGATAAAAATGTACAAATCCCTAATTAAAATAAAAAAAAGTGTTACATATATTGAAAGTGAGAGAAGCTTTTACACCAGTCTATGCTAGATACTACGAAAATTTGGAGCAAATTAACATGTAAAACTAAGGAAAATAATATGATTTACTTGAGGGATTATAATTCCTACCTTAAAAAATATTTATCAATCCCTTGATGTCATGGATAATATTCAAACCCCTTTTGTATATGAAGTAGTTTTTTTCTTTAGAAGATATAAAATTTGGGATTAAGTGACTCAGACAAAAAAGCTAAGGACATTGAAGGCTACCAATCCAAAATACTCAAAGAAACAGCTTATGGAAATATAAAGCTAAGGACTTATGTTTTTTATCATTATAAAATATTCAATTTTTTTGTTTGAAATGAGACATTATGTAATAATAATAATAATAATCTGTTATTAAGGTTATGACTAAGGAAAACATCAAAATGGTGTATGATAACCCTTTTTTGTGGACAATTGACCCACCTCCGAGCATCTATTTGACTACTAAAGTCTATGGAGGTGTAGATATTGTAATCCCTCTTGATTTGAACCTCTCACCTTTTACTAGGAAACACATGCTCTTAAACATTACGCCCACTGAAGTTGTAATCTATATGATTAAACATACTATAGCTAATTCTATCTAATGATAATTTTTATTAAAATATTAGTTATAATTATAAATATTAGTTATAATTTTTATAATTTATTTACCATATTATTTTAGATTAAGTTAGTTTTATTTATAATTATTTACTTAAAATAATACCGTTATTTTTAGTTAATTATTCTAACTATATCTATTAATTTTATTTATAATTGTAATCTCTTACATATCTAACATTTCAAACCTAAATAAAAAATATATAACATTTCACTTTGTATAATATTATTTTTAATTTTTTCTTGGCCCTATAGAAAAGTGGAAATTTCATATGCTTAGGGCTAGGACATGTTATAAACAACTAAGATGAAGCATACACTTTGTTCCAAGAACTCAAGGTTGTGCTAATAACATCAATAATTTGACAAATATCAAATATTCCATAAATTTAATTCACAATTTAGTCCTAGGCACTTGCCCTTAGGATACCAACTTCAAAGCATCCTTAAGAAAAATATGGTAAGGAATCCTTAAGAATCCTTAAGCATCCTCTCTTAAACAAAATTAATTCTTCCTTATTGTATCATTTTCTTCATTAGCACAATAAAAAAGTGGACAAAAGACCAATAAAATATCATATTTGACCCTTGGAACTCTATGGATTGATGGGAAATAGGAAATTTTTTTAGTGATTTCAAGGACAACTGGTTTTGGATCTGAACCATTCCAAGGAAGGATTTAAGAACATAGCAATATATTTTGAGATACGAATGAAACTTCTATTAAGAACCTAACTAAATGAGTGGAAATATGGACCGATCCAAATCATTTGTTGCTCTAATTAAATTTGTTGAAGGAAGGTTTTATGTCCAACAAATTAAAATTATAAATGAGATCTTCCAATTTTTCTTGAAATTGATCTCTAACCTGATATCCCCCTTTATTTCCCACTTATGCAAAATTGTGTTAAAATCTCCTCCAAAGATGTAATCAAAGCCAAAAATGGAATCCCAAAGAGCCAACAAAGAATCTCAACATTCTTTATTTTCTCAAAACTGTACTGGGATATAGATATTAGCAAAAGAGCATACCTATTTTAAGGGGATATGAAGAAATACGGTAGCCAACCAATGGGTGGAAAAGGAATGACCACACAACCTAGCTACGAGATGATTGAGATCATAGAGTGGACACATCACCTAACGCTAGTTTTGAACTAACATAAACAATCCCACTATCATTCCAAATCTTATTATGTTCTTGAAGGATCTCTTGATCCCCCATTTTTCTTTCCCAGGGCAGGAGAACTAAAGGTTGTTATTTCTTGATTAATGACTTCACCTCTTCAATTCTTTTTTCTAACCCTAATCTCCTACAATTCTAGGAGATAAAATTCATTACTTACTACAAGTATGATTTCCCCTTGTTGAGTGGTAGAGTTTCCTTATTTTTTGGCATTTCTATATCCTTTGAGTTTGGATTTAGAATTGACTAAGTTATCATTTCCTTATCTTTTTTATTTTTTCTCCAATATCACCTCTTTATCATTCTTTAGACCTGCCTTTTGTTGGAGCCTCTCTAGTTCTTTTTCCTTCTTAGCCTATGATTTATTGTCTATCGAAATGATAAAACATGACCCTATCCTCGTGTTTCTATGGAAGCAATTCTTCCTCCTCCATAGAAGACTCCACAATATACTATGTTGGCATCATCGCTTCTTCTAACAATGGCATATTTTCATCAATGCTTCTTAGATCTAGATCTGATACTGATTTTGATCTTTCTCTTGTGAGGTGTTATTTTATGGAATTTCCCCTTCTTCATTCACCATATTTAATGCCTCATAGTTTCTATTATTCTCTTTATTCCCTTTGCTAGTTCCTTCTCTTCTTCTAGGGTTCGTTTTTTTTGGGGAGGCTAGTCCTTTTCCCTTATTCCCAGTTTGATCTAGTTTCTATGGATGATTTTTCTATTAATCTATTGGGCCTTTTCTCCTTTTTTTGATGTTTCCATTATTCTGCTTCCTCCCTTTTTTTTTCTCCTCCCGTTGTCTTTTGCAACTTCTTGCAAAGTGTCCATATTCATGGAATACTTTGTATTTGAGTGGAATTTGATTGTATTCTACCTCTTGTATATGGGACCAACTGTCCATATTGACATTTATGGATACTGAGAGTCCCTTATTTAAATCCACTTCCACTTCCATGCAGATCTTAGCACAGGAGAAAATCCCCTCTTGTGGCTTAACATAATCAATATACTTGGCAAGGGCATCGCAAATACTTCTAAAAGTGGTATCATTCCAATAATGTAATGGAAAAAAGGGGAGTTTCACCCATGTTATGATTTCATATGGAACATCAATTTCTGGGTTAAAATATGGACTCCATCATTCCAAATATAACCCTTGAGCTTGTTTATTTTTACTCTAGTACTTCAAAATCAAGTCTATGTCTAGAACATGATCACAAACACAATGAAATACCTACAAATCCAAGCACTTTGCATAATGAAAAATGTAATAGAAGTGAATAAAAAAAGTACATACGAATTTATGCCAACCCAAAACTTGTTTATATTACAACATTAATACAACAAACATAGGGCTCCCTTACTAGGGATTTTGATCCTTACAAAGCCTTGATACAAGTAAAACTAGGGTTTGATGTCTACAACACTTGACTATCAATCTGCCCAAGAATAAGAACCAACTTGACTTATTTGTTTAATAAGTGCTTGACCACAACCATTTCATTCCACTCACCTTGAAAACCTGATAGGTCCTTTGCCACCTATACACATAGAGAATATTGTTTCTCCAATACATCTGTCTCAGCCACTCACACGTATTTTTGTAGCTTCAGATTCACTTGCACTATCAGCTCAACAACTCAACCTTCTTACAATGACAATGATCCTCCAAGGTCACTGTTCATAGGCTCCAAAAGTATGGCTTCTCACAATATTCACACCAAATCATTATACGCTTAACCTTCAATAATATTCCTTCACACAATGATCTTGTCGCTCTAAGAGTCAATGCACATAGGTCTCACATACACCAACAATCTCAGAGTCATTTTTCCTCATCAAATTCACTATAAATAAGCCATGAAACACATTTTCCTATCCCTCATTCAAGGAAAAACCTTCACCATATAAAGTCTGCAACCATAAGCATATAAAAAAATGCCTCTTACCTCTTCAATGCCTCTGCTTAATCATGAACATTCTTGACCATGTGCATACAAATTTCAGAGGCTTCTTGAACCTCATAAGGCTCCTGTGGATACCTCAGGATGTGCCCTAACCTACTCCCACTTTAGACCCCAACATTTTGTGTATACCTCATGTTTGTAGACCTATACTCATGTGTATAACATTGAGGAAACTTGGCCCTCACTCTTGCACCTCCACAAGCCTCACAACCTTATTGTGCAACATAATTAAGGGTCAATGCATTCCTTAATGCAACAAACGTCAAGCTTGACCTGTTCACAGAGATATACCACAAAATTATTTCAAGAACCATAAAAAAAAAAATCTCAACCATCCCTCCAAATATCTACCTACACTATAACACAAGAAAAATCATACTTGGTATTCTCTCACTCCAGCTCGGCTCCTTGAGGATCAACAATCTTCTTAGGCTCTTTTCTTCACATCAGAAGAGTTTCAATTATGTGTTAAACCTCCTCTTAAGCCTATCTTATTTATATCCTCTCCATTGTTGACATAGGTGCTCCTTTACTCTCCTTCAAAGATGCCCTCAAACAACAAATGAAATAAACAATCACTTTATTATGGTATTTAGCCCACCCCTTTGGATCTAAAGCACACCACTTGGCTACATTTCCCATAGAAAATAATTTTCATGGGTAAAATCCACAAAACCCCTATATCAGAGGTGTTGTGGGAGTACCTCCCAAGGTACACTTCTCAATAGAGCCCCCATGAAATAAGGCCCACTTTTAAATATAAGGTCTCAATCAACCCTATTTTTGAAGAAGAAAGTAAAAGACCCATTTTTGTAAAAGGAAGAAGGATCCATTGATCATATGTTTCCAATTTTCCTCCACCCATAACATCATATAACATTGGGAGGGATAGATCCCCATGAATTGACCAATTAGATTGTGCTTGACTAATTGTAGAGGTGGCTTACCCTAATTTAGAATATCAAAAACATTTGTTTGTTTTAACTAGTGTAAAGACGAAAATCAACATTGCTAAATAAGAATAAATTGTCATGAGATCCATAATAAAACATGACATTGGAAAATTCATTTAACACCACATGTCAAAAGGATTCTGACATCTTTTTGAAATTAAGAGAATTAGAACAAACTAAGTAATTTCTAACTTTTTTTTCCAAATTTAAAAAATCAATATTAATTAATGTTCTTTTATCTAAATTTTAATTTTAATAAAATTTTAAATGAATAAATTAATGAAATTTGACCACCTTTCACATTAAAGTGAACTTATAATAACGTGTATATTTAAATATCGTAAACTTGTGAGAGGGTGTTGTTTGGAGTTTTGTCAATCGTTTCAATATTTTAACATCATGATCTCTTATAATTACTTTAGATACTTCTAAAATCATAGTTATATGTCCCTTGAGTGTCCAATTTTACATGACTCTTGAGATATATATTAATGTATAGTACTTCATATTTAACTTTTTTTTCAAATATTAGGGTTTAGGAACATGGTTTTTGGAAGTTTGGTGATGGGATCTACCATGAGCAGAGGTAGGGCACAAGATTGATCTAGGTTTTGTGGAGTTATTGTATGAGGTGGTCTATTCTTTGAGGCTTATTTATATTTAAACAAAAGTTGACATATATTTTTGAATTGAATTTATTATGTGATCCAGGTGGCTCCTGACACACTTAGAAGTCAAAGAGGGTTGATGATATGTCAAAATTCAAAGTGGTCAGATTTCTCTCGAACCAGGTCCATATTGAAGTGCTCGTCGCCTTGATTTCAACTGTGCGAACGAGACTCAAATCCGAGCTTGTATGGAGAAGTTATATTTGGTTAAATTGGGTAGGGGGCTAGGTTTAAGGGTCCTGCAATTTTACCAGGACCGGTGCATGGAATCCGGCTCCCGAGAGTGGCAAAATTGTCACTTCTTTAATTCGCCCAATGAACCTTATTTTCGTTAAAATGAAAAATAACCACTTATTGTTATTAAAACAAAAAATGTTAAAATAAAGGTAGTGTACCATGACCCCCGCCACCCCCTTCGTATCTATATTTAAAATATAATTGGTTCAGAGGGCCATGACCCCCCCAAACCCCATGGGAAAAAATTGTGTTAACATAGGCAATGGGTGGGCCACCTCCGGTGGACCCGGCCCACACCACCACTCAACATCGTATAAATGCCTAAGCCCATACCATATGGACAAAAATTGGTGGGATTCAAACCCATCACTGGTAGTTCCACCAGCCCGCCCATGCGGCTGTCCCAAAACCAATGAACTATTATATAAGAACATTTCCATATTGATATCAAAATCATTTTCCAAACAAAAAACAAAACATGTCATAAAATTGTGTGTTAATACGCTAAGGTAGGGGGTCAACGGGGTTGGAACCCCGACATCCCCACTTCTATATAAGGCCTCTCATCAACGGACCAAATGGTCCTTGTTGTAATATCCACCAACAAAAAAATATTTAAACTCAACAATTCATTTGCACGAGGGAGCATCAGTGGAGAAAACCGAATGGAGAACTAGAGGAGTGCGGAGCGGATATTTGACAAGCAAAACTACTCCTAGAGTGGAACCATGACCAGGCAGAGAGGTAGAACCTTGCCCAGGCAAAGATGCGGTTTTACCATGAAATGAAGAATTTTCCCAAGGAGGTAAAAATTCATTTTATCAGAATGGTATCAAATTTATAGTCAAATTTCACGAAATTTCGTAGGGAACGCAATGGAAATATCAGATTTTCCATTTGATTAGAATATTTCCGATGAGCCCATGGATCAACATATTTTGAGAATCACGGGGCAATCTAAAAGGTTCTTGTAGGCCAAGATTTTGATGATGTCGAAATTCGACAAATGGATAGTACAATTTTACACCACTATGTTGGGCCGAGAATGAGGTACGTTTTCACCCTACCTTTACCACAAATTTTTATGCACCTTTATGAATTTTTCCTCATCTTAACAGAAAATGAAAGGAAGATTAATGTAAAATTAGGACAAAACAAACTAACGGTAAAAGGGATGCTTTAAAACGGGAAATTGACTTGTTATATATTTACTTACAGGGAAATAAGCAGCTGAATCGATGATGACTAGAAGACAACTAATAGACAGAGACTAACGGAATCATGATGACTCCCATGGACCGGCGGAAGATGGAAAGGCACCTCCATGTTTGAATAACTCAAACGACATCCACAAGCAGCAGAATATCATATGGAAAAGAACGTTACCACTATTGTAATCACCTTTAAAAGACTGAAAATGAATAAGATAGATAGATCATAATAGAAAATTTCTTCTGTAATAGACGTATTGAGATAGGATTGTCCAGTTATATCAATGTATTAACTTTCAGCTTAATAAAGGTCTTGGGGTTTTTTATAGTCAATTTCTGAGTTTTCTGTAGCAGTAGACTTCTAGTGGTTTGGGCCGAGCCCTGGGAGTTTCTATGCTAATCTCCATGCTATATTTTCAATTACAAAATTTACGTTTCATTCATCGAATGCGTTTCATGAGATATCATTTAATTGTTTGAATTGTGAACATAAGATACTACAACATTATCTTTCATTAAAATAGTTCATTATTCATGCTTCCTTGTTTACAATCAATGCTTTCATAGTTGTCAGATGCTTTCATCATTTCTCAATGCTTTTATACTCGTTTCACTAGTTTTAGCATGACTGTTGTTTAATTCTATATATAGCTAAGAGTTGGAGCTTTCCCTCACTACTATAAGGCATCTAGTTGTTAATTGATTCAGAGAGATGTCATATATTTAATTTACAAAGAGAATTCCATTGCAAAATTAGATAAGCAATTGCTGTTCAATTTATTGAAGTTGTTGTTCAATTCAGTAGGGTTTTTGTTCAATTCATTAGTGTGTTGTTCAATCGTAGGTTTCTCTTTTATGCACTTACTTATACAGAATAGTTAAACAGAATTTTACAATTCCATTTCCCTTTGAATTGATTGAACTTCAAGAATTAGATAGTCATCTTTATGGTAATATAGAGTAGTTGTTCTTTGATATCACTTGCATATATTTTGCTCACACTCTTGAAATAATAATACTTTCCCTGGGTTGACAATTGAATGATAAGCATTGAAGTTTCCTGTAACAGTCACCTTTATGACCCAACATTTTTGGTGTCGTTACCGGGGAGAGTGTTTAAGAGTGATGTCTTTTATTTCTTATTTCTTTTGCTGCGAAGAATTGGGTATTAAAAACGAAAGGTAAGAACCTGCATATTGGCAAGCAAAACACTTGCTCTCCAACCCAATTCTCAGCAATTGTGCAGAAGCCAGTAGAATAGGTGTTCTTTTTTTATGACTAGGAAGAAAAAGATAGAAACAAATCAAAATCATCCACTTAAGTCTACGAAACCCAAAGGACCGGTGATCCTTCATAGAACAACATATATAGATGAAATCATTAAGAAGGTTGAATCCCAGACATCCGTAGGACCCAGAGCCATTCCTATTCAAATTCCTACTGTACTCCCTTAGGCAGAAACCTCACCATTTGCAACCCACGCCGAGATTCACAGTGAAACATAGGGATCTGAACAAAGCCTTCAGACTTCTGAACACGTAAGTACTGATCCTTTAACAGAGGAGGGTTCTTGTAATTTGCAGGAAGGGGAAGGAGAAACCAACAGTGAAATTAAGTTAAGAACTCCAGAACCTGGATCCCCTGAGCGAGTGGTCGAGAAAAAGACACTCGGTATCCTAGATCAAGGAAGTGTTGTAAGGCTTCCTCCACATATTCCCCCTGATACCAGTGAAATCATTCCTCCAAAATAAGAAATCCCCGAAGATTATTGGCATATCTTTGATCAAATGGAAAACAATCAGAACCAGAATCAGAGGTAAACATCAACATTGGAATATCCCATTATTTATCATGCTGCAAATTCCCCTATGAAAGCCATTCCCTTAAAAAACATCCCCGCCTTCCGTGAGTTTACCTCAGAAGATCCTGATGTGTTTTTATTTGAATTCAATGCCTTATGTATGGGGTATGTCTACACCACTGACCCTCAGAAACTATAATTATTTCCCTCAACCTTGAAAGGGACTGCATTACGTTGGTTCATGGGGCTCGGTGGAGGAACCATCAATAACTGGGACCAAATGAAGAACACTTTCCATAATAAATATCAAGATTATTGTCGGAATCGAGAATTAAAAGATGAAATATTCAATATGTCTGCAAAATAAAATGAGACCTTATAAGAATACGTCAAAATATTTCAATATAATTTACAAAGATCTCCATATACTACACTATCCAAAGACATCTTAAAAGCAACAATGATTAAGGGAATAAAAGAAGAATGGCTTGAAACACTTAACATAATGGAAAAAGGAGACATCTACCAAGAAGAATATGATGACATTATTTCACTGTTTATCACGTGATCTCGAGGTAGTACGCGAAATAGGACAATCGGACGAGACTCAATTAAAAGGGATCCTAAGCAGTCTAGTGGCAATGTAACCAGAGCAGAGTTTGGTAATATTTTAGAAGATTTCAAAATTGACATCTTGGGCACTTTGACAACATAGCTAGATGTCCTACAAGCCAAGTAGAAGCAAGCTATAGTAGAACAAAACTTGGCCTTCGTTTACCCACACTGTTGGAAAAATCACGGCCAAAGGGAATGCCCATTAGACATGGTTCATACATGCGCTATTTGCACCAAGGACCATGCTACGAACCATTGTCCTTTGCTCCCAAGGTTGAAAGTAGTTTCTAAACAAGCAGAAAAAGAGATAGAACCAATCTATCTCATGAACCAACATCGCCAGTGGAAAACATGACCAGGTATGCCACAAGACCTGCCTCAGTTATTTTCTTAAAAACCCTACAGCAGCTTCGCAGAATCAACCACCTTTCTCTACTTGGCCATATCAATCATTTCCTATACTGCCTTGGCCAACACAATCCTCTTCAGGGAATAATTGGCCAATTTTTCCTTTTTCTCCCCCTTATTGGCAAGACACTCCCTATCAAACCCAATGGCGAGCCTCCCCTTCACAAGCCACGAACTGGCCTCAGAACTGGCAGCGACCCCTGGGAATGACCAACCTACCAATGGGAACAGGAGTTCAAAATCAACCTACATTACCAGCTCCATACCCAGTTCAGCACAACCCTGAACCTATCATACGACCTCAATTGCCAGCTCAACCTAATACTAACCCAAACAACAGGAAAATTTAGCTAATTCATATTGTATAAAATTCAAACCCTAAAATTGAACAGAAGCAATGTAGTGAACTAAGGCTAAGATCAGGACGTATTATTTCACCAGCAAAAGATATGACCCCGCCACAATTTGAATATGGAATTTCAACAGAGCCTAGACAAACAAATATGACTGAAACAGAGGTAGATAAGGGAAAGGAAATGGTTGATCAGGGGAAGCCTGAAAATCTCAGGATT
Source organism: Pinus albicaulis (assembly GCA_034641835.2). Classification (NCBI taxonomy): domain Eukaryota; kingdom Viridiplantae; phylum Streptophyta; class Pinopsida; order Pinales; family Pinaceae; genus Pinus; species Pinus albicaulis. The sequence goes on from CM076572.1 coordinate 1,362,084,026, forward strand.
TCTCCCCCTCCATTCCCTGAAAGTTTAATGTTGCCTAGACTAATAGTCTCTCTAGATTTCGATATCCTAGGAGAATTAAGAAACATTTTCATTAAAATTCCTCTTTTATAGGCCATACAAGACATTCCTATCTATGCCAAGACAATTAAAGAATTGTGTGGGAAGAAGCAGATAAGGGAAGAAAAAACTGCACCCACTATTCATGTGGTAGGGGCACTATCTGACTTACTGTTGGGTAAGGAAACACCTTTGAAATATGAGGATCCAGGGAATCCCATAGTAACTGTGAAAATATCTGACCACTCCTTTCCAAACACATTTGTTGACTTAGGAGTGGCCAATAACATCTTAACTACAGGGACCTGCGAAAAGCTAGGCATATCAGCTTTAGAACCCAAAGCTACTTTGCTGGAACATGCTGACAGATTTGTTATCAGACTAGAAGGAATATTACAAGACATCCTAGTTTTTGTCGACTCATGGGAGTATCCAGTTGCTTTTTAGTTATTAACCCAAAGAGTAGGATGGAAGGACACCCATTGATACTTGGGCGACCTTGGTTGGCAACAACTGATGCTAGAGGAGATTCCATAAAAAATATTATCATTTACCCGCCTTCCAAACCAAGCCTACCCACGATAAAAAATCACAAACATCCACATACATACTGGGAACAAAATATTCGTTCACCATTGACTGTAGTTGAAGCTCTTGAATTTAAGGATCAAACTAAAGAGGATGTAATCAATAACCTCATGAATCAGCCATCTATGTCTGAAAACTTGAAATGTTAAATGCTGAAAACAGTTCTTGATGATGAACCACAAGAAGATCCCTTGACGAACCTTGATGATCAACATATACCCACAACCGATGTATGCAACAGCACACCCATTGAAATTGAGCTAGGGAAATTTTTAAATATCAATGGAAACCTGGATAGTAACCAAAAGAAAAGGCTCATAAAGGTTCTATAGAAGTATCAGGGAGAATTTTCTTGGGACTACCCAGACATGAAGGGTATAGACCCTTAGCTATGCACTCATCACATCTATATTGACAAGGAGGCTCGGCCTGTTCGACAACCTCAACGAAGGCTAAACCCACATATGAAAGACATTGTAAAAGATGAATTGTAGAAGCTGCTGGATGTAAACTTCATTTATCCTATCTCTGATAGCAAATGGGTCTCTCCCCTAGTAGTTGTTCCTGAGAAAAATGGGAATGGATAATCTGTGTGGATTACAGAGAACTGAATAAGGTAACACAGAAGGACCACTTCCCCCTTCCTTTTATTGACCAGGTCCTTGATACATTGGCAGGGAAACGGTTATTTTCCCTTCTTGACGGGTTTAGTAGTTACAATCAAATCTAGATAGCCCCCAAAGACTAGGATAAAACAACCTTTACCTTCCCATGGGGTACATTTTCCTACAAGGTATTACCATTCAGAATATACAATGCCCCAACAACCTTCCAAAGAGCCATACTCAGCATTTTTTCTGATTTAATAAATGAGGGACTTGAAATTTACATGGATGGCTTTACCCCATATGGAGATGACTTCAATCAAGCGCTAGAAAATCTAGAAAAAGTGTTGGAATGATGTATTGCTACAAGACTATGTTTAAGCAATGAAAAAATCCAGATGATGACGACCAAAGGAGTAATCCTAGGACACTATATCTCTGAAGCTGAAATACAGGTAGACCTAGAAAAAATAGAAGTAATCTTGTTATTGGCCACACCTTGAACGTAGACAGAGGTACGCAGTTTTCTTGGATACGCTGGGTACTATCGCAGGTTTATAAAGAATTTTTCGCAAATTGTTGCACCCTTGTATGCATTAACTACGAATCTTGAATTCCATTGGTCTGATAAATGTGACACTTCTTTTACAGATTTAAAGAAACTGGCCTTGACAGCACCAATCCTACGCAGTCCTAACTAGAAGCTGCCCTTTCACATTTCTTCGGATGCATCCGACACAACAATAGGGGCAGTTCTTGGTCAAGACGAATATAAAAATCCCTATGCTATTTATTACATTAGAAAATATCTCATTCCTGTTGAATTAAAATATACAATGAATAAAAAATAATTATTGGCTGTCATTTATGCTATCAATAAATTTAGACATAACTGGCTATCAATTACTCTTGTATATTGATCACTCTGCCATTAGATATCTAGCCAATAAACCAATTACAAATGGGAGAATAAGTCGTTGGTTGTTTCTTTTTCAGGAATTCGATATAACTATCAAAGACCGTCCATGGAAGGAGAACGTGGTTGCAGACTTCCTATCCAGGGTTCGTAAGACAGATGACACACTGGCAGTGGACGATCAGTTTCCTGACGAACATTTTTTCATTGTAGCAGTAAAAACGCCATGGTACGCAGATGTAGCAAAATACCTGGCAGTAGGAAAGTTGCCTAAACATTTAACATCAAGGGAATGGAAACTGATTGTACAACGCAGTGCTAGGTTCTCTTGGATCGGTGGATACCTCTTTCATATAGGGGCCGACATGCATATACGCAGATGCATCTGGGAAGATGATATTTATGATCCTACGGGCCTGTCACGATGAACCTTGTGGTGGCCATTTTGCATATCACAGAACGAGGCACAAAGTATTACAATTAGGTTATTATTGGCCTACGATTTTTAAAGATGCAAAAAATTATGTCCAAGCCTACGATAGTTTCCAAAGAATGGGTCATCCGAGCCAAGATGATGAAATACCACTTCAACCACAATTGGTAGTAGAATCATTCGAACGATGGGTATTGGACTTCGTTGGGCCATTCAACCCGCCATCGAACCAGAAAATATACATACTAGTTGCCACAGATTACATAACAAAGTGGGTAGAATCAGTGGCCTTATTAAGAGCCACAGAAGAATATGTGATTAACTTCCTTTTTGAGCTAGTTGTGCGATATGGTTTACCACGAGAAGTGATAACCGATGGAGGGGCACAGTTTGTGGGTAATAAAATTACAACCACCCTGAAGAATCATCATATCATCCATAGAGTCACGTCTCCTTACCACCCGCAGGAAAACGAGCAGGTTGAAAGTACCAACAAAGTCCTTGAGGCAATTCTTACTAAAATAGTATCAACACATCGCCGGGACTAGGCCACTAGACTACCAGAGGCCTTGTGGGCTTACCGCACAATGTGGCGAAACACCACTGGATATTCTCTATATCATATGGTATTTGGAAGAGAGCCTATTTTTCCTATTAAATTTGAGATAAATACCTTAAGGACAACACATGAGGTAGGGCTGGACTTGACAGAGGCCCAGATTAAAATACTCCAGCGAATAAATGAACTAGATGAAATACGGCTACTGGCCCTGCAGCACACAACAATCATACAACAAAAACGAGCTAAGTGGCATGAAAACCTCATAATAAAGAAGACATTCCAGAAAGGAGATTCGACACTTCTCTATGACTCCATATTCTAAGATTTTCCTGGGAAATTGCAAACAAGGTGCTTCGGTCCATACGAAATTCAAGAAGTACACAACAATGGTACCCTTACCTTGACCACCGTAGACCGGTCCAATTCTACATTTCGAGTCAACGGGCACAGAGTGTGATTCTATCACAAACCTCTTACAAAGGAGTCTTTCTGCCAACAGGTACACAACGATCATACTATCCAAGTTCTAGCAAAAGGGGGTGATAACCCCACAAATTTAAGTACATAAGAGCTTGTTGTTTCCTTTTGTAAATATTGTATATAATTTCCCTAGAATTTTTTTGTTCTATTGTACATTATTCATATTCACAATGGTGTCATTTTCCTTCATCACCCCTTGCATTTTTTCTTTACTGCTCAAATCTTTGAACGATTGCTGTTCAATCCAATTGAAAAGTTGTAGTTCAATCCCCAGAAAATTGGCAAAATAACTACTTTTACACAAAGGATTCTGGCTCATTTTTCGGGTTAAAATAGCAACCCTGTTGAGGCTATGAATGCCTATTGGCAGCAGTGGCTCTGCTTGTCGTATGAGAGTATGTTCTAACAATATCCAATTACTCTTACATATAACTTATCTCCTATTTCCATCCATTTCCAAGATAAATCCACTACTCGAATTAGTGATAATAATATTTTACTACATAAGTAACTATAAATGAACTATGCTTTCATGTTTGAATTTCGAGATGATGGCACCAATCATTATCTATCGCAGTCATGCTTCCGTCACACCATACCATTAAATAAGGACATCCTAGCATAATAATTGTTATATTTCTTTCTTCCCTTCTTCGGTCACTTCCGTGTGAGATACAATTATGATAAATTCCAATTATGACCTTTACACTGCACACATTCATAATTTTTACAATCACTCCTCTTTCCTTGAGCTCCAAGGCCATAGACACTGTTCTCGCGTATAGACTGTGATTACTGATCTCTGACAATTTCCCCTGTATGCATTCATGATTGATCAAATCTCTCTTGTACTTAAGGACATGGACGCCCTTATTTTGAGAGAGGGGGTGTAAATATCCATAAATATTAAGCATGTGAATTCCCTGCACAAATTCTGTCGGATACACTGATAAGACCAAAAGATCATTGCAATTATGATATGAAGTTACCTACATTTACAACAGAAGGCTGCAATTTCTTTTTCTCTTGCATGCAGTGTTTATTCTAACCAATAGGGTCGAAAGAAAACACAGATAGAAGGAGAAATTAGCTCAAGAAAACGCATCATCCATGGGAGGAAACTCTCTCCAGAAAGAACCTATGACCTTCCTAATCTCAGATGCAGCTCGCACCATTCTCCAACATGCTGGTTGGCTGCCATACTTACACAAATTGCAAGGGTTTGACACAGAGATAGAAATTGAATTCCTGCAAAACCTACAGGAGGGACATACAAGACTCAAGGGAAGGATTATACCGGTCACAAAGGATATCATTGTTGAAGTCTCCGGAATACCAGCAGAGGGAGAAAGATGGACCGAAAAGCACCTTCTTCTATGAGAGGCAATCGCAGCGTACCAGGATGCAAGAGAACCATTGGAATGGAAAGGAAAGGGGATTAACCCTACCTCTCTATAAAAATCGTGGTAGAAATTGGCAACATTCATCTAGATATTCATCACATGCGATGGATGCCAAGACGTGGTAAAACCCCGTCAACTCAAATGGTTAGTTGTTCTTATACAAAATATTTCAGTTAATCTTCCTTCTTTCTTAAATTATGTATTACACGACATTGTTGTTCAAATGAGAAAGGCTAAAAACCTCCAAGCAGTCGTCAGCCACCATGGTTTAATCAAGTTAATTATCATGCATGAGTTAGGTAAACAATAGACATCCTGGGACAACTTTGTTAACCCTGTCATGTAGGCACCTAAGGAAAACCCTGTCGAGACCGAAATTGAGCTCCCTAGAATGAACATACCTAGAGGAACAAGGGGGAAAAGGACCCATGCTTCGACTTCAGAACCAAGCAAGTAAAGATGGTCTGAAAGACCGCAATTACAACAAGAAACCTCGGAATTGCCAGAGGAGGAAAGGCCATCCCATTCATAACCTTCAAGCCCTTAAAACATACCCTTACAAGACTATGAGGAAGATATGGCTCAATTCCTAGAGAAAATGAGGGCATCTCGTGAAACTAGAAGCCCATCTAAACAAGCTGAAGAGCAAGAGAAACCGTTAAACCAATCTGCCACCGCCAGCTGCTCTGGCCGCACCAAGATATTACCCCACCAAGATGAGTCACAGGCTTTTAGGGCCTTGTATCCTCTTGAGAGTGATGGGGTGAATAGGGAAGAGCGAGCAGATGGGGTAGCTGAATCTGAAAACTATTCAAGAGACACCATCCTCTTAAAACAAAAAGAAAGCATGGAAACGATCCCTCTAATGCCTGAAGGGAATAATATCTCACCTAGTCGGGACATTAATGCAGAAGTAAACTCTGGAGTACATGTATAAAATATCATCATAGACAACCTTGAAACTGGCACCACCATTCCTGAAAACGAGGTTGTTGCTCCTCCATCCCCTGCCAAAACTAGGCTAGAAGAAAATTTAGTTGAAAAGAAGTTGAAGAAAATGAGCAGAACCTGCAAAAGGTTAAGGAAAATGATAAACATTTGAGGAAATAGTTGAAGGAAGTAAGCAAGGCTCAGAATCCTAAGAAAGAATTGGTCACCATAGAAACCCAAACAGAATTTGTCACCAATTTGATAGACACTGTTGAGGTTGAGGTGGAGACTTACTTAGCAAACACTTCTGAAGTTGAGGTACAGACTGACTTAGCAAACACTGTTGAGATTGAGGTACAGATAGACCTAGTGGACACTACTGAAGCCTCTATGCGAGCTAGGCTATAATTTACAGAAGAAAAGGAAACCCAAACGGAGGAAGCCCCTGCCTACGCTCCTCTGGTAGAAAAGGCTGCCAATCAAAAATTGCATAATGAATTAATTCGAACACAGCATGAGCTATCACAATGCAGAAAGGAAGTAGTGCCCGCACAAGAGTATCAGGCACTGTTAAAGAAATTCACAGACCTTTCTGCAACAGAGGATGAGACATTTTCTCAACTCAGAGAAGAACAAGCAAAGCTAAAGAAATCACAGGGTCAAGTGGAACAGGCCAAGAAGAAAACCAATATGGTTTTCTCTTTGTACTCTGATGTGCTAACATGCAGGGCACCAACCACCAAATATGCCCTATTTCTAGTAGAATGGTATCTATTACTGAAGATCAAGGCCGTCAGGGTAGGGCAGCCCATGACTTTTAAAACCATAGAGGAATTCGTCCATTGCTGTAATGATAAAAATGAGTAGGTCTAATACATTTTGTGTGAACTATACATGCACAACTTCTTCCTAGAGGAGGACAGGGACAGTAATCCCAGCCCCTTTATAGGAGATATTCAGTTCCAGGCTTTCCTTTCTTTTGCTAAGAACCAGATTCGGTGGGTTAAAGCCTACAACATTTTCCAGAAGAGGGAACATCGCCTAGACCTATGGGTTAGAGGGGAGCCTACTAGACCCTTGCATCTGTTCACCCAACATAAGAATTTCATGCAGAGAAAGGGAGTAAGGACTAAACTGGGGCCTATTGATCTGAAAATGAAAGTATTCTTACTGCTTTTCAAAGTATTCATTTCCATTAAATTAAGTGTGCAAAGCGTTTGAAATGTCTTGCAAGTAAAAAAAAGTGTTTTTGGTAACTGTTTATGAGTCTATATATGAAGGAATGTTAATTAAAATTACTATTTAACATCTTGAATCTGAAATACACAACAGAATAACTTCACCATAAACACACAACAACATGATGAGGCAGTTCACCCCTCCTTGGCTACATCTGTCGAGTCCAAGGCTCCCAATGGGCATGTCCTTGATATATTATGATGCTCAAATTGGTTTTATGGTGAGAAAGAAGCCTAAACAGGCTGAAATAGCTGTGGAAATGAATTCAAAAGACAAAAACAAGCTAAGTATGGCTTTATTTCACCTCAAACAGTGAAGTGTAGCCCAATGTAGCTCCATTTCCTTCATGGCCCTCATGGCTCTCCAAGCTTACATGAAGAAAAAATGGTTGAAACACACTTCTATTGGCTATGAAACCTATTCCAATGGCTCTAGAATTCTTATAATACTCAAAATTGACTAAAATTTTGTCTAATTTGGTCGAATATGGTGAAAGTTATGATCCAAACTGTATTTTTCCCAGTGGCACTAGAAATCCTCCTCTAAAATTGGCTAACTCCAGTTAGCTCCACCAAAAAGGCGGAATCTCCGAAAATGTTGGAACTACGCACTAAAAATGGCAGAGTCATTAAATGTAACTATCAGTTTGACTCGTGTTCACGTGCTGAAAATTCGGAAGTAGATTACATGGGCAGTTAAGTGTTTAGCCCCGCCCCTGGTCACAGCGCGTGGTCACAAGACCCACAGCCTTAAGCCCTGAGGGCTATTCCTTATTTTTTCGCTGCTTGATTTTGGCTTAAGCCATGGTTCCACAAGACGGTCACATCGTTAGACTTTAGCCCTAGGGCTTATCCAAACTCTGCTCAACCTTCATTCAGAACACAACGTTGACGTCCCGACTGCTGATCCTTTTGCATGCAGGTCCGATCGACCTCCGCCCAAATGACGCTTTCATGTTCAGCTCTAAACGAGACCTGTTCAACATGACCCACACTCATTCATCCACTACACGGGGTTGCGTTCAGGGTGACCCATCAACGTTTGGGTCGGGTCGTGCCCAACTGACCCGAATGCGTTCAGCTCGGGTCGGTCTTCCCACAAACTCAAATTTTCAAACAGTCTTGAACCTTTGGCCTGGGGCCACGTGGAAACCTCCGAGAAGGCCACGTGGCACCCTCTGATAGGCCACCATAAAACCATAAAAAATGAAATTGTTTGCCATAATTTAAATTTTTTTTTTTTTTTTTTTGAAGATGACAAAATTTATGAGTTCTAAGGCCCTATTTTGAAGGTTATTGGGTGTTTTAAAACTTCAATATCTTCCTCATACGACATCGGATTTGGGTCCCGTTCAAGGTGCCAAAATCGCAGCGATGAGGCCTATCTGATCGTTCAATTTGCAATGAATTCTGATCAATTCTAATTTTGAGCATTTTTTTCCTCTTAGATATGATCACCTGATCACACCTCCCCATTGGAAAGCTTTTGGACCCCAAAAGCCTTCAATTACTTGTTAATAATATGAGGGTACATATCCCTCACCTTTTCCACCTCAATCCACTTTACCTTACTCGGTTTGCTGCCTTTAAGACCAACCCGAACATAATAACATTTCCCCTCCTTGAAGTGTGTGTCCTTCTGTCAAGGATAGCATCCTCTTTCAATTCATCCAAAAATTCTGGCAAGAAATCCTCTATGGATGATAGCTGAATGTCACTTTCATAATCAGCAATTAAATGAGGTTCATACAAAAGTAAATTTTCCACATTCACAACGGAATACATTTGTATATATGAAGGAAAATCTAGTTGAAAATATTTTTTCCAACTTGTTTAAGGATATTGAATGGACCATAACGAATAGGCTTCAGCTTTTTACCTTCTCCTTGCATTATTTTCTTACTAATATGTAGCCATACCTCATCTCATTCTTGAAACTTAAGATCAACTCTGTGTTTATCATGCCTCTCCTTGTACTTGCCTTGAATTTTTTCAAGCTGTTCTTGAACCTACTGATGTATGAGCTGAATTCTTTCAATGAACATGCGAGCTTTTTCAATGTCACTATGCCCATCAATGGCCACATCCTTCTCAAGAATTAATTCTAAAGGTGACTTAGGAAAATACCCAAAGCAAGCTTCAAAAGATGAAGTATTTGTAGAAGAGTGCTTGGACCGGTTGTAAACACGCTGAATGTAATGCAAGTGCTCATCCCAAAGCTTGGGATGCTTGCTGCAATAAACCATCAAAATATGTACAATGGTTCTGTTCACTACCTCTATTTTTCCATCTGTTTGCGGATGGAAAGCAGTACTCTTCTTCAACTTGGTGTCCATCATCTTCCATAAATTGGACCAAAAATTCCCAACAAATATGGAATCCCTGTCACTAACAATAGAAGTAGGCAATCCATAATGAACCCATACATGTTGAAAATATAAATCAGCAGTTATATATTTCTTACATGGCATAATAATACACATCTTGTTGAATCTATAAACTACTACATAAATAATCATGCTGCTTTATAGATAATGGTAGACCTCCAACAAAATCCATAGAAACACTTTCCCATGGTCTAGAAGGTACTGGAAATGGCGTATATAAACCAAGCTTCCTATTTCTAGGCTTGCTTGTCGCACATAATAAACATCCCATAATGAAACGTGAAACACTATCTACCATGCAAGGCCAATAACAATACCTCTATAAATGTGCCACCGTTTTGCTTACCCCGAAATGTCTAGCAATAGGAGAAGAATGAGCTTCTCTCATGATGCTTAGTCTCTCCCCCTGTGGTATACATAACTTGCCCATATGAAACAGAAAATTATTATACAAATTATAATAATTCTCCTCAACATGATTCCCTTCACTCAAGTTAGCATACACATCCTTAAAATCAACATCTGATGCATATTGTTCTATGTAGCTCTCATATACAATAGAATCATTCTTAAGTAAGGTAGTAGCACTAATAATAGGCCTTGAAAGCATATCAGCAACTTTATTGTAAATACCTTTCATGTACCTTATTACCAAGTGAAATTGTTGTAGGAAGCCCATCCATATGAAATGTCATGACTGCTGCAATTTACTTTGCGATTGCAAGTACTATAAAGGCTGATGATCGGTATGAACAACTGTTTATTTTCCCATCAAATAGTGTTTCCACTTTTTGACGCTTTGTACCAATGCATACAACTCCTTATCATATGTAGGATAATTCACAACAGCATCCTTAAATGTCTCAAAATGAAATGCGATAGGCTTACCATGCTGTAAGAGAACTACACCCATGGCGTAATCACTAGCATCGGTCTGAATCTCGAATGGTTGTCTCAAGTCCGGTAATGCAAGGACTGGAACTGAACTTATCTTCTCTTTCAAAGACTCAAAAGCTTTCTGTTTCTTGCCTCCCCATTGGAAAGCACGCTTCACACTTGTGACTACATGCATAGGAGCGGCTATGGTAGAGAAGTTAGAAATAAAATTCCTCCAATACTGAGCTGCACCCAAAAAACTTCTTAACTCTGTAATGGATTTGGGAGTATGAAAATTCACAGTGGCTTCTACCTTGTAAGGATCAATTCTCAAAGAACCTCCTCCTACTATGTGTCCCAAATAAACCAAATAATACTTTCCAAATTCACACTTTTACATTTTAAGAAACAAATGATTTTTCTTCAAAATATCAAGTACTTTCTTAACATGCATGACATGCTCTTCTCTAGTCTTGCTGAAAATTAATATGTCATCTAAGTAGACAATAACGAAATCATCAAGAAAAGGACTTAAGACATCATCCATTACCTGCATGAAAGTTGCAAGTGCATTGAATAAACCAAATGGCATAACAAGCCACTCAAAGAGTCCCTGTTTGGTTTTAAATGTTGTCTTCCAAATGTCACTTTCTACAATTCTAACTTGATGATAACCACTACATAATTCTAACTTAGTGAAATATTTAGCATCTTTCAACTGATCTAACAAATCATCTATCCTTGGGAGTGGGTAACGATTCTTTACTGTTATCTTGTTCAATGCCTTAAAGTCCACACACATGCGCCAAGTTCCATCTTTCTTTGGAATCAACACTATCGGTGACCCACATGGTGAAGTGCTTGGTCTTATGAATCCTTTGTCCAACAAGTCTTTAATTTGCCTCTTGATTTCAGTATTCTCCATGATAGACATGCGGTACATGCCTATGTTAGTAAGAGGACAATCTTGATGTAAATGGATTTCATGCTGAATCTCCCTTTTAGGAGGTAAACCTGTTGGTTCCTGAAACATCTCATGATGTGCATAAACTACATCATATAAATCTGTTTTAAACTTGGAATCACAATTTTCAAATGACTCATGATTCACATCAACCTTGGGATTAACCATAAGAAGTAAAAAAATCTTACTTGAATTCACTATCCTTTTTACCTGTCCCGCATTTACCATCGCTATGTTTTCCTTCTTGCGATGTGCTCTGACAATGAACTCCTCGCCATATTTAAAGAGATGATACTTATTTTCATGGTGATGGAATATCGCTTTCATGTCAAATAATTAAGGACTTCCCAAAACAATTCCTGATATATCAAGCAGTACTACATCAAGTTCAACTGTGTCAATAAAGTGTGCAGTAATCGCGAATCGCAATATGCACTTTCTTGAGACTTGTAAGTTTGCATCCTTGCATATCCATCCAAGTGGATAAGGATTTGGATGTAGAATGGTCTCAAGTTTAAGCTGTTTGACCAAGTCTTCTGATATGATATTTTCTTGTGACCCACTGTCAAACAGTGTGTCAATTTTTGTATGTTTTGAGACACCCTCACATGGAACAATGCAATTCTTTCTTCCTCATTCAGAGCTTGTACATAACAGTTTGAAGTACTAGTGCTTGGCTTAGTTTCAGTTTCCTTTCCCTTCATACTTTTCAAACCCATGGCTACAATTTTGATTTCGTCACTTGAATCATCACCTAAGTCTTGTGGTGTAGTCATAGTAGCTGCAGTTTTCTTCTTTCCTTTGTTGTTGTTAAACTGGTTTTTTTTTTCAGGATGTAATTTCCAACAGTTTTTCTCTTCATGGCCTTCTCTTGAACAATGTTTACATATCACTTTCTCACCCTCTTGTTTGATAGATGCATTCTTTTTGCCTTTTCCCTTAAAGGTTTTATCTTTGTTTTTCCCCTTAAAAGGCTTGTTTCTACCCTCATCAAAAGTGTTTTTCCCTCTAGCCTCTAAATGCGTAGCTTGTACACAAACTTTGTCTAGACTAGTAGGATTGAACATAAGGATAGTATGTTTAAGGTAGCTTTGTAAACCACCTATATATTTCAGCAAAGTATCTTGACTTTGTAAGTCTACCCCTAATAAGAGTGCTCTTCTCCTAAACTCTTGGGTGTAGTCTTGTACATTTTGTCCCTTAATCTGTCTGAAGTTTTTCCAGTTCATGATAGCCGTTTGTAAATGAGCTAATGGATAAAATTTCTTTTTAATTGCAGTAATAAATTCAGCCCATGATAAAGTGATCTTACCATGTTTTTTAATTTCATCCTTGGTCTTGGATTCCCACCATACCAATGCTGCTTCATCCATTCTCAACGAGGTTAACTGTATCTTGGTGTCGTCATCATGAAGGTTTTGTATCCTCAAGTAAACTTCCAACTATCTGATCCAATTTTCAAGTTTCTCTGCATTGACTTCACTGTTAAACATAGGCAACTCAAATTTGACATCAAGCTTTAAAAATGGACTTTTACCAGTGGTTTTAGACTTGTGAGATTGATTCACCGAAGTTGAGGATGACGATGTAGAGGAAGAGGATGAAGATGGGGATGGTGGATCACCATTTCCTCCATGTCTTTTCTTTGACTTGTTACCACTTTTGTTTCCTCCTGAAGAACCCTCTACTTCTTTCTGGTTTTTATACCCTTCTCCAACAAGCCTATCATTCCTTTCTTGGTAGAGTATCCTCACCATCTCAGTCATATCCAAGAAAGCTTTCCGGAATACCCGTTCTTCTTCCTTGGGATCCATATCTTTAGGAGCTTCTCCCTCTCTTGAAGACATGCTTGAAGCTACTTCTATGGCTCTTGGAGGTGGCTCTCTGACCCTTCTTGGTTGTGGATTACTTTGTGCACTAACCAAGTGTCCTTCACCTCTCTTGATTTTAAGCCTAGTAAGCATTAAAACTTGCAAACAATCAATTATATCTTTGCAAAAAACAAAAGCTAAGTAAAAATCTAGCTCCTAAGGCTCAAATCCTTAGCTCTGATACCATTTTATCTAAAAATGAAAGTATTTGTACTGTTGTTCAAAGTATTCATTTCCATTAAATTAATTGTGCAAAGTGTTTGAAATGTCTTGCAAGTAAAACAAAGTGTTTTTGGTAACTGTTTATGAGTTTATATATGAAGGAATGTTAATTAAAATTAAAATTTAACATCTTGAATCTGAAATACACAACATAATAACTTCACCATAAACACACAGCAACATGATGAGGCAGTTCACCCCTCCTGGGCTACATCTGTCGGGTCCAAGGCTCCCAATGGGAATGTCCTTGATATATTATGATGCTCAAATTGGTTTTATAGTGAGAAAGAAGCCTAAAAAATCTTAAACAATTGTGGAAATGAATTTAGAAGACAAAAATAAGCTAAGTATGGCTTTTATTTCACCTCAAACAGTGAAGTGTAGCCCAATGCAGCTCCATTTTCCTCATGACCCTGATGGCTCTCCAAGCTTCCCTGAGGAAAAAATGGCTAAAAAACACCTCTGTTGGCTCTACAACCTATTCCAATGGCTCCAGAATGCTCAAAATACTCAAAATTGACTAAAATGTTGTCTAATTTGGTTGAATATGGTGAAATTTATGATCCAAACTGTATTTTTCCCAGTGGCACTAGAAATCCTCCACTAAAATTGGCTAACTCCAGTTAGCTCCACCAAAAAGGTGGAATATCCAAAAATTTTGGAAATGTGTGCTAAAAATGGTGGAGTCATTAAATGTAACTTTCAGTTTGACTCGTGTTCACATGCTGAAAATTTGGAGGTAGATTACATGGGCGGTTAAGTGTTTAGCCCCACCCCTGGTCACGGCGCGTGGTCACAAGACCCGCAGCCTTAAGCCCTGAGGGATATTCCTTGTTTTTCCACCGATTGATTTTGGATTAAGCCACGGTTCTGCAAGATGGTCATAGTGTTAGCCTTTATCCCTGGGGCTTATCCAAACTCTGCTCAACCTCCATTCAGAACACAACATTGACGACCCGATTGCTAACCCTTTTGCGTGCAGGTTGGGTCGAACTCCACCCAAATTACCCTTTCGCGTTCAGCTCTGCACGAGACCCGTTCAACGTGACCCCCACTTGTTCATCACTGCATAGGGTTGCGTTCAGGGTGACCCATCAACGTTCGGGTCGAGTCGTGCCTGACTGACCCGAATGCATTCAGCTTGGGTCGGTCTGCCCACAAACTCAATTTTTCAAACAGTATTGAACCTTTGGCCTGGGGCCACGTGGTAGCCTTTAGGTAGGCCACGTGGCACCCTCTGATAGGCCACCATAAAACCATAAAAAAATGAAAATTTTTGCCATAATTTTTTATTTTTTATTTTTTATTTTTTTTTTAAATTTTTATTTTTATTTTTATTTTTATTTTTTTTCTGAAGATGACAAATTTTTTGAGTTCTAAGGTCCTGTTTTGAAGGTTATTGGGCATTTTAAAACTTAAATATCTTCCTCATACGACATAGGATTTGGGTCTCGTTCACGGCACTAGAATTGTTGCAACGAGGCCTATCCGTTCGTTCAGTTTGCTACCAATTCTGAGCAGTTCCAACTTTGAGCATTTTTTCCTTTTCGACATGATCACTTGATCACCCATTCATAAGGACATTATACAGCATGGGAGGGATAATTTCAAGGAAATTTAGGAAGCATCTCTGGTAGCAACCAAACAAAGGTGGATGGCCTCCATGAATAATGTGAAAAACAGATAGCCATTTGGCTACAGAAACTTCAAAGCAGCCTCCAGATTCCTTTTATACAATAATATGGTCTTCAACATGGGACCTACATGGATAGGATACAGGTACAGATTCCCTCTCATCTGGTACCCCCCTGAGGGTTATGATCATGATTACGAATTTCCAGAAGGGCATACAAACACTACCTTTGCAAAAATCAGACATAGACATGGCTTCATAGCGTATAAAGAAGAAGTCTACCCTGCCTATTCTCTGACCCATTTACACCTCAATCATTTGTTTGCACGAGGACCTGAAAATAGGTAAGCAAGGGAGTATGTTGGGCCGAGAATGAGGTACGTTTTCACCCTACCTTTACCACGAATTATTATGCACCTTTACGAATTTTTCCTCATCTTAATAGTAAAGGAAAGGAAGATTAATGTAAAATCAGCACAAAATGAACTAACGGTAAAAGGGGTGTTTTACAATGGGAAATTGACTTATTATATCTTTATTTACAGGGAAATAAGCAACTGAATCGATGATGACCAGAAGACAGCTGACAGACCGAGACTAACAGAATCATGATGACTCCCATGGACCAGCGGAAGACGGAAAGGCACATCCATGTCTGAAGAACTCAAACGGAATCCACAAGCAGTAGAATCAAATATGGAAAACATCGTTACCAATATTGTAATCGCCTTTAAAATGCCGAGAAAAAACAAGATAGATAGATCAAAATAGAGACTTTCTTCTGTAATAGATGTATTGGGACAAGATTTTCCAGTTATATCAATGTATTAACTTTCAGCTTAATAAAGGTCTTGGCATTTTTTATAGTCAATTTATGAGTTTTCCGTAGCGGTAGACTTCTGGTGGTTTGGGCCCAGACCTGGGAGTTTCTATGCTAATCTCTGTACTATACGTTCAATTATAGAATTTACATTTTAGTCATCGAATGCGTTTCGTGAGATATCATTTAATTGTTTGAATTGAGAACATAAGATACTACAACTTTCTCTTTCATTAAAATAGTTCATTATTCATGCTTCCTTGTTAACAATCAATGCTTTCATAGTTTTCAGATGCTTTCATCATTTCCCAATGCTTTTATACTCGTTTCATTAGTTTTAGCATGACTTTTGTTCAAGTCTATATATAGCTAAGAGTTGGAGCTTTCCCTCACTACTGTAAGGCATCTAGTTGTTAATTGATTCAGAGAGATGTCATCTATTTAATTTACAAATATAATTCCATTGCAAAATTAGATAAGCAATTGTTGTTCAATTTATTGAAGCTGTTGTTCAATTCAGTAGGACTATTGTTCAATTCATCAGTGTGTTGTTCAATCGTAGGTTTCTCTTTTTTGCGCTTACTTAGACATAATAGTTAAACGTAATTCTACAATTTCATTTCCCTTTGAATTGATTGAACTTGAAGAATTAGATAGTCCTCTTTATGGTAATATAGAGTAGTTGTTCTTTGATATCACTTGCATATACTATGCTCATAGTCTTGAAATAATAAGACTTTTCTTGGGTTGAAAATTGAATGAGAAGCATCGAAGTTTCCTGTAAAAGTCACCTATATGACCCAACACACTCGACGCCAGAAATTCATTGGTACAGTCAATTTTTGCAGCGTAGTCTTTCATACTTCGATCAACTTCATAAGTGAAGGTACATGAAGTAGTGATGTCATGTTTACTTTCATAATTGCTGAGATGATGTATTGTGCTTTGAGATCCATGTTTGATGTTATGCTATGGGATCTCTTTTTCCACATTATGTGATATGTATTAATCTCTTCATGCTATGTATTGCTTTTGAGATCTCTATGTAACTATTCTGAAGGGATGATATTTTTCACACTCCTCCTTAAAATTGCCGCGATCGGAATGGCGTCTAGGGTTTCTTTCGCCTCCTCACAGACAAACGCTCTCTCCTCTTATGCTTTTGCGCCAGCTAAGCCTGTGGCTCAGACTCCTCTCCCCCCTGCAGCGGCCGATCTTGCACTAGTTCCTGTCACCACGCAGTGCTCCCTCCATGTTGCATTGACACCTATAGTTCTGATCAAAGGCCGGAAATTTCTTTGGCGTGCTGATAGCCCTAGCCAAGTGTCTGAAACCCTGCATAACAGCAGCCTGGTCTTTTCTCTCGCGCCAGAGGCCCCTCTCGATTCACAACTTACAGGTAGTGAGGCAAGGGTTTATATGCCGCATAAGAACCGTGGGCCCTTCTACAGCTCTGCACCCCTGTCATTTGCAACGGATCTGCACTAGAGCGGTAGTCTCCTTTCAAGGGAGAAATTACCTCCTCGACCGCTACCAGGTAGTCAGGCTCTCGAAGTCTTGAAAGAATCTGGCACTGGGTCGGTCCATAAGGAGCTCAAAAATATCTCTGCCTCCTTTCAGATTCAAATCTCACAACTTTCAGGCAAAACCATTCTGCAATGGGTCTGCTCCTTAGACCTGGTGCAGAATCTCAAGGCAAATCTGGAACGCCAGTTTGGGATACCCTCAGCCCTCCATAGAATTCTTTTTCAAGGTAAACAACTCGAAGACCTTCTTCCCTTCTCTGCATACAACATAAATATAAATGATTCTTTGGTTTTTTCCCTTCGTTTGCGAGGAGGCACTGCTGGGCAGTCATCTTCTGCTCCTCCCTTCTCCTACAAAGATGCAGTACGCTCTGAGAATCCTAAACCCCCTGAGGCCCCTAAACCTAGGCCTTTCCTGGTTGACAAGCTAGAGGAGGTTCCTTCTGTTGAGATCTCCCATCCTGGCCTAGCAAATGATCTTCAAAATTTTGCCGAAAGGGCCATCATATGCAGGTTCAATGGGCTCTAGCCGCGATCTAAGGAACTCTATGACTGGATCCATGCTAACTGGACTCACCAGTGCAAGGTTAGCTTTTGTTCAAAAGGATACTTTATCGTTTTGTTTGACAAGATTAAGCATTATAATCAGGCCTTATAAGAAGGCCCCTGTTTTATGGGAACTGCTAGGCTTTTCTTAACTCCATGGTTCCTAGATTTTGACCCAGCAACTGCAGTTATCACCAGGACGCCTGTATGGATCAGGTTACCAAACTTACCAGCCCATCTATGGCATATTGCAGTTTATAGGGGCATAGGCAACACCTTGGGCTTCTTTTTAATGGGGGATTACTGGCAGGAAAATCAAGGGCTTTACACATATGCCAGAATATGTGTGGAACTAGATTTGAGCAAGGGACTGCCAGATCAAATCAATCTCAAGATCAACGACTTTGTTTGGACTCAAAACCTTGATTACGAGAATACTGCTTTTCGTTGCCGTCATTGTCACCAAACAGGGCATCTGAAAAATTCCTGCCCATCTCTCCCTGCAAAAACGAAAAAAGATAACATCTCTAAGACCAAACCTAAGCGATGGATTCCTTGCTCTCTACCGCCAGCCATAAACTCTGACTCCTCAAGCTCAGAAGATGAAGAGAGCGATGCAGAACCTGATCATCCGCCTCAGACGATGGACCTGTCATCTGTTGCTCCTGCGCGTCCTCCTGTCACAGTTATCACCCAGAAACGGGTCCATGAGACCTCCTCCTCAGAATCAGATAAGGAGACTCCCCAGTTGGAGGAATCTAGTCTTCAAGTTGTTTTAGCTCATCCTCCCAGGATGGATGGATCAAATTCAATAAAAAGAAAGGAAAAAAACTTCGTGTGGAGACTTCTACCCATGTTAGGTAGAAGTCGGTCCTTCTCGCATTCTAGTCATTTTTTGTAGCTCCTTGCTTGGAACAATCCATATCCGGGACCGAGGTTGATAGTTTTATCATTTCCGGTCGACTGGTGTCTTATCTCTCTTATTTGTACTATATTTTACTTAATATAAATAGTTCAATTCAGAAAAAAAAAAACTATGCTGAAGGGATACCCATTTCCACATTTTGTGAGAACATGTTAGTTTGTCATGCTAAGAGGAAGCCTTGTTGAGTGATAATTCTGAGCAGCGGAACATCTCGTGGAGATACAAGCCACTCCTGTTTGAGGGCGTATGACCTTGATATGACAAAAAGTTGTCCATGTACATAATCTTCTTTTAGAACATTATATGAAGTGGTTGAAACCATATTGACACCAGGCCTGGAGACGTAGCCCACATTCGGTGAACTCTGTTATCAAATGTCTAAAGTTCTTGTGTTTCTAATCATCGCCATGTTTCCTCTTGCTTAAGCATGCATATGTGTTCTTTTAATGCTCTTTTCAATGAAAATCTAACCACACCACAGAAGTAAAATATCATGGGTAAATTCATTAGCTGATGAACCCGGATCAAGATGGTATCATAGAGGTCTTCTCGCTTATGTGAATTGTGAGCGTGAACAACGTTTGAACGTGAGGCAGTGGAGGATGACAAAGACATATGTGAGGCCATGCTTAGGATGTCAAAAATAGTGGAGATGATGTATGAAGCTTATGAGAGACGAGAGAAAGAAGAAGTAGAAAAAAATGCTTCACCCACATCTTCTAGTAACCATTCATCATCCTCGTAGCCTTTAAGCAAATAGCACTGAATTGAAGAGACTTCTACAAGAGGAGAAAGAGGATAAGCAGAGAGTGAAGATTCAATTGCAAGCTGTAGAGGCAACCTTAGAAGAATTAAAGCACAACAACAATATACTTCAAGTGAAGGATGCTGAATTAAGTAGGCATATACAAGAAGAGAAAGACGAGAATAAGAGAGTGAAAATTCAGCTATGAGCCACAGAAGAGGCCTTAAAGGAGTTGAAGTGCAGAAAAGGCTTAGATAAGCCCTCATCGTCTGTTTCAGAATCAACATATGAGGTAAAAAAGGTTGATTGTTCTTCAGTTTCATCTTCACATGCTATTATTGTTTTTGGAAATGTGGAGATGCCCATTACAGGAACTGGTATGAGACTCCTTACCAAAATGGGGTACAAAGGAAGAGGACTTGGTGTTAAGGGCCAAGGAATGACTCAGC
Source organism: Pinus albicaulis (assembly GCA_034641835.2). Taxonomy (NCBI): domain Eukaryota; kingdom Viridiplantae; phylum Streptophyta; class Pinopsida; order Pinales; family Pinaceae; genus Pinus; species Pinus albicaulis. The sequence continues at coordinate 1,362,104,202 of CM076572.1, forward strand.
GGTTGGAGGTCGTGAAAAGACCTCAATTCAAAGGTTTGGGATACACTAAAGGATAGTGCTCAAGGGTGTCAGAAGCTTCCAAGACATGGTTGAAACCATTGGGGAAAGAGATTGATGGGAACACTTCACCATCATCCTATGGCAGTGCACATTGTAGCGAAAGAGATGAGGCAAGCTCTCATCTCCATAATTACACCAAAGACCACTAGGAAAGGTATAACAAGTCTCGGTATTCTAGTGTTCATTTTGATTACAACCATGTTTCTATTAATGAACATAAATCATGGAATCGAAAAATATGTAGTTTTTGTGGATTACATAACCATGTATTTGTTAAGTGTTGGAAAAGAATGGTATCACGAAAGAGGATGAGGCATGAAAGGCCTTGTCCACTACAAGAAAATAAGAAGGTAAAGCAGGTCTCCAGGAAGAAAACTCATTGCATTCATTGTGGCAGAAGTGGTCACCAAAGAGCCACGTGTTGGAGGCTCCATCCAGAGCAGCCTCTCCAGGACAAAGTGTGCATATAGGAACCAATTGAAACAGTTATTCGACAAACTAATCTACCACAAGATAATAACCTATTCACTTTGATAAGTGAGAGGTGGTTTTTCTAGATGTATTAGCCACACTTGTAAATCATGTGTGGCAATTTAAAATGTAAAAGTGATGACGTGTTTTCCATCACTTGTTGAAGCAACAATGATGTTTTGGCCTTGTATTGGTGGCTAGGATATTGTTTCTATTTTGATGTAAACTTGACAAAAGAGTATGTGTTTTAAACTAGTGGCAAGTATGGGCTGCTTCGGTCATAGTTGAACATGTAATTTAGCATGTAATTTGCAAATTATTGTACTACAATTTTACAGATAATGCAGGTGTGAGCTCATCGCTTATGGCTCCGAAGGACAAAGGTGAAGGAGAGTGAAGGGTGACCTTTCAGGACACTTGTTGTGCAGACAAGGTACAAAGCAATTACAGATTATGCTCATGCTTTTCGTGGACCAAAAGCTCCTCAGTGGGGAGGAATGATCTAGGTGGCTCCCGACACACTCAGAAGTCAAAGAGGACTGATGATATGTAAAAATTCAAGGTGGTCATATTTCTCTTGAACTAGATCTAGATTGAAGTGCTCATTGCCCTGATTCCAACAGTATGAACGAGACTCCAATCCGAGCTCGTATGGATAAGTTAGAGTTGGTCAAAGTGGGTAGGGGGGCCAGTTTAAGGGTCCTACAATTTTACCGGGACTGGTGCATGGAATCCGGCTTCCGAGAGCGGCGAAATTGTGGCCTCTTTAATTTTCCCAATGACCCTCATTTTCGTTAAACTGAAAAATAACCACTTATTGTTATTAAAACAAAAAAATATTAAAATAAGGGTGGTGGGCCATGATCCTCGTCACCCCCGTCATATCTATATTAAAAATATAATTGGTTCGGTGGGCCATGACCCTCACCGAACCCCATGGGAAAAGATTGTGTTAACATAGGCAATGGGTGGGCCATCTCCGGTGGACCCCGCCCACACCACCTCTAAAAATCGTATAAAGGCCGAAGCCCATACCATATGGACTGAATCCGGTGGGAGTTGAACCCACTACCCACAGTTCCATTGGCCCACCCATGTGGTGGTCCCAAAACCAATGAACCATTATATAAGAACATTGTCATATTGATATAAAAATCGTTTGCCAAACAAAAAACAAAACACGTCATAAAATCGTTTGTTAATACGCTAAGGTAAGGGGTCGATGGGGTTGGAACCCCTAACCTCCCATATTCTATACAAGGCCTCTCACCAACGGACGAAACAATCCTTGTTGTAATATCTGCTGACAAAACAGTATTTAAACTCAACATTTCATTTTCACGGGGCAAAATCGGTGGAGCGGAGTTAATGGAGAACCAGAGGAGCGCGAAGCAGATCTTTGACAAGTGGAACTACACCTAGAGTGGAATGATGAGTCTAGTGGAACCATGAGCAGGCATAGAGGTGGAATTTTTCCCAGGAAAAGAGGCAGTGGAACCATGAAATGAAGAATTTTCCCAAGGAGGTAAAAATTCATTTTATCGGAATGGTATCAAATTTATAGTAAAATTTCATGAAAATTTGCAGGGAACACAATGAAAATATCAAATTCGCCATTTGAGCAGCAGATTTCGAGTCAGCCCATGGAGCAGCATCTTTGGATTATCACGGGGGAATCTAAAATATTCCTGTAGGCCCAAATTTTTCCGGTGTCTAAATTCGACTAATGGATAGTCGATTTTACATCACTTTACGCCAGAAATTCATTGGTGCAGTTTTTGTAGCTGTGCCTTTCATTCTTCGGCCAACTTCAGAAGTGAGGGTACATGAAGTAGTGATGTCATGTTTAATTTCACAATTTTTGAGATGGTGTTTTGTGTTCTGAGATCCTTGTTTGATGTTATGTTGCGGGATCACTTTTGCCACATTATGTGAGATGTATTCATCTTTTATTGCTATTTATTGTTGTTGAGATCCCTATGTAACTATGTTGAAGGGATACCCATTACCACATTGTGTGAGAACATGTTAGTTTTTCATGCTGAGAGGAAGCCTTCTTGAGTGAGAATTCTGAGTAGCGGAACATCTCGTGGAGAGACAAGTCACTCCTGTTTGAGGGCGTATGAACTTGCTATTACAAAGTGTTGTCCATGTACATCATCTTATTTTACAACATTATATGAAGCAACCAATACCATATTGACACTGGGCCCGAAGACACTGGGTGAACTCCGTTATCAAATGTCTTGTGTTCTTGTGTTGCTGATTATCGCCATGATTCCTCTTGCTTAAGCATGCATATGTGTTCTTTTAATGCTCTTTTCAATGCAACTCTAACCACATCAAAAAAGTAAAATATCATGGGTAAGTCCGGTATTTGACGAACCCAGATCATTATGTGAGGTGGATTCATTAAGAGGTAAAGATTGATTGCATTATGTTTTTATTTATTTGTTTATTTTTTGATGTGAAAATGTAGAGTTATCATTAAACAAAGTTAAGGTAAATTTAGGGTATTGAAGGTTTTGAGTTATGTTAAAAATTAATGCAACCATATAAATTAAATAGTTGGTAAATGTAGATAGGCATAAATCTGTGATAAGCATAAAAACATATTATATTAAAGGCATGAAAACATTTATTTCATGATACATCTTATATTATTGATGGGCCCCATTATTGCAACAAGAATGTTGCAACTCCCAAGGCTACCAACTTAAATAATCAACCTGGGGTTCGTATAAACTTAAGAGGGGTCGACACTATATGTGAAATAAACACCTTCCTCTTCCTAGTTTGAATCCCTTTGATGCAAGTGAAAAAATGCGATGAAGGAACTTTAATTGAGCAAAGACCCAGTTAAGTCGCCAATCCTAAGGTAAATAACAATAAGAAAACCTATTCTACTTTTGCTAGAAAGTAAATGGCAGAAAGGACATCAATTCTATTTGAAAAAATGTAAAGCATAATGTCAACTTAATAAAATCTAATATATCTTGTTGGAAATGAAATTTATTCTATTTTGTGGGAAAGGAAACTCCTATATTATTCTTCCAAGAATCTAAATCACACTTTGCATGAAGTAAATTGCGGGATGGAAATCTAGACTAATTGCAATAATCAGCATTTAAGAAGAAAGCAATATAAGAGATAAAAGGAGACCTAACCAAGTTTCATCTCAACCAAAGTGACCTCATAGTATTCATATGTTATAAATCTACTCCTACCATGAATTTGGAGTGAATTTGGGCAAGGAAGATCTCAAAACAAACTGCTACATGATTGTTACTCCTTGAGATAACTTGTTGTATGTCCAAGAAAATAAAATGAAACTGAGATGGACAATTTTTTATTTTTAAGTAGGATGTAATAGGAATTCATTCCAAGTGGAATCACTAGAAAATACCCCTGTTAACATGTGCTAAAAAAAGGCAGAAAAATACTACTTTAAAAACCATAAATTTTAGAACTAGTGAACTAGTTAACATACCAAATGCCTAACCTGATAAAGTGAAAATGATATGGGGTAAATTTTGTTATTAACTTGGATGGTTTTATGACTCAACACAAGTGAAATAAACTCAAATGAATCTCATTAACACATTCTAAAAAATAGCAAAAAAATACTTCTATTTTGCTACAAGAGACTTCCATAAATTCTAGATTTGTGAAGTACTGAACCAATCCAAATAGCTCAATGATGAATATGAATTTTAAAATATGTTATAAGGATGCATCATGCTTGTGACTACATAAATAACCTGCAAAAAAATCACTTCAATCATTTAACAAATGTAACATACAACAAAAGAGGCACGAACACTAAATGTAGAAATAAGAGATGTAAGTGAAAAAGACATTCAAAGGAAATAAATAAATTATACAAGAGGGAACTAAGGCTCATGGGATGTCCAAGCCCAAGTATAATCAGATTCCTATGAAGGAAACCGAGATTTAGAAGCTAAAAATTATACCAAACTTTATTATTTGAATCAATCCAAGTACATCCCTGCTAGAAATGAAAGTGGAGTTGTTAACTAACAAGTTTTCTTCATAAGAAGACTAATAAATACATGCCCATAGAGGAAAATTTGAATTGGTACTTATATAAATAGATGGGGAAGAATCCTCCTTGAAAGGAGGTAAATTTCCCCTCCAAAATCCCTCAAAAAATGGATTTGGTTCCCAACACTAGGAATCTTCATTAAATGTCATGGAGCACATTCCTAGATTTTCTCAATCATTGGAATTCCATAATTTATTCAATAATTTCATAATATCATTATCCATTTATTATCCAATATTGTTCCTCCTATACATGCAAAACTTCTTCCTAGAGGAGGACAAGGACAGTAATCCCAGCCCCTTTATAGGAGATATTCAGTTCCAGGCTTTCCTCTCTTTTGCTAAGAACCAGATTCAGTGGGCTAAAGCCTACAACATTTTCTAGAAGAGGGAACATGGCCTATACCTATGGGTTAGAGGGGAGCCTACTAGACCCCTGCATCTGTCCACCCAACATAAGAATTTCATGCAGAGAAAGGGAGTAAGGACTAAACTGGGGCCTATTGATCTGAAAATGAAAGTATTTGTACTGCTTTTCAAAGTATTCATTTCCATTAAATTAAGTGTGCAAAGTGTTTAAAATGTCTTGCAAGTAAAACAAAGTGTTTTTGGTAACTGTTTATGAGTCTATATATGAAGGAATGTTAATTACAATTACTATTTAACATCTTGAATCTGAAATACACAGCAGAATAACTTCACCATAAACACACAACAACATGATGAGGTAGTTCACCCCTCCTCAGCTACATCTGTCAGGTCCAAGGCTCCCAATGGGCATGTCCTTGATATATTATGATGATAAAATTGGTTTTATGGTCATAAAGAAGCCTAAACAGGCTGAAACAGCTGTGGAAATGAATTCAGAAGATAAAAATAAGCTAAGTATGGCTTTTATTTCACCTCAAACAGTGAAGTGTAGCCCAATGCAGCTCCATTTCCCTCATGGCCCTGATGGCTATCCAAGATTCCATGAAGCAAAAATGGATGAAACACACCTATTTTGGAAATGAAACCTATTCCAATGGCTCTAGAATGCTCTGAATACTCAAAATTGACTCAAATTTTGTCTAATTTGGTCGAATATGGTGAAAGTTATGATCCAAACTGTATTTTGCCCAGTGGCACTAGAAATCCTCCACTAAAATTGGCTAACTCCAGTTAGCTCCACCAAAAAGGCGGAATCTCCGCAAATGTAGGAACTACGTAGTAAAAATGGTGGAGTCATTAAATTTAACTGTCAGTTTGACTCGTGTTCACGTGCTGAAAATTCAAAGGTAGATTACATGGGCAGTTAAGTGTTTAGCCCTGCCCCTGGTCACAGCGCGTGGTCACAAGACCCGTAGCCTTAAACCATGAGGGCTATTCCTTGTTTTTCCGCTGCTTGATTTTGGCTTAATCCATGGTTCCACAGGATGGTCACAGTGTTAGCCTTTAACCCTAGGGCTGATCCAAACTCTGCTCGACCTCCATTCAGAACACAACGTTGACGACCCGACTACTGACCCTTTGGCGTGCAGGTCTGGTCAACCTCTGCCCAAATGAACCTTTCACGTTCAGCTCTGCACAAGACCCGTTCAACATGGCGCACACTCATTCATCCACTGCACGGGGTTGCATTCAGGGTGGCCCATCAACGTTTGGGTCGGGTCGTGCCCGACTGACCCAAATGCGTTCAACTTAATAAAGGTCTTGGCATTTTTTATAGTCAATTTCTGAGTTTTCCGTAACGGTAGACTTCTGGTGGTTTGGGCCCAGCACTGGGAGTTTCTACGCTAATCTCTGTACTATACGTTCAATTATAGAATTTACATTTCAGTCATCAAATGCGTTTCGTGAGATATCATTTAAATGTTTGAATTGCGAACATAAGATACTACAGCTTTCTCTTTCATTAAAATAGTTCATTATTCATGCTTCCTTGTTTACAATCAATGCTTTCATAGTTTTCAAATGCTTTCATCATTTCCCAATGCTTTCATCATTTCCCAATGCTTTTATACTCATTTCATTAGTTTTAGCATGACTGTTGTTCAAGTCTATATATAGCTAAGAGTTGGAGCTTTCCCTCACTACTGTAAGGCGTCTAGTTGTTAATTGATTCAGAGAGATGTCATATATTTAATTTACAAAGAGAATTCCATTGCAAAATTAGATAAGCAATTGTTGTTCAATTATTGAAGCTACTGTTCAATTTAGTAGGACTGTTGTTCAATTCATCAGTATGTTGTTTAATCGTAGGTTTCTCTTTTCTATGCTTACTTAGACAGAATAGTTAAACGTAATTTTACAATTCCATTTCCCTTTGAATTGATTGAACTTCGAGAATTAGATAGTCCTCTTTATGGTAATATAGAGTAGTTGTTCTTTGATATCACTTGCATATACTATGCTCACAGTCTTGAAATAATAAGACTTTTCCTGGGTTGACAATTGAATGAGAAGCATCGAAGTTGCCTATAATAGTCACCTTTATGACCCAACACACTCGACGCCAGAAATTCATTGGTGCAGTCAATTTTTGTGGCTTAGTCTTTTATACTTAGATCAACTTCATAAGTGAAGGTACATGAAGTAGTGATGTCATGTTTAATTTCATAATTGTTGAGATGATGTATTGTGTTTTGAGATCCATGTTTGATGTTATGCTACGGGATCTCTTTTTCCACATTATGTGATATGTATTAATCTTTTCATGTTGTGTATTGTTTTTGAGATCTCTATGTAACTATGCTGAAGGGATACCCATTGCCACATTTTGTGAGAACATGTTAGTTTGTCATGCTAAGAGGAAGCCTTTTTGAGTGAGAATTCTAAGCAGCGGAACATCTCGTGGAGATACAAGCCACTCATGTTTGAGGGTGTATGACCTTGATATCACAAAGTGTTGTCCATGTACATCATCTTCTTTTAGAACATTCTATGAAGTGGTTGAAACCATATTGACACCGGGCTTGGAGACGTAGCCCACATTCGGTGAACTCCGTTATCAAATGTCTAAAGTTCTTGTGTTTCTAATTGTCGCCATGTTTCCTCTTGCTTAAGCATGCATATGTGTTCTTTTAATGCTCTTTTCAATGCAAATCTAACCACACCACAGAAGTGAAAGATCATGGGTAAATTCATTAGCTGATGAACCCGGATCAAGATGGTATCAGAGAGGTCTTCTCGCTTATGTGAATTGTGAGCGTGAACAACGTTTGAACAAAATTTGAACATGAAGCAATGGAGGATGACAAAGGCATATGCGAGGCCATGCTTAGGGTGTCGAAAATAGTGGAGATGATGCATGAAGCTTATGAGAGACGAGAGAAAGAAGAAGTAGAAAAAAATGCTTCACTCACATCTTCTAGTAACCATTCATCATCCTCATCATCTTCTCGTCATTCAAATGAGAAGATCAAGAAGATCCTTTAAGCCGATAGCATTGAATTGAGAGACTTCTACAAGAGGAGAAAGAGGATAAGCAGAGAGTGCAGATTCAGTTGCAAGTCGTAGAGGCAACCTTAGAAGAATTAAAGCACAACAACAATAGACTTCAAGTGAAGGATGCTGAATTAAGTAGGCATATACAAGAAGAGAAATACGAGAAGAAGAGAGTGAAAATTCAGCTATGAGCCACAGAAGAGGCCTTAAAGGAGTTGAAGCGCAACAAAGGCTTAGATAAGCCCTCATTATCTGTTTCAGAATCAACATATGAGGTAAAAAATGTTGATTTTTCTTCAGTTTCATCTTCACATGCTATTATTTTTTTTGGAAATGTGGATATGCCCATTACAGGAACTGGCATGAGACTCCTTACCAAGATTGGGTACAAAGGAAGAGGACTTGGTGTTAAGGGCCAAGGAATGACTCAGCGGTTGGAGTTCTAGAAAAGACCTTGATTAACAGCTTTGGGATACACTAAAGGATAGTGCTCAAGGGTGTCAGAAGCTTCCAAGACATGGTTGAAACCATTGGGGAAAGAGATTGATGGGAACACTTCACCATCATCCTATGGCAGTGCACATTGTAGCGAAAGAGATGAGGCAAGCTCTCATCTCCATAATTACACCAGAGACCACTAGGAAAGATATAACAAGTCTCGGTATTCTAGTGTTCATTTTGATTACAACCATGTTTCTATCAATGAACATAAATCATGGCATCGAAAAATATGTAGTTTTTGTGGATTACATAACCATGTATTTGTTAAGTGTTGGAAAAGAATGGTATCACGAAAGAGGATGAGGCATGAAAGGCCTTGTCCACTGCAGGAAAAGAAGAAGGTAAAGTAGTTCTCTAGGAAGAAGACTCATTGCATTCATTGTGGCAGAAGTGGTCATCAAAGAGCCACGTGTTGGAGGCTCCATCCAGAGCAACCTCTCCAGGACAAAGTGTGCATATAGGAACCAATTGAAACAGTTGTTCGACAAACTAATCTACCACAAGATGATAAGCTATTCACTTTGATAAGTGAGAGGTGTTTTTTCTAGATGTATTAGCCACATTTGTAAATCATGTGTGGTAATTTAAAATGTAAAAGTGATGACGTGTTTTCCATCACTTTTTGAAGCAACAATGATGTTTTGGCCTTGTATTGGTGGCTAGGATATTGTTTCTATTTTGATGTAAACTTGACAAAAGAGTATGTGTTTTAAACTAGTGGCAAGTATGGGATGCTTCAGTCATAGTTGATCATGTAATTTAGCATGTAATTTGCAAATTATTGTACTATAATTTTGTAGATAATGCAGGTGTGAGCTCATCGCTTATGGCTCCGAAGGACAAAGGTGAATGAGAGTGAAGGGTGACCTTTCAGGACACTTGTTGTGCAGACAAGCTACAAAGCAATTACAGATTATTCTCATGTTTTTCATGGACCAAAAGCTCCTTAGTGGGGAGGAATGATCCAGGTGGCTTCCGACACACTCAAAAGTCAAAGAGGACTGATGATATGTAAAAATTCAAGGTGGTCATATTTCTCTTGAACTAGATATAGATTGAAGTGCTCGTCGCCCTGATTCCAACAGTACAAACGAGACTCCAATCTGAGCTCGTATGGATAAGTTAGAGTTGGTCAAAGTGGGTAGGGGGCCATTTTTAAGGGTCCTACAATTTTACCAGGACCAGTGCATGGAATCTGACTTCCAAGAGCAGTGAAATTGTGGCCTCTTTAATTCGCCCAATGACCCTCATTTTCATTAAACTGAAAAATAACCACTTATTGTTATTAAAACAAAAAATATTAAAATAAGGGTGGTGGGCCATGATCCTCGTCACCCCCATCGTATCTATATTAAAAATATAATTGGTTCGGCAGGCCATGACCCTCACTGAACCCCATGGGCAAAGATTGTGTTAACATAGGCAATGGGCGGGCCATCTTTGGTGGACCCCACCCATGCCACCTCTAAAAATCGTATAAAGGCCGAAGCCCATACCATATGGATTGAATCTGGTGGGAGTCGAACCCACCGCTGACAGTTCCACTAGCCCACCCACGCAGTGGTCCCAAAACCAATGAACCGTTATATAAGAACATTGTCATATTGATATAAAAATCGTTTGCCAAACAAAAAACAAAACACGTCATAAAATCGTTTGTTAATACGCTAAGGTAAGGGTTTGATGGGGTTGGAACCCCTGACCTCCCATCTTCTATACAAGGCATCTCACCAACGGATGAAACAATCCTTGTTGTAATATCTGCTGACAAAACAATGTTTAAACTCAACATTTCATTTGCATGGGGTAACATTGGTGGAGCGGACTTAATGGAGAACCGGAGGAGCGTGAAGCGGATATTTGATAGGCGGAACTGCACCTAGAGTGGAACCATGAGTAGGCACAGAGGTGGAACTTTTCCCAAGCAAAGAGGCAGTGGAGCCATGAAATGAAGAATTTTCCCAAGGAGGTAAAAATTCATTTTATCAGAATGGTATCAAATTTATAGTAAAATTTCATGAAAAATTGCAGGGAACGCAATGAAAATATAAAATTCGCCATTTGAGTAGTGGATTTCTAGTCAACCCATGGAGAAACATCTTTTGATTATCACAGGGGAATCTAAAATATTCCTGTAGGCCGAAATTTTTCTGGTGTCGGAATTCGACAAATGGATAGTCGGTTTTACATCACTTTACGCCAGAAATTCATTGGTGCAGTTTTTGTAGCTGTGCCTTTCATTCTTCGGCCAACTTCAGAAGTGAGGGTACATGAAGTAGTGATGTCATGTTTAATTTCATAATTTTTGAGATGATGTTTTGTGTTTTGAGATCCTTGTTTGATGTTATGTTGCGGGATCACTTTTGCCACAGTATGTGAGATGTATTCATCTTTTAATGCTATGCATTGTTGTTGAAATCCCTATGTAACTATGTTGAAGGGATACCCATTACCACATTGTGTGAGAACATGTTAGTTTGTCATGATGAGAGGAAGCCTTCTTGAGTGAGAATTCTGAGTAGAAAAACATCTCGTGGAGAGACAAGTCACTCCTGTTTGAGGGCATATGACCTTGCTATGACAAAGTGTTTTCCACGTACATCATCTTATTTTACAACATTCTATGAAGCAACCAATACCATATTGACACCGGGCCCGAAGACGTAGCCGATACTGGGTGAACTCCATTATCAAATGTCTCGTGTTCTTGTGTTGCTGATTATTGCCTTGATTCCTCTTGCTTAAGCATGCATATGTGTTCTTTTAATGCTCTTTTCAATGCAACTCTAACCACATCAAAAAAGTAAAAGATCATGGGTAAGTCTGGTATTTAACGAACCTAGATCATTATGTGAGGTGGATTCATTAAGAGGTAAAGATTTATTTTGTTATGTTTTTACTTATTTATTTTTTGATGTGAAAATGTAGAGTTATCATTAAACAAAGTTAAGGTAAATTTAGGGTATTGAAGGTTTTGAGTTATGTTAAAAATTAATGCAACCATATAAATTAAATAGTTGGTAAGTGTAGATAGGCATCAATCTATGATAAGCATAAAAAAATCTTATATTAAAGGCATGAAAACATTTATTTCATGATACATATTATATTATTGATGAGGTCCATTATTGCAACAAGAATGTTGCAACTCCCAAGGCTAGCAACTTAAATAATCAACCTGGGGTTCTGTTGAAGCCTAGAAAATCTCTGCTTCAAACATCGGGGAAAACCACCCGGTCGGGACCTTAATACAACTCCTTTTCCGTTTGGTATGGTGGCTCCGACTGGATTTAAAGGACCAGTTTCCTTATAACTAAATGGATTGGTTTGGATGGGTGGAAATGGGACTAAATTAGCTGAAATAAAACTATCTAATTTAAACTAAATACTGATAAAGAAATTCTAACACTAACCCGGGTAATTATATGTGAATACAACTTAAGATTGTTCCAATTTAACAATAACCATGAAAATGTATTATTATTTAAATTGAAATATGCATAAACAAATAAAGATAACTCTGTTTAAGAAATTAAACAGAATTGTATTAGCATATTGCATTCATCATTGTATACCATCTATATATACTTATGAAAGATAACATTTCAATTATACTCAGAAATGATATATAAAAGGAAGCGTTGTGAAAACAAATATATATAAATGATAGCAATTTTAAAGAAAATATCATAAGACAAAAGAAATCAACAGTGAAAGGATAGAAATACCTCATTCATCTTGAAGACTTTCAAATGCAATCTGATACTCTAATCCAGTAACTCTGATGCAAAATCAAATTCCAAGGTACAGAAATGCAACACTTCAAAGATAATTCCGCATGAAAATCACTAGATGTGATCCTTTTTAAAAATATATAAGACAATGGAGTACAGAAATGCAATCTCCAAGTCAAAAAATATTAAGATCCAGGACCCTTCTCTAAATGCATGAGAAGGGTTTAAATACTACTTAGCTAAATCTAAAAATAGTCTTATTACAAAAATTAAGGATTCGGTTCAATGACCGTCCTTTTCCTAGGCTAAAATACAATAAAATTAAAACTAAATCTAACTATCTATGAACTTGATCTTTAAACTTGTAGGCATCTAGCATAGTTTTGAGAAGATGTGGTTGACCGACTTCAGAATTCAACTGTCCTGAAAAGACAGAGTCGGTAAGCGTAGGCGCAATCTTCTCTGTAGCATTGATGATACAATTAAGCGCACTGTGCTGACTGTGTGGCTTCACCAAGTACATCCAGTATGAGTCCCAATTTAATCTTGTCATCCCTTGGATTGATCTTGCTCTTTCTTCTACCTTTTGTCTCCATTCTGTTTGCAGTTGATGTGCCTGTGGGAGATATCCTGGAACAGTTTCTGGAATCAAATTAGCTTTGTGTAAATTATCATTTACACAATCAGTAAGAGTGTTTTCCGCTGTAGCCGCCTCCTCTGCTGCCTTCTCTTTGTGCATTTTCCTTTATTGGAGCTTTTTGCTCTGTTATTAATTTTGCAATTTCATCTTGATTTTGCTTCACCATTTTCTCATATCATACTTTAGCCAAAGTAGTTTCTTTTTTATTGATTTGACCTTTCGCAGTAATTTTTCTCTGTGCCGAACACGCTCCACATATTTTTCCTTACTCAGCATTAAGTGCCTTGAATTTGGTCAATGTTTCCTCATTTTGTCTTACAGTTATTTCAAGTCTCTTTGACTCCCGACTTTTCTCAAGAAGAGCTTTATGTTTCTCTGATAACTCTTGACCTCCAACAGCTTCTTTAGTAACTTCTAAAAGCTCTATAGAGGATAATTTTGGCAAACTTACATACCTTATCTTGTGGTAGAAACTGTGTCAATTTGCCCACTTGGATATTTGAACTTGTGAACAGCGTCTAAAACATCCTTTTTTGGTATTGTCCACCCATGTTTGTTTTTCTTCAATGGCTCATCTCTTTTGGTCCATTCCTGTGTGCATTCTAACAAATTCGCATGTTCTTTGGTAAATTCTTTCATAAATTGCTTATTATAAGGCGCATGAGATTCCGGCAACTTATACATCAGCCTCACGTCTTCCGTGGTGAATGACCCGATTGGCTCTTCAGATGGAGTTCTGAATTGTCTGTCTGAAATATCGGTGCTGTCCAGCACCCATTTCACCATATTCATATACGGGAGAATCCTCGGCCTTGCCGCTATCCTACGGAGAAATGAACAAGCCAGTTCTTTGAGGGTTGCTTCAGATGTATTACTAGAACCTGCTGTAGCCACAACTTTCATCACCACAGGATTTTCTTCTTCTAACAGATTATACATTCCTTCCCAAGTGGATATACCAGCATCCTTATTACAAGTGGTGTCTGCATACAGCGAAGCCATTTCTCTGTTTTCAGAATTCGAGCTCTTCTCCTTCTTACCCATAGTGTTTAGTGAAAGCTTTGTATAGACGTTTGCTCCTTCGTGCCTGCATTTTACGAGTAAATGAGAGTAATGGCATAAGAAAGGTGATGAGATTGTTTTAAATGTGAAGGCGGATGAAATATAATATTTTAATCGTGAAACGAATTTCAATCAAAACAAAATTTCATTTACCATTAATTGTCAATCCAATCATTTAATTTAATCATTAAATCGCATAACAGATTTGATATATGGGAAGATTGCCTTTGGACAACGCGCCTACATGAATCTGCGACATTGCGATCTGCGATTTGCTGCGCAATATCGCAATATCGCAATGTCGCAATATCGCAAAATGAAGCCATCGCAGTTATGTAAAATAGCACAAAAGCGGAAATTGCGCAACAGCGCAAAAGCGCACATCGCAAATCTCGCAAAAGCGCAAAATTGAAAATAACGCAAAAGGTATTCATTAATCACTTCTGTTTTCTACGCTATGCGATCTGCAACCAATACGTTTATTGTATAGGCCTTTGGGATCGCATTATCGCGAAAGCGCAAAATCGCATTTTCAGTTTTATAAAAGATATATACCATTTTGCTATGGATGCGCTATTTTGTTTAAAGAGCAATTTTATTGTAATCTATCATAAACTTAAGTGTTTCTTAATGTTATTTCTAAGGGATTTCTATAAGTTTATGATAGAAAGTTTTATTTGAAAAGGAAAACAAATCCTAATTGATTTTTTGGATTTTTTAACTAAGGGTCCCCATTTATTTAGTATTATTACTAATATTAAATAAAAGGGGGGTTGTTGCTGGTCACAACAGGTTCGTATAAACTTAAGAGGGGTCGGAAGTATATGTGCAATAAACACCTTCCTCTTCCTAGTTTGAATCCTTTGATGCAAGTGAAAAAAGGCGATGAAGGAACTTTAATTGAGCAAAGACCCAGTTAAGTCGCCAATCCTAAGGTAAATAACAATAAGAAAACCTATTCTACTTTTTCTAGAAAGTAAATGGCAGAAAGGACATCAATTCTATTTGAAAAAATGTAAAGCATAATTTCAACTTAATAAAATCTAATATATCTTGCTGAAAATGAAATTTATTCTATTTTTTGGGAAAGGAAACTCCTATATTATTCTTCTAAGAATCTAAATCACACTTTGTATGAAGTAAATCGCGGGAAGGAAATCTAGACTAATTGCAGTAATCAGCATTTAAGAAGAAAAAAATATAAGAGCTAAACGGAGACCTAACCAAGTTTCATCTCAACCAAGTGACCTCATAGTATTCATATGTTATAAATCTACTCCTACCATGAATTTGGAGTGAATTTGGGCAAGGAAGATCTCAAAACAAACTGCTACATGATTGTTACTCCTTGAGATAACTTGTTGTATGTCCAAGAAAATAAAATGAAACTGAGATGGACATTTTTTTATTTTTAAGTAGGATGTAATAGGACTTCATTCCAAGTGGAATCACTAAAAAATACCCCTATTAACATGTGCTTAAAAAAGCAGAAAAATACTACTTTAAAAACCATAAATTTTAGAACTAGTGAACTAGTTAACATACCAAATGCCTAACCTGATAAAGTGAAAATGATATGGGGTAAATTTTTTTATTAACTTGGATTTTTTTATGACTCAACACAAGTGAAATAAACTCAAATGAATCTCATTAACACATTCTAAAAAATAGCAGAAAAATACTTCTATTTTGCTACAAGAGACTTCCATAAATTCTAGATTTGTGAACTACTAAACCAATCCAAATAGCTCAATGATGAATATGACTTTTAAAATATGTTATAAGGATGCATCATGCTTGTGACTACATAAATAACCTGCAAAAAAATCACTTCAATCAATTAACAAATGTAACATACAACAAAAGAGGCACAAACACTAAATGTAGAAATAAGAGATATAAGTGAAAAAGACATTCAAAGGAAATAAATAAATCTTACAAGAGGGAACTAAGGCTCATGGGACGTCCAAGCCCAAGGATAATCAGATTCCTATGAAGGAAACCAAGATTTAGAAGCTAAAAATGATACCAAACTTTATTATTTGAATCAATCCAAGTACATCCCTGCTAGAAATGAAAGTGGAGTTGTTAACTAACAAGTTTTCTTCATAAGAAGACTAATAAATGCATGCCCATAGAGGAAAATTTGAATTGGTACTTATATAAATAGATGGGGAAGCATCCTCCTTGAAAGGAGGCAACTTTCCCCTCCAAAATCCCTCAAAAAATGGATTTGGTTCCCAACACTACGAATCTTCATTAAATGTCATGGATCACATTCCTAGATTTTCTCAATCATTGGAATTCCATAATTTATTCAATAATTTCATAATATCATTGTCCATTTATTATCCAATCTTGGTCCTCCTACAACAAGGAGAAAGTCCCTAGATTATTTTATCCTCCAGGTCTTCATAATTTGCTCGATATTCTCATAATATTTTACAAAAATAAATAATATTAGGCACAAATATGAAATTATCTCTAAACCTTCTTAATGAACATATTAACGTTAAAAATATGACATCTAATGCAAAAAGACAGGTTTAATATGTTGAAGGATGGTAGATGGGTCTTAATTTATGTCTAATTTGAAGGCCCATCAATTATTAACATTATAAAAATGAACTAAAGTGTAATTATATTTTAAGTTATTATTATTATAAAAATAATTGATATACAAGTTAAACATATATACATCCTCCACTTTACCATTGAGATTCTTAACCTAGACTTTGTTACAATGGCGTGGCTTATCAATACCACATGACCAAAAAAACCATAAATCATTTCATATCTCATATTTTTAGTAATTAATCAATTTAGTTAAAAGGTCTCAAAGGTCACAACTACTTTGGAGATAAATATCAACCATTAATTGAATAATACTACGAATATTCTAAAATATTTCATGAATGTGAAATCCATTCCATTCTAAAATATTCTAAAATAGAACACGATGACATGAAAGTCTTAATTTCTCATGAAAATCTTGTAGACATGAAAGTCTCAGTTTCTCATGAAAATCTTGTAGACATTGAAACGTAAATCTGTAAATCTATATGATAGGTGTCACAGAAACATTTTTTATTTATGGAGTGGGTTAATATAAAGGAATCTAGAACAATCTAAACATATGGTTCTATAGATACAAATTAAAATATATGAAAACCTATTCATTGGAATTTTGTCTTTAAATAGACCATATTAGAGAAGAATACCATGGGAAAAACCATGGGGTCTCAAAACTGTTAATGTTTACATGAGTTGACATGATGATTGTTGTGTATGTGACACAATTTGATGCTTTTAAATAGGTTACATTAGAGAAGAATACCATGGGTTGTTAAAAAATTAGAGCCAAAAGACTAATTTTATTTTAATTTTAATTTTTATGTAATTTGATAGAGCCAAAATGTTTAACAAGTTAGGAAATTACAACATACGAGACTTTTATTTTATTTTATTTTTTTAATTTAAATTTTATTTTTACCTAATTTGATTGAGTCAAAATGTTTAACAAAATAAGACAGGACAAGACATGCCTATGACATTTCACTTTTTATAGTATTAATTTTAATTTTTTGTTGACCTTAATAGAAAAATGGAAATTTCATATACTTAACGATAAGAGATAATACAAACTTGTTGAAGCAAACACTTTGTTTCAAGAACTCAAGATGGTGCTTTTTTACACGATGGGAAAACCTATCATAACTCAGTTGTCAAACTAGCAGTGAGGACAACCATCTATGGCTGTTATCCACGAATGTAGGCTAACTCATCACCATTATTCAAGGAAAACCATGCCACCTGGAATAACCTGTTGGTGGTCTGTAAGGGGGCAGGCTTTGACTCACGCCAGATGCCTTTGGGTCTTGGGTCATTAACATGTTTCCTTAGTATTAGCTTTCTATGATTAGCAATATTGGCAAAGTCCAATTGCAGGGAGAAACATTATTTCAACCACTTTGGGATTCTAGGATCTAGCCCTCCTGAATCTGGAGAGGGATCTCTCCAATAAGTGCAAAGATAGATTTATCTTTAAAGTTCTGGGTATTGATATTAGGCTAGTTATGAATTCTGAGGGTTTTTTTTTTGTTTTGGATGATTGAGCATGATTATTATTTGAGTGGAAAGTTCTAAATGGAAAGAGTTTGAAAGGTGTGAAGTTGCAAGCAATCAGAACAAGTTTTGGCTAGAAGATAGATATAACACTGGTTTTTAGTCCATTGGGCTATGGAGTCATAATAGGGTTTAATTGAAACAACAAGGTTCAAGAGTGGTCCATGGGGCAAGTCATCTATGTTTAAGGATCTCTTTAAAGTTGAATTTATGGAATGAAATGATACAACAAGAAGGGGAATTTAAACAAATGTAGAACAAAGAGTAGCCTAAGATAAAGTAAGTACTTTGAAACTATCCTGCTTTTGGCATACACTTAAGAGAGACATAAAAGTAATCTAAGATCTAGTAAGTACTTCGAAACTAGCCAACTTTTGATGCACTTTCAATTAGAAAACATATTAAACACAAGGGGAAAACACATAAGATAACAAAGAATAGTCTAAGATCAGGTAAGGACTTTGAACCTAACCTGCTTTCAACACATTCTTAGGGAAACTTTCAGCTGGTTTTTGGGGATAAAATTAGGACAGGGCTCACCATTACTTCCTTAGTTCATCTCTACTTAACATAAACTGAAAATAACATTTAAGAACAATATTTAGCTTAGACAGAAGGACGAGGGAACGCCAGCATTCCTTACTGCTTAAACTGAATTAAGTCATTCCTAAACAACATAATTTGGAAGAAAACATGTAGATAAAGCTTATCAATCAGAGAAGGGTACTGATATACAGTAAATCCTAACTCTATGATTGTTGTTCTTTATCAAAGAAGATGGAAAAAGTGAAAACAGAAATAAAATAACAATTTACACTAAGAAATAACATCACCGTTGACATAGACCAGGATCCCATAAATCAGCTTGTATTGATGCTTCAAACCAGTTACAATCTTCATGTCCAATGTTTCAGTTCAGCAATCATCTTCACTTCTCAGCCAAACTATTCTATCACAAACAGAGCGTCAAGAGCCCTTGAACACTATTTACAATTAGAAGTTTCGAGCACAAGTATATTTCAAAGTTCTGCAACCAACATTTTCAAATCTTCTACAAAAGTATTTATAGAAGGACTAAGGAGGTGGGAAGGGATAAAAGATCTCCCAGGTCAATTAATACAGATTTAATAGCTTCTCAGCCTTTGAAGGGCTCAATGGAGAAGTTTACAGATGTTCCGTCTGTATTAATTGTTTTACATTTAAGAATTAAGCTCGGTGACATATTTTGTTGACTTTAAGGCTCTGTTCCATGTTGTAGTAACTCTGCTGATATTTTTGCATTAAGTTCCTTTGGAAGAATTAACTATTCGGCTGCGCTGAGGCAAATATCTTTTTTCTGATCATAAATCAGCCTCTGTTGAATTCTTTGAGGCTACAAGTGGCATTGGGTAGCTGAGAGGAATCAATTTGCCCCTTATGTGGCAGTGGAGGCTCTTTCTGACTGATAAATCTTTGATTTGTCTTTAATTGTGTTTTAATTTGGAGGATTAGGCTTTTGATTTTCGATCTTAGCCGTAATCCTCCAAAACTGTGAAAACAGTCTTCAATCCTCTGTTATGCTGTGTTTAGGTCTTCAACACTGATTTTAAGTCAGAACCGTTGATCTATGATTGACCAAGAAGATCAACAGTCGAGATTAGCAGTGAATTAATAATGTGAAGGGGTCACATTATTGTAAAAATAGAAGAAAATGTGAATAAATAAGGTTAAAAACCCTTGGGCGGAGGAAAATGCAAAGGAAAGAAGAGCGGGGTTGATGGACGATCGTGAACTGTCAGATGAGATCGGCCCTACGAGATCAACGGCAGAGATTGCACGTTAAAAAAACTTTGGAAGAGGTGGAGGGTGATAGCGTAAGGCCAGATTAGATCTGAGTTTTTGATCTACAAAGATCAACGACGAGAAGCATGCACGACATAATATAATAGAAAATGAGGAAAGTGGTTTCGGGAAGTAAAACCACAGGTTTCACGTGGTGAAAGGGCGGGGAGGCGGTTTTGCCTTTTTGAATGCGATATGTGTTCCCACCCAACGCGTGGCGTTTCAAAACAACTTATATCGCGCATCCCTTAGGAAATTAACCTTCGCGCTTGAAGTTACGTGAAAACGAGCATCGACCATTGGATTTGGGGTCTCAGATTTGACGGTGGAGAACGAGCGCAATATGGGATAGATGCGCGGGAAGATAGCGGGGAGGGCGGTTTCAATCTGAGTCGTTAAATATAAGATGGATGGTCGAGATCAAATTTTGAAGAAGGCAGAACCCACAGGAGGCAGGCCCGTTAGGTTTAATACGAGCCATTAGATGGATAGGATCAACGATCAGGATTTTGATCTGGGGATAAATCGAAAAATGAACAAGGCGGAAGAAGGGTTATTGAGGACCGTTGATCTACAGAGATCAACGGCCGTGATTTGGCCAGAAAAACATTATAACATGGGGTTGCATGTTTTTAACCAAAGTGGGGAGATGCATTCTGGACCGTTCGATCTGGACACGTGGACGGTCCAGATGCAATTGGAGGCATGCGATCGACGGGGAAGAACTTTGAATGGCGCCGATGCGATTGAGCGCTGGCTGTCGATCTACAGATCAGATCGACGGTGGAGGATGAATCGGAAGAGCGATCGATCGGAAGGGGGAACAAAAGCGCCCAATAAAATCTGTGATGCGATGTTGCGCTGATCGTTGATCGGCTTTAGATCAATGATAGGGAATGGGTTTGATTAATGAACGGCGGGACCCCTTGAAAACTTATGAAAACCAAAAATTAACAAAATACAAATGTTTTGGTGGCTCAGGGCAGGATATATATATAGACTGGTGCTCGGTTGCGGGGCCTATGGTTTATATGGAAAACAAAAGGCCCGGGCCTTATACATAAAAAGGGCCAATCGGGATCGGGCCTTTGGGCTTTTTAATCTACCCATTTAAATTTCTCCGATGTGATTAGCACTTCGGGACTTTAACTCTTGGTCCCGGGCGTAGGTTTATATGGAGTAAAGAGAAGGGCGAGGGTTTATACAACGGGGCTCAATCGTATCGAAACAATGATGCAAGGCTTTTTAATCTACCCATTTTCATTAAAAAACATTGTTCTAGCGAGCTTTAGACCAAAACTTAGGAAAAGTGGGTTTTTTGAATTAACAAAGGGAAATATGCATCGGAGATGGTTTATTACAATGTTTTTATTTCCGGATGCAGGTTATGAAGGTTATATGAAGCGGTGATTAAATCGGAGCTATGTAATAAGGGGCCAATCGCATCGGAGGTCTCAATAAAGCAAATAGACTTGCGCGTTGTGTTTTGTTCCGATGCGATAAGCGCTTGGGACCATTAGCGCTTGGTTCCAGCACCAAGTCATATGTGGGGAAGTGGTTAGGACCTAGCCCAAAGGGCTTAAACCTGCAGTTAAAAAACTTATTTTTTATGAAAATTTTCACAGTTTTTGATGGATTTGGGGGTTTCGGCAAAGTTTAAAAATGAGTTTTAAACTTTGTAAAAGGATTTTATGAAGGGGAAATGGAGAAAAATGGAAAATAGAGGAATTTCCATGGGGAAAAAATGAAGGTTAGTTTGAAGTGAAGGGAAGGGGAAAATGGTGTTTTGCACCAGTCTGCTCTATGAAATCGGCAGGATTTCAGAGTTAAAAATAGAAACAACAGTGAAGATTTAAACAAAGGACATGATGTCTTCAAGAGTCTTCAAGAGATAAAAAATTTAGCAATAAAACTTGTTTCTTGAAGTCTCCAAAAAAAAAATTAACCACCTTTTGTTATAACAAATTTTATAGGTGGCTAATAGTGGCTCCATTTGGGGATGGTGCCTTCTTGAAGGCATCAAGAACTTTCAGACTTGCATTCTTTGGGGGGCTGATTAGTGCCTTATCCAATGGGCTGCAACTTTCATACTTGGATGATCTTCTTTTGTTCTGAAAACATGTTATCAGCCATAAAAAACAATGGATCTTCATCAACACAAGCTTTCTACCTGCCCAATCCTACTGGTCTAACATTTTTTCTTCTTTAGAGTGCACTTGGATTGACAAAATCTTTTCACAACATTTTATTCTTTTGAAAGAATAAAACTAATCTAATTCTACTCCTTATCCCTCCATGAACTCAAATTAAACAGTTGATTCCATATGCTTTTCTACCTAATCTACTATCCATTAGGATTAAACAGTCTAACAAATTTTTATTCTCTAATTTCTAAACCAGAAATTTAAAAGCATACAAGTCATGATTGAACAGTCTAACTTGTTGCTAATATATGGCATAAAAAACAAGCTGCACATAGATCTTATTTTGCAGAAAATTAAAACAAAATGGAAGGCTTAAGACCTGAAAGTTAAGCACGACCTTCTCTTTTTCTACAGCTCTGTTTTTGCTTCTGTTTGAGCTATTCTTTGCTTATTCTCTGGTTCAGATTTTGAGTTGATTAGAACCAGTTTTACCTCTGTTTTGACTCAGAATTTGAAACAGATTGGAGTCATTCTTCCTTTGGACACTTAGGTTCAGATTTTGAGCTTGTTTGAACCTTATTTTCTAGCCTAATGTACCTACCAATAAGCTAAGATTAAACTGTTTGGAAAATCGAATTTTCTAACCTATCAGCAGTAAATTTAAAACTAATTAGCCAAGATTAGGCTGTATGAATAATTAGAAGTGTGTTTTCTAGGAGTGGCATTTAAGCTTGCACACTTTCAGATTTGTTTCTCTTTTTTGGTATGGGGCTGTACCTTTGTTGTTTTTTCAATCTGCCCTCTTTTCTTTCTTTCACTGTTTTTGTATTTTTGATTTTTCCAACTTTGAATGCAATGGTGGGTGAAATATTTATAATGAGAAAAAAAGATAAAAAGGCTTTCAGAATATGATGGATCAAGAGAAGTAATGTTTGAGCATCCTGCCATTGACAGGACCCCCAAAAAAATCTGCTCCATTCAAGTCTTGTAAGAAAAAGGCATTATTACCAGCAGCTGAATGAATGAAGTAAGGGCCAAGCCATAAGTTGTCAAATTTTCCATGCTTGCCCTTGTTTTCTCTCCTTGAGTCCCTCTTTAAAACTTTGTCCCCAACATTAAACTTGCCGGCTTTTGTTCTTCTGTCAAAAATATTTTTGATGTTATCCTGCTTTAGTAATGCTTTGTTATAAACCTCCTCTCTGGCTTGCTGAAGATGAATAATCAGATTTATCCTTCTGATCATGTCATTATCTAAAGACTGAAACTCTTGAATCAAATTCATAACGGGTACACCAAGGCTGGTAGGAAAAATTGCATCTGTACCATACACAAGTTGGTAGGGTGACATACCAATAGATTTCTTCAACGTCAATCTATCAGCCCAAAGTGCATGAACAAGCTTTTTGTGTCAAGACTTCTTGTTGTCCTCCAACAACTTCTTGATTATTTTCACCAAACTCTTGTTTTAGGATTCTGCAAGTCCATTACCTTGAGGGTAATAGGCCGTGGAATGACCCAATGTTATCTGATATTTGTAATAGAATTCAACCATCTTCTTTGATCCAAATGTTGTTGCATTATCAATGATGATTTTGGTAGGACAGCCAAATCTAAAGAGAAAATTAGTTTCCATAAATTTTATAATAACATAATCGTTGGCTTGCCTACAAGGGATGGCTTCTATCCATTTGGTGAAGTAGTCTGTGGCAGGTAGAATCCATCTATGTTGGGTAGAGGATGGTGGATGGATTTCTCCTATGAAGTCAAGTCCCCACTATTGAAAAGGAGCTTCAACAGTGATTAGATGCAGAGGTAAGGGTAGCAGCTTCCTTTTGCCTTCAAAAAGTTGGCATTTATGACAAGCAACTATCATCTTGTGTACATCTAGAAAGAGAGTGGACCAATAGTAACTAGCCCTTAGGATTTTGTTGGCTGTTGTCTTCCAGTAGAGTTGGCCTCCACATTCTCCTTCATGGAACTCGTGCTTAACCTTCTCTGCATCATACTCAGGAAAACATTTAAGCAATATACCACTTGCATTTTTCCAATAAAGACATCTATCTATAATGCAATAGTTTACAGATTTTAACTTTAGGAACCTTGCCTTTGTTTTTGATAAACCGAGAGGTGTATTCAAATTAAGAAAAACAAATAAAATATCAGCATACCAAGAGGAATTCATAAAATGTTCTTCAACAATGGGAGTTGAGATTTCCTCTTGATCATCCAAAGCATTAATCATATTAATATCAAGAAATTCAAAATTGGATTCAGTCATTAATCTAGCTAGACCTTGGCATTTGATGAGTTTAGTGGGCTTGATCTCTAAATCATATTCAAGAATAACAACAATCTACTTACCTCTCTTACCATCTGGGTCTTGTGTTAGAATGTCTTTCACAACTGAATTTGGGACAAAGGCAATGATGTGTGAGTGCAATATGTATACTCTGAAGTCTTTTAAAGCCTTAATCAAAGCAAAGGCTTTCTTTTCCATAATGTTATACTTCAAAGGGGCATCCCTCAAAGCCTTGCTAAAGAATGCAATAGGCTGCTCTTTTCCTTGTGGTTTTTTCTGTAAAAGGACAGTAGCTATCGTATGTTCTGATGCAAATGAAAAAATATAAAAATATTTTGAGAAATCAGGACTTATTAGAACCAGTGTTTTTGTTAACGCTTGTTTCACCAGTTCAAAGGACTTCTTCGCTTCCAAGGTCCATTTCACCCCTTGCCCCTTCTTCAACATGTTTGTTATATTCCTAAGGAGCTCAGCCAAGTTGGGGATGAACCTTCTCAAAAATTTAATCTTTCCAATGAAGGATTGCAACTCCTTGATGTTTCGAGGATGAGAGATTTGAAATATGGCCTCAATCCTCTTTGGGTCTATCTTTATACCCTCCTCAAAAATAATGTTCCCAAGAAGTTCACCTTTTTGGAGACCGAAAAATGTCTTCTAGGGTTTAAAGATATCCCAAACTTCCTGCATCTCTCGAAGACTGTTCTTAAATGTTCTAAGTGCTCTTCATTTGTCTTTGAAAAAATAGTAACATCATCAAGGTATATAATGATGAAGAAGCCCAGTTCTTCCGAGAATGCTATGTCCATGGCTCTCTGAAAGGTTGCTCCAGCATTCATTAGACCAAAGGGCATTTTCACATACATGAAAGTGCCCCATGGTGTAGTAAAAGCTGTCTTTAGTTGATCATCAGGGTGGACTAAGATTTGATTGTACCCTGAATAGCCATCCAACAAAGAAATTCTTTTGGAACCAACTACCCTTTGTAAAATATGATCCATCTTAGGTAAAGGGTAGTTGTCTTTCAATGAAGCTTTGTTTAAGTCTCTAAAGTCTATACAAAGCCTGATCTCTCCTGTTTTCTTCCTAACTGACACCAGATTAAACACCCACTCAGAATATCTAATAGGGACAATAATACCAGCTTCATACATTTTCTTGATTTCCTTCTCAACCAAAGGCAGCTGAACAGGGTTTATTCTACGTAGCTTCTGTTTGAATGGTTTTTGGTTTTCCTTGAGAGGAATTTTGTGTTGTATTATTTCAGTGTCATAGGATTTAAGATCTTCGTAACTCCACACAAAAACATCAAAAAACTCTTTAAATAGCTCTATGTATTTGAGTTTAATGTGAGCTGGTAAAGTTTTAGACAGTTTGATCATCATTGGTTTTAGTTTACTGCCTATATTGCATTCCTCCACTTCAGTCTCTACAGACTCCAGTTTTGGATTCTCGGCCACATCGTTGAAATTGAACAACTCTTCCAAAGGGGACAGACCCTTAGGCAAACTTTCATCATTAGATTTCAGAGTTTCTAAGTCTTTTGTTTCTATCCCTGCAATCACTTCTATTTTGTTTCCAGGTTTTCTTGACAACAGATTTATATCGGCAAGCTCAAGAGACGGTTCTTCTTCACCAAGAAAATTTTCTTCACTAGGGCAGTCTGTTTCATAATCTGAATCTGAACTGTGTAGTTCAAATTCGTTTCTAAATTGCATGAAGTCTTCTATTTGTTTGTCTCTGTCAAACACTTGCCAATATTTTTCATTATCAGGGACAGCTGGTCGGAATTTAATCTAAGTTGTGCATTCTGCGGTTTCATATGGCATTAAGCATGTTCTAGCTACATAAGCTAAGTTGTGGGCCGCAATATTTATTTTTCTGGGGACAAAAATCAAATTGGACTCCTTGAAAGTTTTCAATAGATCCACAACATCGTTTCGGTAGGCCCTACGTCTTGGATGATTAGCGTTGTATTCCCCTTTGACTTGCCTAATAATGAATTCAGAATCCCCATTCACTTTGATTCTTTTGGCTCCTAACTTTTTCAACAAATGCAAGCCTAATAGAAGGGATTCATACTCCGCTATGTTATTCGAAAACTAGAAGTTTAATCTACAGGAAATGCTCTCTGTGTGGTTGTTTTCAGTGTTACGAATCCAGACACCTGCACCAGCATTGCTTCTAGTGCAGGACCCATCAAAGTACATACTCCATAGAGGACTAGTTTCAAGTTCCTTCGTTTGATTACTGTCCTCTTCCACTAAAGTGCTTTTGGATTGTTCTTGAGTATCGACAATTAGTTGAATTTGTTTTAACTCCTCAGGTTTTCCACTGCATTGAGGGTTGTTTTCTTGAATATCAAGGTTAAAGAGCGATGGACGTATGATTTGTAGTTCAAGACCTGTGGTTGGTTTGCTAAAGTTTTCAAATGCAGCAAACTGTTTTGACATTTATGTGGTGCTTACCTCTTCTTCTCTATTGGCCATCAGTTCAGTTAAAGTGACTTGTTCACTAAATTTTTCATCGTTAAATAGGATAAAAGAATCGAGGCCTGTATTTATAGAATACAGAGGAGAGTTTTATGGTCTGTCTTGACTGGTCACCATATACTGCATATGAGACTCCCTGTAAAGTCTTCTTGTCTGATTGAAAACAGGGATAGTCGCATATGTCATGTCCATCTGCATAATTCCCTATAACTTAGCCCCCCAAGATCGTGATAACATCATTTCATACTTTGGGGGAATATCAGCGACAACAATGTAAATTACTAAACATTTGGCTGGAATCTAGGCTAAGTTAACGCAGATATCTTTGATTAATCCTAAACATTTTACTCTGCTTGAGTCAAAGGAGTAAAGGTCTTTATAAGGTCTAGTAATTTCTAGACCCAGGCTCTCCATCATTGCTTTTGGCATTAAATTATGAGATGCCCCTGAGTCGTGCATAGCGTTATGCAAAATCTTGTCATGAATGTTTAAACTTACATAAAAAGGAGGAACAGGTCCCTCTTGATACCTACCTTCAATCTTTGGACCAAAAATAAGCTCTAGCTGGTCATCATTAAGATTGACTGTTTCATTATTATCCTCTATGTTTAAAGCCTTTAAAAATTGTGTCTTATATACATTTTGGGCAACTAACTCAGAGAGAGGAACAAAGATTTTAATTTTGGAAATTTCCTGCTCCAGGCTAAAAGGAATTTGATTCTTTAAAATGCTTGTCTCAGCCTTGTTAACTGCCACCTTATCAGCAAATTCAGTCTGCTGATTGGTTCTATTTACATTTTCCAAAATGGTTTTAAGAGGAGTACTAGCTGAAGTGTTAGTACTGCTAAGGTCTGCACTCTGTTTTTCATTGTTTTGAGTGCCTTTCTCTTTACCTTTATCAGAATTCACAGCTATTGTTTTGTCTTTCTATTTAACAATTTTGGGTTTGTTTACAGTACTGTTTTGTGAAGATTTGTCAGAGTCTTTAGTTTTGGGAGTTTTTTGATTGGTTTTACTTATAAGGTCATATTCTTTCTGAGACTCTATGATGACATTTTCCATGTCTTGATAATAACTTTCATCATCGTCTCTTTTGTCATCATAAGGTGTGTATAGACCTTGTTTTCTATCATAATGAACCTCAAAGTCATCATTATCTACTCCCAGCATGTTGATATCATCTTCCTTTGTTTTCTCATCTGTTTCTTCAACCTCACTCACATAGTTTTGATGAAAGGGAGGAGTGATATGTTGATCATCTTCCCTTGGTCTGTTTTGAGGCTTAGTCTTTCTAAAATTCTGATTTTGGTTCTGGTTTCTATTTTGAGGAGTAGTTTGATTTTGACTTGCTTGTGCTCTCTCAAGGATGCTCATTTTCTTCATCATCTCCTCCATCATTCTTTCCATCTTTGAGCTGGAATTAGAAGGTGTGGATTCCTCTCTGAAGGACACTCTCTTCTCATTCTTCATTCTTGCTCTCTTCTCCATCAAGTTAACTTCCACAACAAGAGCTCCCTTTTTCATATCTTCAAGGGTTAAAGGATCTCTCTCTCTCAGCTATTAGACCATCTCAGGATCAAACCCTTCAGGAAACTTGTTTAACGCTGAGCCTTGTGGAGGTTTTAGATATGGGGGAAGTGCATTATATACACTGTTAAATCTAGTGCAGTAAGCTTGTACACTTTCCACAGTGTTTCTGTGGAGGTTCTTGTAATCAGAAAGTATTTGGAGATGATTCTTATTTACTTCCCATTTGTTTAAGAATGACTGATGGAAGGCTTGGAGATCGTTTATACTATGGGGGGCTAGGCCTTTAAACCATTTTCTTACTTCTCCCCCCAGACTCTGAGCAAATAATCTTAGCTTGACATATTCATCATCAATTTCATTTCTGCCAAAGTAGTCATTCATCTTATCCACATGTTGTGATGCAGTTGTAGCATTGCTAGCATCATACAATGGTATTTTGAACTGATAGTCCTGTGGAAGATTGACTAATGGTACAGGAAGGACTAAGGGAGCAGACCATACTGCCATGATATGAGGTGGAGGTGGATTTATAAGAGGTGGATTAAAAAAAGGTAAAGTGGGCTGAAGTGGAGTGGTTTGGACAGTGGATGTAGGATGAACAGATGTGGATAGACCAAGAATAGATTGTTGAGCTGATCTTGGATAAAAGACACCTAAATTGGAAAGGAAATGTAAATCAGGCGGTGTTGTGTCTCTACTACCAGGATTTTCACTTGTTTCAAGAGATGAAAGTGAAGACTCTGAATCTAGTTGATCTAAATCATCAAGAGACCTAGTTCTAAATGGATTTCTCAAGTCTACTTGTGATTGTTGTAGAGCTACAAGATTTTCAGAAACTGAATTAGCTCTCAAAGGTGATCTGAAAACAGTTGAAAATTTAATCTTAGGGGACTTCCTAATGATACTTTCAGGGTTATCAACTGTCTCAGATGGATTAGGGTCAGGAAAGGCTCTAGTATGAATCTTTCTAGGAGCCATTATGTTGTGTTTTTTAGACCCAACTAAACAAGAAAATTTTAACCAGATATGACAATCTTTAAGAGGTTAACTAATCTGTTTTACACAAATTTTAATCCTACAGATCCTCTAACTGAGTTTAAATGATGTTACAATGATAAGGGTTCTTCCCAGTGGAGTCTTAAGGTCTGTTTAGGATTGTGGAGTCGCCAAGTGGAAGTTTTTAGCTCTTTTGGAGGTAAAAGGGTTTATGGTCCACCACCATGTTTATTAAATACCAATCTGAAATATTTTTGGGTTTTCTGAGTTATTTTTTTAGTCCTGTGGTTTCTAAGAGTGTCCTAAATCTGTTTCAAAACTTAGCTACGGTTATGATACAAAGACAGTTTGCTCTTACAGCTAAGCTAGCTAATCTTTCAAGGTTAAATAAACTCTTATGAGAATCCTAGGGTTTTGCCTAGTTTGTCACTGATTCAAACAAGTTTGATCATGATTATCGTTTGCTTGGTAATGCTTGAAAGGCTGCTTTTACTCATTGCATCATGTTTCTTGAATCAAGGTTTTTCTGAGGCCTATGGTGTTCTTAAACTGTCATTCAACTCAGAAGTCCCCAGTGGAGTCGCCAGAGATGTTAGCTCCCTATGATTAGAAAGATTGACAAAGTCCAACTGCAAGGAGAAACACTATTTCAACCACTTTGGAATTCTAGGATCTAGCCCTCCCGAATCCGGAGAGGGATCTCTCCAATAAGTGCAAAGATGGATTTATTTTTAAAGTTTTGGGTATTGATATTAAGCTAGTTTTTAAGTCTGAGGGGTTTTGTTTGTTTTGGATGATTCAGCATGATTATTATTTGAGTGGAAAGTTATAAATGGAAAGAGTTTCAAAGGTGTGAATTTGCAAGAAATCAAAACAAGTTTTGGCTAGAAGATAGATATAACGTTGGTTTTTAGTCCATTGGGCTATGGAGTCATAATAGGGTTTAATTGAAATAACAAGGTTCAAGAGTGGTCCATGGGGCAAGTCATCTATGTCTAAGGATCTCTTTAAAGTTGATTTTATGGAATGAAATGATACAACAAGAAGGAGAATTTAAACAAATGTAGAACAAAGAGCAGCCTAAGATCAGGTAAGTACTTTGAAACTATCCTACTTTTGGCATACAATTAAGAGAGACATAAAAGTAATTTAAGATCTGGTAAGTACTTCGAAACTAGCCAGCTTTTGATGCACTTTCAATTAGAAAAAATATTAAACACAAGGGGAAAACACAAAAGATAACAAAGAATATTCTAAGATCAGGTAAGGACTTTGAACCTAGCCTACTTTCAACACATTTTTAGGGAAACTTTCAGCTAGTTTTTGGGGATAAAACTAGGACAGAGCTCACCATTACTTCCTTAGTTCATCTCTACTTAACATAAATGAAAATAACATTTAAGAACAATATTTAGCTTAGACAGAAGGACGAGGGAACGCCAGCATTCCTTACGTCTTAAACTGAATTAAATCATTCCTAAACAACACAATTTGGAAGAAAACATGTAGATAAAGCTTATCAGTCAGAGAAGTGTACTGATATACAGTAAATCCTAACTCTATGCTTGATGTTGTTTATCAGAGAAGATGGACAAAGTGAAAACATAAATAAAATAACGATTTACAATCAGAAATAGCATCACCGTTGACATAGACTAGGATCCCATAAATCAACTTGTATTGATGCTTCAAACCAGTTACAATATTCAAGTCCAATGTTTCAGTTCAGCAATCATCTTCACTTCTCAGCTGAACTATTCTATCAAAAACAGAGTGTTAAGAGCCTTTGAACACTATTTACAATTAGAAGTTTCAAGCACAAGTATATTTCAAAGTTCTGCAACCAACATTTTCTCATCTTCTACAGAAGTATTTATAGAAGGAATGAGGAGGTGGGAAGGGATAAAAGATCTCCCAGGTCAATTAATATAGATTTAATAGCTTCTTGGCCTTTGAGGGGCTCAATGGAGAAGTTTACAGATGTTCAATCTGTATTAATTGTTTTACATTTAAGAATTAAGATCGGTGAGAGCTTTTGTTGACTTTAAGGCTCTGTTCCATGTTGTAATAACTCTGCTGATATTTTTTCATTAAGTTCCTTTGGCAGAATTAACTATTCGGCTGTGCTGAGGAAAATATCTTTTTTCTGATCATAACTCGGCCTCTTTTGAATGCTTTGAAGCTACAGGTGGCATTAAGTAGCTGAGAGGAATCAATTTTCCCCTTATGTGGCAGTGGAGGCTCTTTTTGACTGATAAATCTTTGATTTGTCTTTAATTGTGTTTTAATTTGGAGGATTAGGCTTTTGATTTTCGATCTTAGCCGTAATCCTCCAAAACTGTGAAAACAATCTTCAATCCTCTGTTTTGCTATGTTTAGGTCTTCAACACTGATACTTTTTGTCTTGATTTAATTATCTGTGTCTTGTTGATGTGCAGGTGCCGCAAAGGGTCCATATGGCATCAATTCCCATGAAGCATCAACGAAACGTGGAGGTGAACCCTGTGAATGGATATTTCTTAAATAAACAAAGCCTAGAAGATCGTCATCCTCGGCTTTATCACTTCTTTCAAAATATTTGAAATTCATTTGAACCTGCAAAAAACACACAACTGTTATGAAATCCTGCGTTATTTGGTAAAACTGCTTTAGAGGTTGTGGGGAAGAGTGTGGCCGTTGGATGGCAACATCCAATGGTGGAGATCGCACGTAGAAGTCAAAAGGAGGGCGGTGGGAGATTTTAAGTCGGAACCGTTGATCTATGATTGACCAAGAAGATCAACGGTCGAGATTAGCAGTGAATTAATAATGTGAAGGGGTCACATTATTGTAAAAATAGAAGAAAATGCGAAGAAATAAGGTTAAAAACCCTTGGGCGGAGGAAAATGCAAAGGAAAGAAGAGCGGGGTTGATGGACGATCATGAACCATCAGATGAGATCCATCCTACGAGATCAATGGCGGAGATTGTATGTTAAAAACCCTTTGGAAGAGGTGGAGGGTGATAGCGTAAAGCCAGATTAGATCTGAGTCGTTGATCTGCGAAGATCGACAGCGGGAAGCACGCGTGACATAATATAATAGAAAATGAGGAAAGTGGTTTCGGGAGGTAAAACCACGAGTTTCGCGTGGTGAAAGGGTGGGGAGGGGGTTTTGCCTTTTTGAATGCGATATGTGTTCCCGCCCGACATGTGGCATTTCAAAACAACTTATATCGCGCAGCCCTCAGGAAATTAACTTTCGCACTTGAAGTTACGCGAAAACGAGCATCGACCGTTGGATCTGGGGTCTCAGATCTGACGGTGAAGAATGAGCATGATATGGGATAGATGCGTGGGTAGATAGCGGGGAGGGCAGTTTCAATCTGAGCCGTTAAATCTAAGATGGACGGTCGAGATCAAATTTTGAAGAAGGCAGGACCCACAGGAGGCAGGCCTGTCGGGTTTAATAGGAACCGTTAGATGGACAGGATCAACAGTCAAGATTTTGATCTGGGGATAAATGGAAAAATGAACAAGGCAGAAGAAGGGTTAATGAGGGTCGTTGATCTGCAGAGATCAACGGCTGTGATTTTGCCAGAAAAACATTATAACGTGGGGCTGCATGTTTTTAACCAAAGTGGGGAGATGCATTCTGGACCGTTCGATCTGGACATATGGACGGTCTAGATGCAATCGAAGACATGTGATCGGTGGGGAAGAACTTTGAATGGCACCGATGCGATTGAGTGCTGGCCATCGATCTGCAGATCAGATCAACGGTGGAGGATGAATCGGAGGAGCGATCAATCGGAAGGGGGAACAAAAACGCCTGATAAAATCTGTGATGTGATGTTGAGTTGATCATTGATCGGATTTAGATCAACAGTCGGGAATGGGTTTGATTAATGAACGACGGGACCCCTTGAAAACTTATGAAAACCAAAAATTAACAAAATACAAAGGTTTTGGTGGCTCGAGGCGGGATATATATATAGACTGACGCCCAGTTGCGAGGCCTGTGGTTTATATGGAAAACAAAAGCCCCGGGGCTTATACATAAAAAGGGCCAATCGGGATCGGGCCTTTGGGCTTTTCAATCTACCCATTTACATTTCTCCGATGCAATTAGCGCTTCGGAACTTTAACTCTTGGTCCTGAGCGTAGGTTTATATAGAGTAAAGCGGAGGGCGAGGGTTTATACAATGGGGCTCAATCGCATTGGAACAATGATGCGGGGCTTTTTAATCTATCCATTTTCATTAAAAAACATTGTTCTGGCGGGCTTTAGACCAAAACTTAGGAAAAGTGGGTTTTTTGAATTAACAAAGGGAAATATGCATTGGAGATGGTTTATTACAATGTTTTTAGCGCTGGATGCGGGTTATGAAGGTTATATCAAGCGGTGATTGGATCGGGGCTATGTAATAAGGGGCCAATCTCATCTGAGGTTTCAATAAAGCAAATAGGCTTACGCGCTGTGTTTTGTTCCGATGCGATAAGCGCTTGGGACCATTAGCGCTTGGTTCCAGCACCAAGGCATATGTGGGGAAGTGGTTAGGACCTAGCCCAAAGGGGCTTAAACCTGCAGTTAAAAAACTTATTTTTTATGAAATTTTTCACAGTTTTTTGATGGATTTGGGAGTTTCGGCAAAGTTTAAAAATGAGTTTTAAACTTTGTAAAAGGATTTTATGAAGGGGAAATGGAGAAAAATGGAAAATAGAGGAATTTCCATGGGGAAAAAATGAAGGTTAGTTTGAAGTGAAGGGAAGAGAAAAATGGTGTTTTGCAGCAGTCTGCTCTATGAAATTAGCAGGATTTCAGAGTTAAAAATACAAACAACAGTGAAGATTTAAACAAAGGACATGATGTCTTCAAGAGTCTTCAAGAGATAACATTTTTAACAATAAAACTTGTTTCTTGAAGATGTCCGAGGAAGACGAGCTCTTAGCCAAGCAGAAGTAGTTTTAGGGCATACTCCAGGCCCAATATGACAATAATCGTATATTTTGCAGATTTAATTTATGAGTTGGCACTTGCTCTGGGATATCAACTTCAAATCATCTTTATCATAATTAGATGTCTCTAAAACAAGATTAATTTTCTTTCATTGTATTATGTTTTTTATTATTATTATTATATATATTTTGTTTGTCAAGTGGTCTGAATTTATCAGAGATCAGATCAGATTTGACCTAGTATCTAAGTCGTCAAAATTATCTGGGGATCGCACCCGAACTGGGCTACACCAACCCTTAACATGACTCTTTTGAACGGGTGACCTTGACATTACCCTCTATTCTACACCTTGCACACATAACAATTCCTACTTGCCAAATTAATCAGAGCCTAACCTTGAGGGCATAAAAAAAACTTGACTTTGTGACTTTCCAATGACAAGATGCTTTAGCAACGACACTTCAACCAATTGAACTAACCATAAAAACTAGATATATATATATTTTTTTATAATAATTTAAATAAATATTATTTTAATACAACACTACAAATATAAATGTTTTATAAATTGTTTGAAAACAAACTATCACAATCATTTACAGTCATGAATCCTAGGGCGCTGATGTCTATGCCCACAAATTTGCGATCACAACTAAGTAATCCATTGTAAACACTGCTTGCGAAAGTAAAGTCCCGGCCCCTTTAGTTTTTTTTTTCAATTAGGTTCCGGTTTGTGACAGTTGAATCTTCTGATAACAACTTATCATGATATATACATGTAGCCACTGATTAAACAGAGAATGGGTATTTATTGTATTCTGGTTTAATGGTTGAAGTGGAATTTTTTTTGAAAAATAATTTAAAGTGCAACTTTAGCATATATAATCACATATGGTTGAGATGAAGCATTATGCAAAAGAACGAGGTCGACGCGTTTCGAACCAACGAGGTCCTGATGATGAACCACACTGGTTGGTTCGAAACGCGTCGACCTCGTTCTTTTGCATGTGATTATTACCGAAAGAATTTCTACTAATTTATATGGATCACAGAAGCTTAGATTCCAAAAATGAAGCATTATTATAATAATTATGTGTTTTCAAACTTTATAAGACATAAAATCTTTAAACAGTTAGCTGATTGATTTTCTTGAAATTTTCTTCAGTGGAAATAAAAGAAGTTTGTGGTTGTGTGACCAGAATTGTCTTGATGGTATGATCAGACACTCAGGGCCTAATTAGATTTTTCTATTGTTTTAGTTATTTAAAGCATAAATTTCAATGCCACTTAGGACTGTTTGAACCATAAATTGTTTAAGGACGGTATAGAGTCAAAATATCTACATCCACTATTGAAGATGGGTGGACAGAAGGGCCCCTCTAGTACAATATATTTATGGCCAGGCATAGAAAACATGTTTAGTGGAATTCATTGTTAGTGATGTGGAAAAATATTGTGTTAACAATAGTAAAATTGTTTGTATTTGAAGGTAAAGAATGCGTTTGATGAATTATTTTCAGAGTTCTTTGGAAGATGCCCAGCAATTGAAGAAAATGAAAATATCAGTTGCTTTGAAGCAGAGAAAAATCAAACAGGCCCGAAAAATCCTTAGAGTGAGAATTCAAGCTTGCCCAAGACTAATGTCATTGACAGTGAAACAAATTGCACAAGTTCCGCAGTTCCCCACCGTGGGAACTCGAACTTCCTTTGGTATCAAAATGAAGTTGTCTGAAAGTCTTGAGAGCCAGAAATGGGATCTCGACCCATTTCGTTTCTTCAATGGGAAAAACAGACCAGGAAGTCCAAGGTTCTCCTTGATATTATCTTCAATTAGACACTCAGGGTCGTACTGTTATTTGGATAGTCTTAGTATATGCACGACTCTTAATATCATATTGTTATTTGGGTGGTATTAGTATATGCATGACTCTTACCATTGATAAAATAAAAGGTAAAATTTATGCTAACGAAAATCTAAAAATATGAAGAGGGAGTCATTTAAATATTTTAGAAATGATTTTTATTAGAAGTTTTATTGGAACTGAGAAAAAGATAAATAGAGGGTGAAAAGGCTTATTATGAACTTAAAAATAGTGATAATCAATAGATTTTTGGTCATGGAATAAGAAACTCTTTTTTGAGACTTTTTCCATTGTTGTTATCTTATATGGTTATGAAGTTTAGGGTTGCAACATCTTTATAGAAAAGTGAAAAAGGATAGAGTAAATCCAAAAAGGTTTTATAAATTATAACTTTGAAATTTGATCTAGGTGGATATTGGTGGTCATCGGCCTATTCCACTTGGACCCCACCACAGTTTTTTTCAATTTCCATAATGGTAGTACAATCTACTATTTTTAGAAATTTTTGGGTCCTAAACTTTCAAAGCAGTTTTAAGGCTCTAAACGACTTTTTTTTTGGAAAACAAACAAATTAGAAACTTACTATAGGGGTTTGCAGTCAAAAGTTGTAGTCCTCATACAATTCTTTCTAATGAGATATTGTATGCATCAAACGAAGATGGTATGCCAAAGTTATGACCCCGACATGTTGATGTACCAATTTACCCCAAAAGGGCCCATAGACTGGTTTGCAGTGAAAAATTGTATTCCTTAGACAATTCTTTCTAACTAGATATTGTACGTGTCAAACGAAGATGGTATGCCAAAGTTATGACCCCAACATGTTGATGTACTAATTTATCCCAATAGGGCCCATAGACTTTTGAAACTTTATCTCCTAGGGTTAATTTTTTGGATGTTTAGGGGTTTCCATTGTTTCTCAATAATAAATAGGCCTTCAAGCCTCATCGTAAAATAGTTCATAAGACATGTAGCCACCACATCTCTTCTCACCCGAACCAGTTTATTTCTATTTTGCATGTAGAAGTTTTCAATACTTTGTTATTAATGAATTAATTTTTTTTTTCGTTGTAGCTATGTGTTTCTATTTATGTCTTTATTTCATTTCGTTCCTGAATAAATATGGATCAAAGTTAAAAGAAATACACCCTATCCTATCCTCCTCATAAATTGAGCCTTTGCCACATTGACAACATGGTTATGATTAGGTACTTAAGGTACAGGGACAAGATAAAAATCATGGAAGACAAGAGGCTAAGGTTGCTCCAAAATCCATTCAAAACCACTTATGCCTTAGGTGGGGTTGGCATAAAGATGTAAGTAATCACTAAATCTTTAGTTATCCAAGAAGAGGTCACTTTGCAAAGTAACGATAATATTAAAAATAGTATTACATGTAAAGTTAAGTAGAAATTTTGGTGCCTTGGGAATGAGAGAAAAAAGAGAAAATCAAGATACTAGAAAGACTTGATCAACCCAAATTTAGAACTAAAGAGTTTGTAATTTTTATGACACTAAGAAGATTGAATATGGCCTTCTAGTGGGAGGAGAGAGTGGTTGGGATGATGAGATGTTACCCTTCCACTGGTTTTTAAATCCCATGGGGGGACATCTTTGGCCTATTGTGATAAGGCTAAAAAAAGAGTAGGCTCCCCCACTCTCTTGGAGTTGCTAAGTCATAAATTCCTATTATATTTATTGTAGGTCCCATGGGGGGACATCTTTGGCCTATTGTGATAAGGCTAAAAAAAGAGTAGGCTCCCCCACCCTCTTAGAGTTGCTAAGTCATAAATTCCTATTATATCTATTGTAGGTTTGATTTCCAACCAATTACTAATTCACCATAGTGAAAAAAGAAGAAACAAATTAAATGTGGAAACAAACTCTCTTATAATGTTTTACTTATAACAACATTAAATTTCGAAATTTTATAATAGTCATTTTAATATTTTAACTCATTATATCCATTAAATCTATGGTGATTTGGGAACCCTTCTTTAAACTTTTTAAAACACAAAATAAAATTCTAAATCATAAGAGAGTGAAGATTTTAGCACTTGCTTATATTCGTAAAAGATTTTGAGATGAAACTGTTTTTAATATCTTTAATCTTATTCGCACTTTTCTCTGAATATATATATATATATGTGTGTGTGTGTGTGTGTGTGTGTGGTTGTTCGCTAGACAATAATAACCATTAATATATTTATTAAATAATAATAATAATATTTTAAAATTCTATTTTCATTTATTTTCTAATTAAATCATTTATAATTTTTATATTATTAATTTATAAAAATACATTTATATATATATAACACTCTAAAAAGTCTTACTTAAATACTACTTCATAATATAATAATCAAAAATAATTTTTAATGATAACAAAATTATTGTGCTTCTCTAGCTAGTGTGGTAGAAATGTAATGTTCTCTCTAGGTGCTTGGTAGATCCGGAATTAATATGGCTTTAATACATAAAAAGTGTATATTTAAATATTATAAATTTAGGAGGGAGAGAAGTTCTGTAAGAGTATATGGGGAAGAGTTGGGTAAACGTAATAAGTACTATGTTGAGGAATTCAATCCCACTTGCTATCTCCAAAAAAATAGTAAATTGGAGTTAGCATTTCATGGAGAGAAAAGATTCTTATTGCCCAACTAAGAACTAACTCGCATCAACTTCTCCCATCAACTTCGGTGTGAGTGTGAAACATGACAGTGGAAAAGACTTAAAGAAGCTTGGGAAGAATGGTTGTGTAATTTTTTCACCTCTACTTTCAAAGACATCATGGACACTTATGGAAATATGTTAGCATCGTCCCTTGGCATTGCCTTCCAAAAAAAATTTCATTTTGGAATCCGATGCTTTCAAAGACATCATGAACACTTATGGCAATATGTTAGCATCGTCAGAAAAACATTTCATTTTGGAATATGAAAGCACTTATGGAAATATATTAGCATCCTCCCTTGGCATTGCCTTTGGAAAAACACTTCATTTTGGAATCTAATACTTTCAAAGACATCATGGACACTTATGGATCGTCATTTCCTTTTCAACTAGGTAACGGTTAGAAGGAACTCTTAGAAGGCAGGGCCACATCATTATCAATTTGAATAAAAAAATAACTAAATTGCAAAAGGCTAAAAACAAGGAAGTTGAGGTCCTATAAATTTTTTTTAGTGTTGTAAACGTTAAAATATCATTCATTCATTATCTCTAATAAAACTATAAAATTTACTTTGATTATCTTTTTTCCTCACATGTCTACATGTTCAATCTATAATTAATATTTTCTAGATCTAGGTTTGTGGATTTATTCTTTGTGGCTGACCTTGAAATGGATTTTTATGTAAACTTATTTATTATTTGATTGATATATTACTGAGAACTGTTCTTAGGCACATGTATTTTTTTTTTT
This sequence comes from Pinus albicaulis, assembly GCA_034641835.2. Classification (NCBI taxonomy): domain Eukaryota; kingdom Viridiplantae; phylum Streptophyta; class Pinopsida; order Pinales; family Pinaceae; genus Pinus; species Pinus albicaulis. Next base: position 1,362,143,788 of record CM076572.1, read on the forward strand.
TAATCTGTGTGGTTATTATTGAGTAGTTAAGGCATATTTAAGCATAGATATTTTTTAATTATATTTAAAATTATTTTAAGGAGGTAATTTTTTTAATTTAATTTAGTAAATAATTTTTTTAGTTTTAATTATTATTTAAAAAAAGATAAATTTTATAATAAAAGATATGATTGAAAAATAAAATGAATAACAATAGTAATTAATTTGAAATTATCAAAATAAAAGATGATTATATATCATATTTTATTTAGTAATAATAAATTTTGTGTTAAATATGATTAAGATATTGATAAGATTATTTTAAAATATGATAAATATTTTTAAAAGTGGTGATTTAAATATTTTAGATTTTCATTTTTTTTTTGAATTTTTGGGGTAAATTTTACTAAAAAGTTATTGATTTCAATTTTAAAATCTACATAATCTTAATGCTCTAGAGATTTAGGACATTAAATTTAATTGTACATTTACAAACATGTAATAAATAAAATACAAAATACAAAATTATTTTATAAAATATAAAATTATATATATATATGATGGTGGTGGTGGTGGTCAAATCATTAACTGAAAATCATGTCAAAAATTAACTGTATTATGATTTGAATTATATTTTATATTTCATTTAAAATGTGATTAAATATATTTTAACTCATATAAGAAATGCCCTTTTTTGGGATATATTTTATAATCAATTTTAACCAAATTCAGTTTGATATTTTTAAAGAGTTTAAGTTCTTCAATTGCAGAATTAGAGTGTTTCAAGGGTTTTTAGAGTGTTGAATTCATTTATGGATTATGAATGTGTTTTAAACAACAAAAAATCACGATCTCCTCTTTTATGGATCATAAATGTGTTTTAAACAACAAAAAATCGCAATCTCCCCTGAATATGTGTTGCAAAATATAAGTAAAAAAAATCATTTATATAACACATTTGGTAATGTATTGACCCTTAAATTAATCTATCACTGACTAAATATTAAATTAACCATATGCAAAGTCCACACCATATATATATTTTAATTCTAATTGAATGAATGAATGATATTTTATTGTCCACCAGACTAAAAATAGTCTATGGGACCACCAGCTTTCTTGTTTTTTGTCTTCTATAATTCAGTCATTTTCTTATTTAAATTGACGATGAGTTAACCCAACTTTTTAATAATTCTTTCACTGAAAAGACAATGCCATGGAATTGATGCTAACACACTGTGGTAATTGTCCCGGGTGTCTTTAAAAGCGTCACATTCCAAAATGAAATGTTTTTCTGATTCCACTGCCTTAGAAGTGCAAAAAGTACATATCTTTTCCTCCCAAACTTCATTAAATCTCTTCCACCACCCCATTTCACACCGAAATTAATGCAATGACATTTAGGCTACCAAGAGATGTATTTGTAGTACCAGATTCTGCTACCTGATACCAACAATAGTCTTGAGCGTTTTTGTAGTTCGGAGCCGAAAAGGACATCTTTGCGTATTCCATAAAAATCATGCCACATGGAACTTTCACTCGAGAGATCTTTCCTTGCGGTGGGCCACAACGCATATCCAGAGGCCAAAGCTGCTTCTAAGTGGTTTTAGCATTCCCATGTGATTGCTTTGTTAGTTTTTTTAAAACAATTTTATGAATTTCACAAAGGGTTGATATGAAAAAAAAAAAAAAAACTATATAAATTTAGCCATCAATTTATGTGAAAAGTCGACTCCACACTGATTCATTCACTAGTACCAATCCAAATAGCTAATAGTGTTTTTTTTCATTGCTATATTGTTTTTTAATGCAAAACCAACGGTAAACTTAAAGGAGGTGGGAAATTTTAAATATATATATAATTTAAAGTTTTTTATTAAGTATTGTTTTGTTTTTATTATTAATATCAATAAATATAGTATGGATTTAATATGAGTTGAGAGAGATCAAATTTTTTCACGTGCATAAATACAATATATTATTTAAATTATTTAAATTATATTTGTAAAAGCTAATTATATTTAAATTATTTTTAGAGTGCAAAATACAATATATTATTTAAATTATTTAAATTATATTTGTAAAAGCTAAATAGAATATATATAGGACTTAATAAAAATTTTAACCATAAAAACTTAATCTTTTGATAATATATACATTTTTTTTTAAATGATAAGTAATTGACATTAAAATATTTTACATAACATGTACATTGAGACATTTTATCACACGAATTAAAATGGTTTTTTATTATTAATATATTTTAAGTATATGTGAATATTAATTTATATTAAAATATTTTATTGATAACCACATTGAATATTTTTTATAGACAACATAAAATATTTTATTTTAATAATTTTTTTCTATATATAGATATATATGAATTTGATATGACATAAATTAGTTAAGATAGATTTTCAAATAGTTTATTTAAATTTCTTGTTGAAATATTTTTGAGAAGTATAAAATTTTAATATTTTACTCACTTTTTTTTTTACTTCTAATTACTTAACAACATATTTATTTTGTTACTACAACTTACATTATGTTTCTATTTAGAACATAATTTTTATTTTTATTTTTATTTTAAAGGGGCGATTGAAGAACTTACACGTCCTCCCATATTGTGTTGTAGAATGAGCCTCTTGGCTCAATTAACTGTTCATAATGTGATTTGTGGTTAATGAAAATCCTAACAAATAAATTGCCGACTTCTTTTCCCTATACTCCCATGAATACCCAACAAAATGGAAAAACAAAATCATGGCATGAGAGGCGTAGGAGAAACCAATAACATACCCAAAGTTCACCGTGTATGGTAGTCAAGGGGGGTCAGTCATTCTACTACCACGCCTGCACCAACTTCCATTTTTGCAGCAAAACCCCCATGCCATCCTCAACAAGGAATTTAACAGAATGCGAGGACCTTCATTCTGTCACCTCCCCTCAATTTTCATGCACAAGGACACCTTACCACCCTTGCCACTCATGTGGAGGGTGGTGGGCTTCATTACCAATGCCACTGTTAGGGTCCTATAAATATAGGATTCATAACTTAGAATTGACTTATGATAGTCTGGTAAATATGTACATCCTTTGATTTTTGCAAGTTGTTTTTCAAAATTTTGTAAAAAATAAAAAAATCAAAAAGAGGGTAAAAGTCCTAAAAGAAAGATCAAAAGACTTAGAAAAAATGATATACCCCAAAGAAAAAAGAAATAAAACATGAAAGTGTGCAAGTCCAAATGCCACTACTTTTTACTTTCAAATGATTATGGCAGAGTGTCAATAAATGCCATAATCCATGATGAGTTGAACTATTCAATCTTGACTTGTCATGTTTCAATTTACATGTTGTAGATAGTGAATAAAGATTAGTCAGACTGTTTGATCCTGACTAATTAATAGATAGGTAAAGAATAATGAGGAGCTCATCAGTTTAAACTAAGCCCTCGGATGAAATAAGGTAGATTTAGATAGTTTTTATTGCTTGCAAAAGAATAAAATGTTTTAAGGTTGCTAGCTCAAATGCACTTGAAAAAAGGAAGAAAAAATGTTAGATTAAAGTTGGGTAGGTAGAAAAAGGTGGGAAAATCATTGTAATATTTGTTACCAGGCAAAAATCACTAATTTTCCCTTCCCTATAGTTATTTTGCATTCTAAACTTCCAGTCAAAGAGGCTCAGAGCATTTCTCTGACTTATGTTGGGACCAAACCCAAGGCTCAATGATTGTTAAGTTAAGAGTGTTGAATTCCTATATTAATCCCTAATTATCATTATTTACCCTACATTCATCCATTACACTTCAATTTCATAAGTAAAGACCTTTTTTTTACTTAATGAAAAATAAAATCCCCTTTTGATTAATCTCCTTCATTCATAAAAACATAAAAACCCTCAAAAAATATTATGTTTTAGGTCAAAGTGATCAAATTATAAATGATAAAGCTTTGCTTTTATATTATCACTTTACTTAGTCATATAATTATATTTTGGTGTTTTACAGTTGTCCTTGGTCATATTAACTTCTAATTTATTTATTAAATCCCTATAAACAGACCTTATCCTATTATTAGAACCCTTTTTATCTAATTATCCCCAAAAACCCACTATTATAAGTTTTTTTGCCAAAGTTAATTATCCACATGTTTAAATAAAAAACCCCAATTATATCCCCTTTGGAAAAAAACTAACATTATGTAAATAATCCTGCCCCATATGGTTATTGGACCCCTCCATGGTCTAAAACTATATAATAAAAATATAAATAAACTTTCAAAAAAGAATAGCTTTATCATATCACCTATCCCATTTTAACCCAAGGTTTATATTGAATAAACTAAAGGTTTATAACACATTTCATATTGGTCTTTCTCAAGCATTATTTCTAAAAATATGCAATAGTCTCATGCTATGCATAGCTTAACCTATGGTTAGACCCATATTACCCGCCTCACGCGCATTTTTGACCATACATATAAACTCTATTTATATATATAACATACACATTAAACCCTTTTCGAAAACATGTATCGACCCTGTCTATACATAAAACCTTTTGATTAAACTTTGGTTAAAATACAATTATACAAAGGCTTTATTATATCACATCCACCATAGCATAAGTTTCCCGGTCCCACCTTACCTTTTCCCCGCATCTTTCCTTTTAATCCCAACTGTTCGCTCCCGTGCTCCAGATCCGATGGCTCTAGTGTCATATCGCGCGCATAAACCAATCTCTTACCCAAACAGAAATCGAGCGCGAAATTGGTGGTTTTATCATTTCCGCCTTCAGCAACATGTCGCGTTCTTATTGCGTCACATTCATTTTGCCAAAAACAACTTACCACTCCATTCCAACGCGAAAACCATTTCTTTTTTTCGCATTCGAAAACAAAACCATTACCTGCTAATGACTTGACCAACATTTATGACATTTGATAAAGATTTATGTATAAAGATTAAAACCTTTATAGTGAATCTTATTATTATATTTGCATCCCAACTATTAAAAATTCTCTTCTTGACTGTACTTAACCATTTTTAGCTCCCGAAACCCTGTTTCAAACTTCGTTTTATATATTTCACACCTGAAAGCCTATTTTCACCACATAATTCTATTTTGAAGACCAGTGAACAGTTTTTTGAATTCATTCGTTTGAACCTGAGCTCGAATTCAACTACAACGAGTTGCAAAAACCCTTTTGACTACCAAAATACCTGCAAAAAAGGTATTTTCCCAAATCTAACTTGCAAAATTCACGATTTAAGCCTCTAATTGAACCAATTGAGCTATATTTAGTGAATTTGTCAATCCAAGTGCATCCAAAACACTAAAAAAACAGGGCAAACTCTCGCAAAATTTCCCCAGAAACTGTTATTGCCTCAAAAGCCTTTTTTAAGTCGAATCCTCAATTTTTAATTCCTGTAAATCACTTCCACGGCTTGAAAAGATCTTTAAACCTACAGATTTTCTAAAAAAACTCTTTTGCAGCCCTATTCATTCAGAAAACCTGTGTTTTCTATCTTAAACCTGTTGAACAGATCCCAGATTCCTAATTGCACCAGAATTGCTCAAATTCCCTCTGTTTAAGGAAAATTAACTATTGCAAGCTATGTAATCTTGCTTTAGTTATTTCAAAATGACAAAGAAACAAATCACACCCAAATATGGGGATCCCAAAGCTTCTAAACCTGTAGGAGCCAAACCTTCTAAGTCTGAGGCAGCAAAAGCCCCAAAATCCACCCCTGCACTCACTGTAAAAACTATTGTGTCTATCAATCCCCTTCAACCACCAGTATCTACTAAATAAATCATCCCCTTGATTGATGTGGATTATAAATTTGTGGACCCTGTGGTAGAATTCAACTTATTAGAAATTCACAATTGGTGTTATGAAAATTCCCTAGATAAGGATGACATGCCTATCTGGGGGACAAATTTACCCAAATATGTAATCCCAGTAACACATCCTGGTCAAGACCTGGTAAGAATGTGCCAAAAGTACTATGTTCTAGACCAAAGAGAAATTCTGAATGGTGATAGGGAGATTCTTTTTTCTATCACTGCAGACTCCATAAATGAAATGGTGCAACTACAGTTTGACCCTAGGGCAGTCCCCCTATCCATTGAAGCATTAACTCAGTTATATTTGGGATTGGATTTCCCTAAGAGATTTATATTTTTTCAGAATTTTATGCCAGCTCATGTGTACATTCCAAAGCTGAATCCTCCCTATTCCACTTCCAAGTTTCTTGAGGGTTCAAGACATGTAATTTCAATGCTATCTTTCATACTAGGTTACTTCACTGATGAATTCACTAATGAGTCCATCCTTGGTTTTTTATCCACTTTGTCTCCTGGTCAGCCTCCTGCTATGATTTTTTACTATGCCAGGTTTATAGCTAATTCTATCCATTATCAGTTGACCAACTTGCCCACTGAAGGGGTATTCAGATATTCTTCATATTTATTTCATTTGTTCTTATTCTCACAAGTTGATCACTTTCCAATAGCATTACAGAAAATGAATGTAGAAGGCCAACCTCTATCAGTTGTCTTTTGGACATCACTATTGAGAAAGGAAGGAAGTGAATACAGCTACACAGATTTTACAGATTTGTTCATTAGGCCAACTATGAATTTTCTATAGAAATTAGAACAACCCAAAGTAAGTGAAGAGATGAAGAGGATTTTACAACTATCAAAACAATGCAAAATGGGAGATTGGTACTTGTATGAGAAACACACTGAATTGAGAATCTTTGGAACCAATCTGCTTCCATACAATTTCCTAAGTTTTTGACTATCAGAGTCTTTGCTTTAGAGTATTTGAGACAGGTTTTGAATGTTGATGCCATCAATTTCTTGGCCTCCAAAAAGAAAACTCAATTCAAACTGAAAAATCAGATTGGTCCTTTCATTGTGAATAACAGAGAAGCTGAAAAAGAGATAGCTAGAAGATTGTCAGAATCTAAATTCCAGGAAAGCTTCTATTGGAATTATGACCCTCAAGGTTTTCTCAAAAATATTAGACTCAAGTGTAAATTACCTTCTTTTATACATGAGCCAAAGCCTGATATTGAGAAATTGTCAAATCAAATAGAGTGGGTAGAGAACACATTGATAGATATAGTCATCAATGCAGAGCCAACACAAAAGATGGATACCACACTTGCCATGGTAACATCAAAACAGCCAGAATCTTCAAACAAAAGAAGCAGAAATGGGGGAGCCTACACAAAAGAAACAACCACAGAGACTAAATTTAACATGATCGAAAATAAAAGGCTCAAATTCAGTTCCATAGGGAAAGATAAAGCAATTGAAATTGATGATACAAATGGGCAAGAAACAAATAATGATCAATAGATGAACAATGAGGCCACAATAATAATTAATGAGACTTTGATAGAGATTGAAAGGGAACAAGCAGCAGCTAAAGAGTCATACAGCCAGATGATTGAAATGCAGGGTAATATGGAAGCTTCTTCTTCTTCTAAAATAACAGATGAAAAGACTTGGACATTAAAGAAAGATATAAATAGATCAAGCAAAAGAATGAAGAGATAAAAAGTGAAATTTACTCTCAATTCTTAAAATAGAAGCCAGGTAATCAAAACAGGTTACTTTCAGCAAATGATTATGCCACTAACAAGATGATGATGTCTTTCTTACAGCCCACCACTTCAACTCCAAAAACAGTAGCTAATTTTAAGAAGACAGAATTTGAAATAGATGCTGAAAGTATTCATGAACTTGACCAGATTGAATTTCATAGGCACATTTAAGAAATGCTTTATTCAACAGTAGTAACAAAGACCATGAGTGTGGTAAATTTACAAAATAAAGTCTTCAACTTACAAGATCAGATGAATTTAGACAAGGCCTCACTCTATGCAAAAGATCTAAGGATCAAGGCCTTAGAAGATTTGATTTTACAAACAGGAGTTGACCCATCAAATGTGCAAGTTTTTGAAGTATTAATCAAGAAGAAAAATGATGATATTGCTGCTTTAAGGAAACAGTTAAAACTTCCTCAAGGTGAGCACCCACAGATTAAGGAGATACTTCAAGAATAGAAAGAAAAAGAGGATATGATGCAGTTGATCATAAAGCTAACTGCCCAAATCAAAGATATGGAAAGTCAAATGGATATAATTATAAAAGAAAAAGAAACTGTGAAGGAAACCGATACTTCCACCATTCCTACAGTCATACCTATTATTACTTCTACTGTTCCTTCTACACTGGGGGGGAAATTAGCACTAAAAGTGCCACTGGCAACTGTAGTGTCAGTGCAATAAGCTACTACCTCCAATACAGAATCTTCAACATCACAGGTACAACATATAGATAATGCAGGGCAAATAGTCAAAGCAATGGAGGAAATGTCCTTAAAAAACAATGAAATTAACATTTTGAAGAAAATGATTAAGAATATGGAAGTCTCCAATAAAACAACATTGATCAATGCCAACAATTATGAGCAAGGGCCAAGAGACTTGAAGAGAAAATAAAAGGCCTTCAAAAGGACTTAAGTTTCACTGCACAAATTTCTTATATAAGAAATTACATATGGACCAATATAATTGAAGCTATACATCTCCAGTGGCCATCCATACAGATCATATATGAGCAAAGAGACCTACTTGAAGCAGCTCAAGTTGAAATCCAAAAAACAAAGGAAGAATTGGCAGAAAAATCAGCACAAGCTTTGAAGCTTATCACTTTCTTGAATGGTAAAAACAGAGCAGAGTTAGAAGAATTTCAGATACAGGATAGGACTGAGACCATTCTACAAATCAATAAAGTTATGAAAAAAAGAAATTTGATGAATAGTCTAGAGGAAAAGTGTGATGCCATGAATATTTCAATCACTAAGTTTTTAGAAAAAGATACCATGCTGAGACAAGCTGGTATTCCAGATATTCATGTCTTCAATGAGAAGTTGATGAACCAAAAATAATATGACAAGAAGATAAGGGATTATGCTAAAGAACAGGTCAACAAGCCACTGCTACAGGGCTCTCCCACAGGAAAGGTCATTCTCCAATATATTTAAGGCTTGTTTTTCCTCCAAAATGGAATCAAGCATCTGTTTGTCTCCAAACCAAATTTTTCTAAGTATACAAATGCGGAAGAAGACTTCATAAATCTCAAGACTATAAAAATACCAAGTGCTGAACAGTGGCAGGTATTTACAAATTTTTTGTAGCAGCAAAAAAGAAAAATAGTGAAAGAAAGTGCAGGAGAAACAATCAATCTGAGAAGGAAACAATAAAACAGTTATTTTATTTTGATTTTTTACTGCTGAGAAGTCTCTTTTTACAACAGTTAAAGGTTAGAATATCAGTTAAAAGAGTATCAGGGTGAAAGAATAGAGTCAAAGTGTATCAGAGAGAATAGCTACAACCAGCTGATTTTAACTGTTGTAATTTCCCTTTTTACAGTAGTGAAATGATAAATGAACAGCGTAAAAGAACATCAGGGATGAAGCTCAGTGTTAAAGAGTATAAGTGGAAAGAGTATTAGTTAAGTCATCTTCCAAAAATATATTTTGCAATATGCCAGAAAGCATGGGCAGCTATTCAACAAACAATTTTTGTTAGATAAGTTAGTTCTATATTTTCTAAATAAGAGGATAGCTTGCTAAAGTTGTTAAGCAGCTGTCCCTCTTAATGTGTAAAGATATTTTATATTTCCTAGAGTTATTCCTAGATCTCTCTAGGATATTTGTAATAAACATTTGTATAAATACTTTAGTTTGTGAAGTGTTTAGTGTGGAATAAAATTGCTAAGAATATTATAGACATTTTTCTGGTACGTTGGAGGCTCACATGTTTTGATTTCAAAGCAGCAGTCTAGACAATAGCCAATTGGACTTCATAATTTAGGATTCATGCTATAATTTGAAGAGTAAAGTAATTTCTTACTGTCATTTTCTCCTTTCTGAGTTACATACAATTTCATATATGTTGTGAAATCTTAATGATTAATTAGGAGTATTATTTCAGGACTAGTGTAAAAGCTCCCTGTCTTAACTACTTAATCATTTAAATGTTTTCTGCTGATTTCCGGATTTAGGAATTCTTAATTGCTCCTAGTCCCGCTTGACCCCTGCCTCCTTCCTCTTTTTCCGGATCAAAGGATCGTTCATTGCCCTTTATCCCGAAGCAAGCCATTTCATCAAAACAATCTATCCAAATCTTTGAGGGTTATCTACCTTGCCCTGAATACATTAGCATCCCTTTGGCCTTGCCTTCTAGTTCTTCTTGCTATACTTTGACTTCATAGCCCAATGGACTAGTATATCTCTCTTTAATTTGTCTTTAAGTAATCTTATTTTCCACCAAACATTTCAAAACCAAAACCAATTGTTCTATCATAACTAGCCTAAAACACTAAGCAAAAACAAAGTTAAATCATAAAGAGAGAACCCTCTCCAAAATTTAGGAAGGCTAGATCCTAAATTTCCAAAGTAGGTTTATGGTTACCCCTAGTCTTCTTTGACTAAAAACTCAAATCCCACAACTTAAGAAATTACTAGGGTGATAACAGCCACCATCATAAATGTTGATGGGAGGGCTAATCTATTGGTCTGGTTCCTGGAACTTTGAGAGAGCCCCGCTCTCGTTCATGTCCCGCTATATGATTCTCTACAACGGCGTACAATGCTCCTCCCAGACGTTGGTTTTATAGCTTGTTTCAAGGGGCTCATTTTGATGAGCACATCCCCAGTTCGCTAGGAGGTCTGTTGCTCTATTTCCTTCCCTCCTCATGTGAGTGATGATAACATATTCAAAGTTCTATATTATATCCCCTAGTTCCTGCACATGTCTAGAAATTCTATAGTTGTGGTCGAGCTTGTCCCATTTTGTTCCTTGATTTAGTTTTTTGAGGGTGTCAGATACTATTTGTGAATCCCCTTCAATCACCAACTTTCTATAGCCTAACCTGGTTGCAAGGAGTAGGCCTTGATAAGATCCAACGGATTTCACTTCATTGTTACTTACATAGCCACAAGAATCCACATATATGAATCTTGCTAGGGCTCTATGATCTCAGATTATCCCTCCAGCTCCTTCCTGTCCCAGGTTGCCTTTTGAGGCTCCGTCAAAGTTGAGCTTGTTGAATCCTTCTAGTGGTGGTTTGAAGGTCTGGCTAATATCCACTCTGTCAAGGATCACTTTCCAAGAAGAGGGAGTGATCATACTTGAAGCCAAATGGAGGCGCTACAAGATTCTTGCCTCATGAGGTGCCACTTTCCAGTCATTTGGCATCCACTTCTCATAAAGGATGGTTTCCCTTATATTTTTCTTAATTCCCTCCCACACTACCTCTTGGTCCAGACTTGTATTTTTGAATATCTGACAGTTTATCTCCTTCCATATATCCCAAAGAGTGAACCTTGGGACCATATCCTAGGCTCGGTTAAGGACCGGGCTGGAGAATAGGCCTTTTCTCCAGATTAAGATGGGTTCCCTTTTGCTCCCAAGGTCCCCATCCAAAATTTCAAAGATCTCTTCCACTTGTCTCCATTTTATCTCTACATACTGATAGGATTTAAGGAGATGCTCCAGATTTAATGACTAATTCACATAGAGGATATAGATTGATGTGCCATAAAATCCTCTTTTATTCAATTGGTCCCAAGTCAGGATTCTACCCCTGCATACTAGCCAAAGGAAGTAGGTCACCTTCGGCCACCACTTTCCTCCCCAAATTTTCCTCCAAATTTGTTGTTGATTCCACTGTGCCCATCCCTCTTTCACTCTGTATGTTTCCTTGACTATGAATGATCCCTTCATTGTGTAGCCCCATCTCACTATATCTGGCCCTTCCCAGAATGTGATCCTTCTGGAGTCCAAATAATTTTTCATCTGATGTCATTGGGCCAAATCCGGAGCATTTGGCTAGTCAGTCATGTATTTCCATATTCTCTAGTCATTTTTTATTTCCTTCTCCTTCCAATATTTATTTACCGTTTGATAGCTTTTTTCCATTGCATAGGTGAACCACTCACTCAGCTCCTATATAGGGAATATTTTACCCCTCTGTTGCCACGATTCTTCTAGAAGATGGTTGTTTTCCATTCCTTACTTCCCAGAAGAAATGTTGTTGTATGAGATCTCTGTTCAGTGCTGAAAGGTTCCAAATTGTTGATCCTTTTAGGGGGTCAGGGTACCTTAAAACTTCCTCTGTTCGGGTGGGCATGTCATACTTCCGCGTCCAGATTTGTTTCCACAATCTTGCTCCACCTTGTACCCATATCCACCATATTTTAGCCCCCATTACCTGGTTGAGAGTGAGGGGATCTCTAAGTCCTAACCCCCTTTTCATCTTGGGTTTGATGAGGTTTTTACATGATACTCGTGCCCATTTTTTTAGCTGATGTGCCCCTCCTAGAGGAATTTATTAAATATTTTCTCCATTTTGTTACATATAGTTTTAGGCGCAACCATTCCAGACAGCTGATAAATGGGTATGGATTGGAGGACAGATTTGAGAAGAATAGTGCGACCAGCCAGGTTGGGTGCTCTAAAGGTCCAGTGTTTGAGCTTGTTTTGGATTTTTTGGATTAATTTGTTCCAACAGGCTACTTTGAGAGAATTCACATAAAGGGGAATGCCCAAATATTTGATGGGGAGATAGCTAAGACCAAATCCCAACACTCTGGCTAGAAAGGTTTGGATATTCATGGCTATGTTAAAGAAGACAATGTAAGATTTCTTGTTATTGATTAGGGTCCCTTAAGCTTCCATAAAAACATGAAGAATTTCTTTGATGCCTTGGGATTCCTTCAATGAGACATGACAAAAGTGAATAATGTCATCTACAAATTATTGATGAGTGAGGGGCGGGGGATCATTTCCCCAAAGTCTGAGACCCCAGATCTTAAGAGTATGGGATTCGTTCTTTAGCAGTCTGCTAAGACCTTCTGCGGCTAGAATAAATATAAAAGATGACAAGGGGTGTCCTTGTCATAGACCCATGTATGGTTAAAATATCTAGAGGGTGAGCCATTGAGAAGTATGGAGTGGACTGGGGAGGAGACCATGGTCATTATCCATCGTTTCCAACTTTGATCAAACCCATAGGCCTAGAGAATGTTGGTAAGAAAGGTCTAATTTATGCGGTCATAGGATTTAGACAAGTCTAGCTTAATCATCATCTCTAGGGCTTTTAGATGTTTCAAAGAGTGGATCACTTCTTGGGAGGTGATGAAGCCATCTACGATTTGTTGGCCTTTGACAAAGCCAGTTTGTTCAGGTGATATTAGGGAGGGGAGTAGAGGTTTGAGGTGTTTTACAATAATAGTGGCTATGATTTTGTAAATGACTTTACACAACGCTATCAGTTAGAATCCTTGGGGATCCTCAGATTTAGCCGATTTAGGGATCAGAGTAATGAAATTAGTATTTAGGCTTGGGCATACCTTTTGGTTACACCAATACTCCTCCACAACTTCCAGGACATCCTAACCTATGAACTTCCAAGCAGCTTGGAAGAAATCCACTGTGAATCCATCAAGACCTGTGGCTTTATTTTTTTCCATGCCCTTAAATACCTCCTCCACTTCCTCGAGCGTGACCACCCACATGAGTTCGAGGTTTTGATCTCTGGAGATGAGGTGTGGTACATTTTGAGTAATTCGATGGATTGCATCAAATCGGTTTGTTTCGGCTCCATGAGCAAAGAGTGGAAGTGATGAACCATCATGTCCTCCATGTCCTCATGTTGTACTACTCTATTTCCCACCTCATTTTTCAATGAGAAAATCTTCTTCTGTTGTCTATGTTGGACCATTGATTTGTGGAAGAAGAGGGTGTTTATTTCTCTCTCCCTCATCCAGTTGAATCTATATTTTTGTTTCCAGAGTATCTCCTTGCATTTTTTGCATCCCTCCAATTGAGTGATGAGTCACCCCTCTTCTTCTACAAGAGGTTCTGACCTTCCTTCAGTGATGATCCAGTTTTGGTCATTGTCCATCTTCCCTTTTAGCTCTTGTTGGTCTTTGATAATGTGTCTGAAGTCCTCTTTATTCCATTTATTAATCTAATGCTTTAATCTTTGAGCTTAAGCTGGAATGTGTGCATAATATTCATGTGTACTACCTAGTTCTTCTTCCACCACTTAGGGTCTTAGAGCCAGATGGTTCGAATCTAAAAGGCTGCTTTTTAGGACTTGTTTTGAGATCAATCTCCAGGCATATTATCCAATGATCAGAGCCCATTACTCGAAGGATGGATTCTTCCAGGAATATGTCACGGGAGATGACCTATTTCGAAGCCAGAAACCGGTCCAACCATGACGTGATCTGATTATGATTTCCTCTCTGATTGTTCTCGGTGAACGCTCCGTTGTTGGTTTGCAAGTCTACCAGTTTTAGCTCTTATATTGTATCCCTGAACATCTCCATGTCTGGATCCTGTCGGCAGATTCCTCATTTCTTTTCCTTTAGGGATGTTATCATGTTAAAATCCCCCCCCCCCCCCCCCCACTTCTCATAGGTCCTCCGAGCATTCTCTTCATAGGCTTGCTAGGTTATGAAAGAAGGCCCCTTTCTCCCTTAGAGTATGAGGCCCATATACCCTAGTGAGCAGAGCCCAATCACTGGATCCAATGTGTCTAAAGTGTCTTGTAAGAATTTGGGGTATACTTACCCAATATTCAAATATAACCTACATCGGGGTCCAAAGTATGGCCAATCCTCCCACACTACCTCTAGCATCCAATACTATTACTTCATATGGTAGTTTGAAGGTTCTTACAATATCCTTGAGCTTGGCCTCCAAGATCTTGGTTTCTTGTATGATCATGATACTGGGCTTATATTTGCTCAATCGATCTTTCAAATAGTGTCGTTTGTCTTTTCTATTAACGTCACAAATATTCGACGATGTAATAATCATTTAAAAGATTTTTTGAGTTGATGGATGACCGTTGATAGCGGTACTACCTTACCTGAGTTAACTATTGTTTCCCCTATCATTTGGATGGTCTCATTGAGGTTCTTTCTACCTCTTTTTTTGTTGCCTTTCCTTGGAGATCCCTGATCTCCTCCCTGAATCTTCTGCTGATCAGGTGCTTAGTTTTATGCTAAAAAATCAAAGTTCTCAGATTGGCTCAGAACTTGAACGATCGCATAGTGCTCATTGTTCTAAATCTGGTGCATGTAATTTCACGTAAAATGGTCGTTGTATGCTCCTAGAAATGTGATCTATTTTCTTGGCTAAACAGGTAAATTAAAAATAAACGATAGTCAAATGCCCAGTTAGCATTCTGTACTTCTGACCTGGCATGCTAACTATGTAGGTCATTTGATTGGAAATTCCTATAGCGAATGGTAAGGTGCCACTTGGCAACATGGCACTGGTTCGTATTTGGGGTGATATTGTGTGATTCTATTGGTTTAATTTTGAGCCAATCGAGTGAGGACATGTGGTGCAGCCTTGGGCAGCTGAGTGTCCCCCTAAAAAGTTGTATTATAGTTTAAAATGTTTGGTCAAATTCTGGGCAGAGGCACCGGGGTTCAACCCTGCGACCTCCCACCACGCAAAGCCACCATCTACCATTCCGCCTACACCATAGTCCTTACAATACATGGACTCTGACTTATATTTAAATTCAAATGATTTTTAAAGTGGGGGGAGGTGGGGGCCAAACCCCGGTCCATATGACCATATGCTACGACCACCGGTGGGCGCTCCGACCTTAATGCGAAGGTTTAACCTTGAGCCACAGGTTAATTAACCTTCAACCCTGTTCATTAGCACATAATCTCGTTTTAAAATTAGGATCTAATAAAACACAGATTTAGTGCTAAGTGCACTTAATTAGCACATAACATACCGCTTAAATTAATTACAGTTTAATTGGCAGACCTCCAGATTTGGCGAAAATTGCCAGTTCTAGTGGCAGTTAACTAGTTTAGAACCTAAAATAGTGGGAGAAATTGAAGAGGCCATAACGTTTGCAATTTTTGACCAATCCAGGCTTAGAAAGAGGCTAGTTGACCATTTTGAGCCATTTTGGACTCATTGGAGCAGATTACAGGAGAAAAAGAGCATTGTAAACAGGTCAATTTGACAATTTGAGCATAATATAGAGGCCTAAGCCATGGAAGTTGGACCAAGGAGATGTAGCCCAGGAGGGGTGAAATCCTTCATCAAATACCTATGTTAATTTTATGTATGATGATGTTTTTTACTTTATTTGTTGATGCTCATCTCTTGTTTTTATGTTAAAATTCTCACTAAATTGACATGAAAACACACATGAGACTTGATAATTTGCAAGAAACCTTGAACCCTTAAGCACACATAAGACGTTTTATTTATAATCTGAATTAGTAATTAGCAGAAAAACACTAACATAATCCATTCATATAATTTTTGGTATCATAGCTCAAGTTCATTAGGTTTTATTGTGCAAGAACGGATCTAATTGTTTTCAAGTTCTTGTCATGCTTACAAAGTTAAAACTCAAAAGAGGATAAGAGAAGCTGGTTGACAGCTCTGCAGTTGGGTCAAGAGGAAGAAGGGAAAGGTTTCCAAAGTCTTCAACACCAGTGCATCCTCAAGTTGAAGTTGAGTCCTCAGTGAGCATGTCTCATGAAGCAGAACCTATCATGACAGAAGATGAGAGAGCATTCAGGAAGGCATTCTTTGATATGACTGAGATGGTTAAAGTCTTCTATGAGGAAAGGGATGTAGGGATGCTAGGAGAGAGTAGGGATGCAAGGAGAGAGTTCAAGGCATCCATGAGGAGAGGGTTCTCCACGAGGAGGAGGCCATGGAGATGGTAAGAAGACACCATCCACTCCACTATCATCCTCACCACCATATTCACCTACCTCATCATCATCTTCCACTACCACAACCCTACAATCTGTTCATCCACATACTTCAAAAGGAACTGGTAAATCACCCTTACTTAAAATTGATGTCAAATTTGAGATACCGATGTATAATGACAAAGTGAATACAAAGAACTCGGATAATTGGATTCGTCAATTGGAGGTTTATTGCAGAATTCAAAACCTTCAAGAAGATGACATAAATATTCAATTGGCTTCCTAGAGAATGGAGGGATCAACACTTGTATGGTGGGAAGAAAGGACTCAAGAAGAGATTAAAAACCACGGTAAGATCTCAATGTCTTAGTCAAATTCTATTGCTGCCATTAAAATGAAATTCTATCCTCTAGCTGACATGCAAAAATCCATTATGGACTGGGAAAATTTTAGACATTTGAAAGGGAAAAGTGTGAAAGATTATACTCACGAATTTAGGAGAATAGATCTTATTTTGGGTGTCAATTTGTATTATCAAGGAAATTTGTTAAAGTATATTTGGGGTTTGCACAATTATCTTAGACATGCTGTTCTCATTTTCAATCCCACAAACTTAGATGAGGTTTGCATTCAAGTCATACATCTAGAAGCAAGAGGGAAACATAGTGCAAATGAGAAAAGTGATAGTTTCCTTAAGTATGAGGGTAAAGGAAAGGGTAATTTTAATGGAAGAGGAAATAAAAATGGTTCTATAAAAATAGAAAAATAGAGACTCACATGTACACATTGTTCAAATAATGGCCATGATGAATACCATTACTAGCAACTCCATCCAAAGTTGAAGCCAAAAAAACTTAAAGCCAAAGAGAAGGGGAAAATTGTTGCAATAATTAGACATGACTTAGGTTCAGATTTAGGAGATGAAACCAAGATTACAAAAATTGGTTTGAAAGGTAAGAACATAGCAAGCACTAGTTCTTCAAGTTGTTCTAATGTAACTCAAGATGAATATACAAGAATTGAACTCTTTCATATTAGAGTAATTTCAAAACATACCAAGATAGACACATAATTTGATAGTGGTTCTCAAGCTAATTTGATTTCTAAAGACTTAGTTAAGAAGTAAAATATTGAAACTGTTACACAACGAAGAGCTTATCCTTTAGGGTGGATATTCAAGAATGCAAACTTGCGGGTAACAAGGAAGTGCATCCTAAGGTTTGCATTCAATTCAAACTTTCTTGACGAAGTTGAACGTGATGTATTGTCACTTGAGATTTCAGGTATTGTTTTGGGAAGTCATTATCTTTATGATAGGAAAGCAATATTTCATTGCCATCAGAATAAGTATCTCTTGTTTAAGGATGCAATTGGGTACATAGTTAGAGAACATAAGAAGAAGAGAAATTTGTCTCTTATACATGCAAGAGAAATGAAGAGAATAGTGAATGCAAGTCAAAATTTGACTTTTTTAATGATCAAGCATAGAGATGTTTTGAATGAGACCTCTCAAAAATATGCATCAAATGAAAAAGTTGATTTCATTCAAGTTTCTAATGCTTGTAATAAGGTGTTTCGGGACTCTAATAGGTTTCATTTGAAAGGAGGTAAACAAGATGTGAAATATGTGTAGCAGTCAACATCAGTGTTGAGCAGTGATGGAAACAAGATGTTGATGCAAGAGAGTGCAAAGGTCAAAGAGAAAGCGCAAAATAAATTTGAAAAAGAAGGCATAGGCTCCACAAGTACTTGTTTTTGGTTTCAAAATGGTACATGGAAATGGCGAAAACACTTGGTCAAAAGTTGACGCAAGTACGAGGCAAGACAAGCAAAAAATCGCCATGTCGATAGTGTTTGAGGTGAACCAATTTTCAAGTTTCCTTTGATTGACAACCGAGGTGGGAACAAGTTTTTTTATGAAAGGAAAACTTGTTGTTAGGAAAATTTAGGGAAATTTCATCATGACAATGTTTACAACAAGAAGACAGGGTCTCTAGAGTCAAGGAAAAAGACTAGTTTTTGTGAAAAGCTGAACTTATCGAAATTGGGAAAATTCCAGTGGATTGAGACTGGAAGGGTTAGGGAATTGTACCCTCATACACATGTTCAGTAATGAAAGAGCTTTTGGGGTCCAAAAGGCTTCCAAAGGGGAGGAATAATCAAGTGCTCAATTTTATGCTAAAAATTAAAAGTTCTCGGATTGGCTCAAAACCTGAACGACCACTTAGTGCTCGTTGTTCTGAATCTGACATACTTCGTTTCATGAAAAATGGTCGTCGTATTCTCCTAGAAACGTGATCTATTTTCTTGGATAAACAGGCAAATTAAAAAAAATGACAGTCAGATGCCCAGTCAGTAGTCCATATTGCTGACGTGGCATGTTGACTATGTAGGTCATTTGATTGGAAATTCCTTCAGCGGATGGGAAGGTGCCACTTGGCAGCATGGCATTGGTTCGTATTTGGGGTGATGTGGTGTAATTTTATTGGTTTAATTTTGATCCAATTGGGTGAGGACACATGGTGTGGCCTGGGGCTGCCACATGCCCACCCCCTCCCCCCCCCCAAAATTTTTATTATGGTGTAAAATTTTTGTCAAATTCTGGGTGAACGTGTTGGAGTTCGACCTCGCGACTTCTCGCCACACAATGCCACCATCTATTGTTCCGCCTATACCATAGTCCTTACAATACATGGACTCCGACTTATATTTAAATTTAAATGATTTTCAAGGCAGGGGAAGGTGGGGGCCAACCCCCAGTCCATAAGAACATATACTACGACCATCGGTGGGAGCTCTAACCTAATACAGAGGTTTAACCTTAAGCCATGGGTTAATTAACCTCAAACCATGTTCATTAGCACATAATCCCATTTTAAAATTCAGATTTATTAAAGCGCAGGTTTAGTGCTATGTGCACTTAATTAGCGCCTAAACTACCACTTAAATTAATTATTGTTTAATTGGAAAACCCTCAGATTTTACGGAAACTGCCAGTTCTAGTGGCAGTTAACTATTTTAGGGCCTAAAATAGTAGGAAAAATTGAAGAGGCCATAAATTTTGTAATTTTCGACCAATTCAGGCTCATAAAGAGACTAGCTGACCATTTTGAGCCATTCTAGACTCATTGGAGCAGGTTACTGGAGCAAAAGAGCATTGTAAACAAGTCAATTTGACAATTTGAGCATAATATAAAGGCCCAAGCCATGGAAGCTAGACCAATGAGATGTAGCCTAGGAGGGGTGAACTCCTTCATCAAATACCTGTGTTAATGTTATGTATGGTGATGTTCTGTTCTTTATTTTCTATTGTTCAACTCTTGTTTTTATGTTAAATTGCTCACTAAATTGACATGAAAAACACACATGAGACTTGATAATTTGTAAGAAACCTTGAACCCTTATACACAAATAATACATTGAATTAATAAATTGAATGAGTAATTAGCACAACAACACTAACGTACTTCGTTCAGATCATCTGCGCTCCCAGTTGCTCCGGTTGGTCTGTACCAATGTTTATCTGTTTGGCTTTATATTGTTGAAATGTCTCTTTGTAGATATGCTTATGTGCTTCTGGGATGAACCACTCCTCTAGATGTCTCCATTCATTCACTATTCTGCGTAATACCTCCTCCTCGTTTCTTAGTTCCTCTCTCTAGCTATCAATTCCATGTTTGATTGATCTGGTCCTAGCTCTGCGGTTTCATTGTCCAATATTTCTTCTTCCGCCTTTCTTTTGGCCATTGTACCTTCCCTTTGTTTTGCTGGTTGGTTTCCTTTTCTTTGTTCTTTCCCCATCTCATCATACTAGTTTCCTTTTTCTTGTTCTTCCACCATCTCTTCTTGTTACTCCTCCTCCTGTAATATCTCAAACTAATTGTTTCTTTGCTTTTATTTTTTTGTCTTCGGTGGGGTCGAGTTGGAGATTTGGTTATTCTTTGGGCCCTTCTTCCTCCTTTGAACCTCCTGGAAACTGTTTGATTCATCATGTGGTTTCCTTTGTTTATTGTATTTTTCCAACTACTTTAACTCAGTTTGATTCAATGAAAATTCTCGGAATAGGTGGCCATACTCTTGGCATCTCCAGCACCGGAAGGGGATGTGCTCATAATCAATGGGTTGTTGCCATACCTCATTGTGGTATTCCAGTTCGATGGCTTCTGGCAGGGGTTCCGTTATGTTCATATAGACAGAGATCCTTGCATATGAAGTGTATCTTCCTCGTCTTGTGGAGTATTCAACTTTTATAAAGGTTCCTAGAGAGTTTCCAATACCTTCCAGGATGTCAGGGTCCCAGAAATCCACTTGGTCAAAAGAATATTAGTTATGAAACACCGAACTTAAGAAATAAGATTAACTGAAGGTTAGCACAAAAAATTTGAAACTAAGGCTTATACTTTGCCCATTATTATGATTAGATCTCTCTCAATCACCCCCATTGAAATTTTAGTTTTTTACTCTAATTTAACTATATTTAAATTAAGCGAGTGTATCTACAATGTAGCCCTTAGCACAAAAAATTTAAAACTAATTCTTATACTTCCCCTATTATTATAATTACATCTCTCTCAATCACCCTCATTGAAAGTTTAGTTTTTGACTCTAATTTAGCTATATTTAAATTAAGTGAGAGTAACTACAATATATCCCTTGTTAAAATATGACAGTTGGTTCATACTTTTCAAAGTTCAATAATTATACTAAATACCATGCAACAAGCTTTGTGATCTTATTTTAAAAAATAAAATTATTATTATTATAATATTTATTTCTAATTTTCAAATTTATTATTAAATATATAAAAAATCATAATATATATAATTAACTATGAATTATTTTAAATAAAACATAATATAAATTTAAATATTTTGACACTCTATCGTTATTTATTATATGTGAAATAATTAAAATCATTATTTTTATTATTTATTTGCATCTCTTAACTCTTTTTTAAATAAATTTATTTGATAATTACTATTAATGAGTTAAAATATTATTAATTTAGATTTTTTTTTTATAATTATAATAGAAACCATTTAGCACATTTACCAAATACTTTCAAGAGCAGCATATCACTTAAACAAAGTAACGTACACAATGTTGTGAAGAAACAAAAGCTAAACTTCAAATATAGTTAGACGTAATTATTTATTTTTTTTCAATGGAAAATATTTTTGTATGGGATATATGAATATATAGGATTATTAAAGAAAACTTGTGAAGAGAGAAGCTAAACTTAAAATAAAGTTAGAGATAATGTTATTTTCACACGGAAAATACTTTAATATTTTATATTAGGAATATACATATTCCAATCTTCAATAGACTATTAATTCTCAACAACAAAACTTAAAGTTATTATAGTTTTTGAAAATAAAATTCAAAAATAGATAGACAATAAAATAATATGGTTGGAGAATAAGTTATAAATAATAGAGATTATATTCCAAGAATTGGAAAAGCAAAGGTAATGAACTAAAAACTAATTGAAGATGGAGATATTAATTTAATCTAGAAAGCTTCTCAATAGAGACCGAGATTGAAAGGCTAGAAGAGAAGAAAAATAACAGTTTTACTTTTAGAAATAGTTTGGAGGGTAAAATTGGATTATCAACTACATCCAATATGAAATTAATAAGCTTACAGAGTAATAAACCCAACCTCTAAATTCCCTTCGAGGGGTGGGGTCACAAAATTTTTCTCCACTGATCTAGGATTAGTGGTAATGCTGGGCTAAAATTCTTATATCTTTGGTGCTAATTAAATCAATCTCGTGCATACACATTGAAAGGAATTGTGTATCATTTCATTTATTTCATAAATAGGATAAGCATTAAGCATTCTAGATAGATCACATTACAAATAACCTAATTCTACACAAATTGTGTCTATATTTCAAAAATTTACGTACTCCAAATTAATAATAAAAGTTTGCACAATCTATGCAAACAAATTATTTGACAATAATGTTGGTTTCATTAATCAAAATTGTAAAATTTCTCTAATTCAATAAATATTCTAAGTCCAAGTAAATACATGGGGATTACTTACAAGCTTGCCATAGCAAATTCAACTTGCATGGGAATGAAGGCCTTCCTATGGTTTTGGTCATGTCCCTATGGAACTCAAGGGAGTGTGCACTAGTTCAAAAAATTGTCAGTCATGATAATTAATGTGTAGGAGGTTAACCACGGGTAGGCATTTGATCACATTTATTTATTTCTTTGACGAGAAATAACCAATTACTAAGGAAGAGTTGAGGTGTCTCGTTTTGACCACGAACGGTGTGAAAACTCCTTGGGGCCGCCTACTCCTTTAGCCTAATCAATACAGGCTAGAGCATGCCTATGAAGACTTGAACCTGGATGAATGGGATGGAAAGCCACAATCCCTACCAATCAAGCTAAGAACCATTGGCTATCTTATAACACAATGCATAGAGATAAACCATTTAATCACATTTATTTAAATATTCATAATTAATTTTATAAACGAAAGTTTCCAAAAAAAAGGATTTAAATTTCGTATTACATTCCAAAATTGATCCACACCAAGATGGATTAGAAAAAAATGAATATCACATATGTATATTATAGTTGAGGGTTTAAGAATAATACATGCTTGGTTCATGGCAAGGCTCAATGCAAAGGCTAAGAATATCATGCAATGATTCCTGTAATCATCAATTTTTACTCTCCATAAGATCTCAACTTTTACCTTCTTAATAATTTTGATCTTATTGCTCAGAGTCAACCATTAAATTTTGTGTAGACATAAGTATTTTTATGGATTTAACAACTACAACTCATTTTATATGAGGATTCAACTTACAATTACCAGGTCAAATTACCAGCCAAGTCATTGGATGTAAACATCAACATTCAATTGATTATTAGCCTCATGAACATGTGAGTCTTCTATAATCCAGAACTCTAGTAGATTATGTTAGGTCCCTATAATACTAGTGTATCCCCTTATTGTTGTTAGTGTAGCCCCCTTATTTTTATTGTTGTACCCCTGAAAACCCCATATTGTTATTATTGTGCCCTTACATTATTATTGCTAGGTTGGATAGGATTATATTGTGGCCCCATGGACTCCTATATATAGAAAGGAGGTTTTGTCATTTGTATCATCCAAGTATTGTTCATTTATGTAATGTATTGGAGGTTTCCCCCTCGAAGTGGTTGATTTATAAGGCATTGATCTCTCTTTTCTTCTACTTTTGGAGTTGGTTTCATAACAATTGGTATCAGAGCTTTGGATTCTAGGGTTTTGATGCTCCAAACAGCTCATCTTGGAATTTTCACTATAATTTTTTTCTATGAAGGTCCAGAAGCTGAAATTTTTACAGAGTGAAGCTGAAATTTAGAGGAACGTCATATACAAATTTCAGATCTTGGTTCGCAATATTTTCATAGATATGATCTGTGGAAGTTAGGCTTTTTTCAGGCTCCCGAATTTCACATAAACAGGTCATTGTGGAATTTTCGCTATAACTTGTTTTCTACGAAGGTTCAAAAGTTGAAATTTGTATAGAGTGAAGACAAAATCCTGAGGAAAGTCATGTAAAAATTTCAGATATTTTTTCGCAATATTTTCAAAAATATTATATGTGGAAGTCAGGGTTTTTTCAGGCTCCCGAATTTCATCTTAAAGAGGTGACCGTGGGAAAATTGTCATAAATCTCTCTCTGAGCATCGGATTTGAATTCTGTAAAAAGTGGCCGCAAGCACACAGAATTTAGTTTCTTGTGTATCAATTTTAGAGCTAAAGAGGAAACAGTGACACGTGGCACGCCGTACAAGTTTTCTCTACTGAACTAGTCCATAATTAGGTCATTGTGGGAGATTGGGCATAAATTTGCCTTGAAGAATCAAAATCAGGTCAGACATGTGGCATTAGAAATATGACTCAGAGGGCTACTATAGCATTAAATTTCAGATATTGAAGATCCGAAATTACATAGATAATTTAGTTTCAATATTGAGCTCTGCAAAAGCAAGAAAAAGGTGTGTATTTTTTTTTTCGAATCACATAAGCCTTGTTTGAAGAATCTGTTAGCCCCCTATACATTCTTGACAAGCAAGCAGGGGGATAAATTGTTTTGGAGCCTTCAAGGAATGCATCTCCCCTGAAGACACATCATCCTTGAAAGCCTCTTCCTGCCCTCTGCCCTCTGATTTATTTCTACTGCTGTATCCATTCAATAAGCCTCACTGATGATGAAAAATCATGCTCCAAAAGGCCCTTATTTTCCCTTGTACCTCTACAAAATGCTCCATTTCATCCCTTTTCCCATTGTCAAAATTCCCCTCTTACCCCCTAAATCCTCCCAAAATCCCCTATTAATCCTATAGATACCCCTCGTTTGGCCTGCTTTCCCATTATCCCCTCTATCGTTACCTTTTCCGAGCCTTGAAATGCACTAAAAATGGGCCGAAAACCATGTTTTCCATGTAATTGGGCTTAGAAACTTTCGGCCCTAACCCCTCACCCTTTTCCACCACGTGACCCGGCGAAGGCAGAAGGCGCTTATCACAGATCTGTATCGGGCTCATTATCAGTCGTTGATCTATTTTGATCAAACGGTCTTCGCAGTCAGCGCCACGTCGTGGACCCCACGCCCGAGTGTTGTGCAAAACAGCCGGTTTCTATCGCACCGCGTTTGGAGGTTGGGCAGTATTTCCCATTTCACAGCGATTCCATTCATCGCGTGCCGTGTGTCCCGAGCACTGTTTGAAAACCGCCCCCCCATCGCGCGTTAACGTTCGGCATTTGACCCAGCGCGATATGCATATAAATCGTCCGATCTGGAGCTCTCCATCCAACGGTCATCGCACCACGAAGTTGCGCGTGCAATAACCAAGGCAAACAGTGCCCCTGGCCCACCATCCGTCGCCCTCCGATGCATTTTTAGCCATCGATCTCCTCCTGAGATCAGACGATCCTGATTTATTAGCATGCCCGCCATTGGCCCGGTCCCGCCACATCACTTTTTCCATGTGTTTTCGTCGTGTCTTCGTCCTTTTCCTATATATTTCATTCCAAGGTCAAAGTTTTAATGTTTTACATTGAAATTTCTGTCTCAACGTCTTCCAGTACATTTCTCACTGTTCCACGTTTTTCCTCCATAGTATCCTCTGCATACATCGTCGTCAACCGTGCCACGTCGCCATTTTCGCAGTCATCCACGGCATCCCACCCCATGCATGGATTTTCTTAACGAGTTTTCATGTTTTGCAGGGTTACAGGCAGGCAGAAAACCGCCATGATTCATACACACTATTGTAGTGGCACAGTGCACAAAGGAAGTCGAATTTAGAGCCTGATATTACAGGAAAATGTCCGGAAATGTGTCTGCAACATAAATTTCATCAAAGGATAGAGTTCAAACTCTGCAAAACCTCTCTAGCGCCATTAAAGCTCAGATTGCGTAAACAAATACAGTACTGGAGCAGCAGAGAGTTCAAGGCACGTAATGGAAGATTTTGAGCCTCTTTCAGGGATTTAGAAGGAAAAGGTACCAGTTCAAAGACATCATGAATCGCATGGAAGGTCCAGCGTGCAGAAAACAATACTATCAGGGTTTCACCTCAGCAGTATGTCCTTTCCACAAAGGACGAAGTACCCATACCATCTGTATTCTATACCGTGTTCCTGAGGAAATTCTAGCCCTGACAACAGTCCTATGCTATGAGAAGCATTTGTTTCACAGTATGGTAGACCTTAGCATCATCATTCTACATGTTTGTTAGTTCACCATAATGTTACAGCAAGTACACCAGAAACATACCTGGAGTAAATGGAAGCCTGACGAAGACCACTCTTTCATCCAAAGAGTACCAGAGATAAATGCTCAGAATTTAAAACAGAATGAGGCCTCGACTCTCTTCCTCTTCTGAGTTTTAATGCTACATTTAGTTTTCCATCTACCTTCTCTACTCCACTTGAGCTATAAATTTCATGAAGAAACTCATCGCCAGGGGGTTTATCAGCTATCAGAGAACTACAAACTGTTTCTTTTGAGACATAGTCTCCGTGTAAAGTTGTAAGATAGGCTGAGGAAGATGTTTTCAAACTAAATATCCAGCTATTGGTAATGATTTACTTGACTGGTGTTGCTCTTTAATATGACACGCACATTTCTTTGGATCCTGATCTAAAGTAGCGGTGATGTTTTCCTGTCTCTATATTTGTTTTTAACTTGCAGTTCATTTCATTTCATTTCTACTGGCTTGCATCAGAAATCTGGCATAGGATTTACCCTTGTTAGGTACCCTATGTTTCTGCTCTCCTTACCTTCAATGTTTTCTACTATATGTGTTATCTAAGGGTTGATTTCGGTTAATTTAACCAGTGTAGTGGATGTCATTGCCTGCTAGCTGACGTATGAATTAAATGAATCTGTTATTAGATTTTCTTGTTAGGATTTAATTGAAAGAATTGGGAACACTGGGAGATATAGAACTCTGTATCTATCTCACTAGGATCCTTTTCAATTAATTGAACCTTTCTAAGATCCCTCAAGCTGGAGGCCGAAGCATTGAGAGTTCAAAGTCTCTCTCTGATCTCAGGTCTTTAACTTTGTGTTCTAAATCTTTACTGTTTCCTCCTCTCTTACCATTGCACGCCATACTATCATCTTAAGATCCAATGCTTTAGATGAATAGCCCAACTGAAAGCTTGCACATTGAGTAGCAAGTAAATCCTTTCCTAACTCCATTGCCCAATGGTCTTGAATGTTCCCTGTAGCATCTCTACTTTGCCTAAAATCCTCTTTGCTCATCCTTGTCTTATATCGAAACCTTTCTTTCCTGATTCCCAACAACCAAACATACATCAAACAAACAAACCCTGAGCCTTATAACTAGCCTAATAACTTAACATTGAGCTTCAGAGACATATACCTTTGACATATCATAGAGAGATCCCTCTCTGGACCCTGGAGGGCTAGATCCTGAGGTCTGAAAGTGGTTCTGATGTTGTCTCATCTTTTGGTATTTCCAATCTGGCCAAAACATGGGAACCCCAACAGAATCAGTTTGAATTGATTCCAAGTGCATATTGTAGAGTAGATATCACTATTGGGTTCTAAAATGCCCCCTAAAAATGATTCCATACCCATTAAGCCCTCAGAATGCTATACTATGATGCATGAAGAGGAAGAATCTCAGTATGATATATCAAAATTACGGTACGAAGTACAACAAATTTCGATCTTACAAAGAGCAATCAAAGATGAAATAGATGGTTTAAAAGCAAAAATGGAGGCTAAGTTGGACAGTTTTAAGGATCAAATGAAATCTAATATGGATGATGACATCGAGCATCAACAAAAAGTTCTCCAAATCTCAAAGGATAACCTAAATTTAGTGAAGAATCGAATGAAACAATAAGAAGATCAATGTTGCAGCGAAAAAAGTTCTGAAGCAGTCATAGAAACAAGAACTTGACAACTACCAAATCAATTAATTTCAGAGTATCTCAGCAAGTGGAAGAACTTACCCATTGAAGATTCCACATGGGAGGATGAGAATTTTATACAACAACATCCATAAATAATCAAGCATTGATGGAAACACTTGTTTGAAGGAGAGGGGCATGTTAGGTCCCTATAATACTAGTGTATCCCCTTATTGTTGTTACTATAGCCCCCTTATTTTTATTGTTGTACCCCTGTAACCCCCATATTGTTATTATTGTGCCCTTACATTATTATTGCTAGGTTGTCTAGGATTATATTGTGGCCCCATTGACTCCTATATATATAAAGGAGGATTTCTTATTTGTATCATCCAAGAATTGTTCATTTATGTAATGTACTGGAGGTTGTCCCCTCGAAGTGGCTGATTTCTAAGTCATAACCCAACATCTTTGTGACCCATTTTTGCTGCTCTTCTGAAGATAGTCTTTGTTCCAAAAAGTATTTAAGACTATCATGATCAATTTTTACCTTGAAGTGCCTTCCCATTAGGTAAGGTTGCCATTTATTTAGTGCATGTAGTATTGCCAACATTTCCTTCTCATAAATAGCTTTCTGTAAATACTTTCCTTTGATTGGACGACTTTCAAAAGAAATGGGTCTTCCTTCTTGCATTAAAACAACACCAATTCCATTTCTTGAGGCATCACATTCCACAATAAAGGTTTCATAACAGATTATTTCATTGGTAACATGAGCTCACCTTAAAACATTGTGCCAATAATATATTTCATGATATATGTTCGAAGGCTTCTCTAAGTTAGTTATACTTTCTTTTCTTTATTGTCTCACTAAATGCTAACACAACCTTGCATGCATGGTCAAAAGTATGTTCATTAGCCACTATTATTGTATATGGATGGGTCATGGTTAGATAAAGAATGAGGGCCAATATCTTTAGATCCTACTTTTTCCTCATTTCTCATTTTCTCATGCTCTGAGGCCATCCAAGATACGTACAATTCTTCCATGAGGACATGCCCAGAGGATATCATTTGTATATATGAATGTTATAATACTATTCATATTTTATCTTCTCACTTAATAAAGTATGGTTGTGATATAGATACATATAAAGGCATAAGATCTTTCAATATGTATTACCTTTGATATCTAGCAGGGTGAAGCCCACCTTAGAAGCTTGTTGAATCTGGAAAGGATTAGATACCTTCTAGCTTGAACAACCATGGTAGTATGGTCTCTATAAGGTAGAGGCCAATGCATCCACCATTCCAACCAACCATAATGCTACAACCCTTAAACCTAGCACTAAGCTTAATTACATGATATCGTTTGAGATAATTTAATGGAAATTTTGGTTGAGTATACAAATAACATAGTACTCCAATATGCTCAAGGATCCAAGCCGAACACATCTCCTCCCCAGATCAAAATCTACAATATTTTTAAGTGCTTTGGTGAGCATTCAAAATATTATCATCAAATGTTTTGTGAAGATTAAGGCTTTCTTAATCTTCTTATAAAAACTTAGAGTTAACATTGATGAAGCTTACCATCAAGTCAAAGTGTCCAAATCCCAATGACATCTTGAGATATTTTTCACATTGACATATGATACTCAACCATGGCACTACCAACAATTTTGCAAAATCATATACAATAGGTAGCATCATTTTAGACAACTATATTAGATAAATTATAGTTAAAAAACATCATTTTAAAACAAAACAAAGACGTTTGAAATAAATTACTTATAACTAAAGATGGGTGTACCTGTTTCCACCCAACCATAGGCTCAATTGTGTCAGTCTCTGTCTATAGCTAGCCACCCAATAACTAGGCTATGATAACGCTAGGAAACCTTGGTTTCTCAGGGAAATTTATGGGTATCGAGGCCACTAACCTTCACTAACATTCATGGAAGAAAACCCTTCTACCCATTGAGCCCAAGACTTCCATGGATTATTTAAATGCCTCCCTAGTTGGTTTGATATTCACAAGGAGTTCATTCATTTCTTGTGGAATCCCCCAATTCCTTCCCTTCTTAATGTGTGTTGCCTTCCTCGGATGTAGGTGTTAATGTTTGATTTGGCTTGCCACCACTAGGCCATGCCAACAATGGGCAAGCATCCTCCTCACGAGGAGGCACATGGCCATGGCAAGATTATTAAAGACTGGGGCATGGGTAATATTTACTCCACCACCCTCAATCTGTATGTTGCATCCTCTCTACATCAGGTTCACATTTACGATGTCCTTCCTGCATTCACTTTGTCTTCTACGCCATTACGTCTCCTGTAGCCATATATGGACCATAAGATTGTGTTCTCAAATTTCTATTGTGGCCTCTCTTTTGTTCTTAGCCTTGATTCTGTCTCCCCCTGTGCCTTTGCTCCTGCCAAGGCCTTGCATCATTCCTCTGTTCATTCAGCTTTCTGTCACGATGTCGAGCCTCCTCCTTTGTCTCCTTCACAACCCTGCACCTCAACTTCAACTATGCCCAGCCGCCACTGCATGCACTGCCGCAGACATGGTGGACGCAGGCTCCCTTCTCGTCCTCCCATTCATGCCATGGTCGATAGAATATTGGACTTGTCTGTAAATTGGGTTGAGCCTAAGGTCCTGGACCGCCATAGCCTCTCCGCTCACCTGTCTTTGCACATTCCTGATGCCTTTGCTAAGCCCTCCGGCTCTGGCTCTCACTTTAGGAAACATATGCGTAAATCTACCATCTCCCCCACCTCCCCCAATCCCCCTCAAAAAATGGTGGCTTTGTTGGTTCAGTTGGCCGAGGACGCCTCAAACAATGATGGAAGTTGCAGCTCAGACAAAGAAGGCACAAAATTCAGGACAGGTGCCTGCTCGACCTTCTCTACTTTGTTGGATGCCCAGTTGTCCAAGCTCCAGGACGACGACTCCGAGTAAAGGTGTCGAATTGAGGAAGATCTACCTCAACCGGCAATGCAGGATGACAAAAAATAGACATACTGACCTCTGGGTTCCCACTTATCTCTTCTTTGTGTTTTGGTCCAGTTGGTCTAGTTTTGGTTTAGTTCTTTTGCCTCTTTTTAAGCACTGCATAAGTATGTTTAAAGCTAGTTTCCCTATATGGGCAACATTTTCTATGTTTCATGGACAGATTTCATGGGTTGGTTTCCCCTTCTGGGGTAGCCCCTATTTTGAAATTTAGAACTTGGTATTTCCCGCCGGAATTGGCTAACGAAGCAATTCCAGAGGATGACGAATGTAAATTTGTGACCTGTATTTTATAATAGAAGTAAGCATATTTAGAAAGAAAAAAAATGTGTGTTGCCTTAACGTGAAAAATATATAAAATAATATTGAGTTAGACATTATAAATGAAATGAAAATTAATATAATTAATGATTTAGCTGTTAAGAAAGAGAGGAAATTATTATTATATTCCCTTATATTCTCTCATCATAAAAATAATTTTGTCTCTTTCTTAATGGATAACTCATTAATTATATTAATTTCCATTTCATTTCTAACATTTAAATCATTATTATTTAGATCGATCTTTTTATATAAACTTTTCAACCTATTGATGAGCTAGATAACATATAAGGAGGGGGTTCTGAAAGTAACATGAAAAAAGATCCCCAAAATCAAACAAAATTTTGCAAGCATTCAAAACTACATCACTAGAGGGTCCTAAGGAGAGCTAGAAGAAACTACAAATTCCATTAGAGGAACAACTAGATTTAGGTTTGGGAGGTTCTAATTAGAAGGCAAATTGAATTTACCGAGGAGGGAGGAGATCTAATTTCACTTGTGCCAACTTGTTGTAGATCCTCTAGTTGTTTTCATAGACTATCAATTTGTCATCCCTCCATTTAATTAATTGCATGTGTTTATTCAATATTTCCACAGCCAAGGCCAACTGTGCTAGCATCAAGTTTGAGTAGATATAAAGCATATTAAAACTTTCTTGCAACTCGAAAACCTCTCAAGCGGATGCCCATGACTCCTCCTGTTATTCTAGAGACTGTCTAAAAGGCATGGTTTCCAAAATTGCAATGGGAAGGAAACCCATTTCTCACACTCAATAATCCACACACTAAATTGAATAAACTACATGCCAACAAACATGCCATAGACCAGGAGCCAAATGAAGAGAAAAAATCCTAGTATGAGAACCATAAAATTGGAAGGCCTCATGCCAAGGGGTGCTAAAAGTTGAGCCATTAATAATCCCCACAATGAACCATTAACAATAGAATACCCTCCATAACTGTTGCACCAGTGAGACAAGACATCCCAACACTTCCTTTGATGAACTTCATAAAGAGATCCTTCATGCTTCATTTCCATTGGTTCCACAAGGTGACTGCCTAAGTGGCTAGGTGATGTCTGATGATGAAACCAAATGTTGTGATACTTACTATGGGATTGGATGACACTAAATGCGTTTATTGAGTTGCAAGGTTCTTTGTGTTTTGTGTACTATTGGAAATGCCAAGGAGTCCATGAGACCATTGTGTGTGTGTAAAACATGGAAGTAATGAACTTCTTGGAAAGAAGCCAAATTGGATTTGAATTATTCTATATAGTTCTGGATATACAGGGTAGTGCCTAGATGCAGATATTGTATGATAATTATTAGAGTCCTCCAAGATGATTAATTTTTAAAGATGTAGAGTTTAGACAAGTTCAATCCCTTTAAACAATGCATAAAACTTTGCTTCATTATTAGAAACTTTACCCATATTCTTGAAAAATATTAATTTTATCTATGTAGTTTAAAGAAAAAGAACAATCCTACACTTTATGACTTTTTTCTTTTAATACATATGTAATATTTTTTATAATAATATTTATAATTTTTAACTAACTTAAATAAACAAAATTTTGATATAATATTATACTGATAAATATAAATATTTTATAAATTTGTGAAAACAAACTATCACCATCATTTATGGTTATTAATCCAATTTGCAATCATAACTAAATTATCAATTGAAAACAGTCTTTGCAAAAGTAAGTAATGGCCCTTTTCAATTTTCCTAGCCATTTGTCTTTAGTTGGTTTATGACACTTGAATCTTCTCATAAAAACTTATTATAATTAGTATAACCACATTAAAAATATTAATGTGGCTGATATAGCCCAAGACTTCATTTGTATCTACTATTGATAAATATATAACAAAAAAAAATATTGTAAAAAAAATATTATTGAGTCTAGAGGCTCATTGTACAACCTAGTACTAGGGAAGGTGTAAGTGTCCAAAACTATTTTAACATGAGATTTAAATAAACTATTTGAAGATCTATGTTAACTAATTTATGTTTATATCAACTTGTTGACGGGAAAATATGTCCGACCAACAGTAGGGGATCTCCCCAGTAGAAAGTCCCAATTAGACCTTGAACCGTTTGGAGTGGGGATCCCGTCCGGGGTGTGGGTCCGGCTACCGCTTAAGACGCCTTCCCTTCGGTCTCAAAAGAACCTGATTGAACCTGCGGACATACACTTATTGAACCTGCGGACATACACTTATTCACATGATACAAAATACAGGATTGATGCGTTAAACATGAATCAAACACTATGCGTAGCAAGATTATAAATAAAGCATGTACACCTCAGGAGATGTCATTAGCAACACATCTTTGGGGGTAATGCTTATAACATAGTCTGACCACAAAAGAAATAGTTCTTTATGATGAGATATCCCTTTACTTTCTGAAAGATAAAACGAAATGCTAACAAAATAGTTCATTAACATTCATTAATAGAACAGATGATAAATTGAACATCATTAATACAACAAAGATAGCCGTGACGCATAAATGATGACATGAAGAGTGCAGCTTCATTAATCATAGGATGTTCTGAAACTGTACAAGGAATACACACAATGTTCGCACAGCAAAACACATCATAACCATAGGGTGTTTTAACAAGAATCTGTATTCATATGCACAAGAGTATAATATTTCAATACAATGCCATGTAGCTCTTGAGTTTCCAAAAAAGAAAAAGCCCCTTAC
The DNA here is from genome assembly GCA_034641835.2 of Pinus albicaulis. NCBI lineage: Eukaryota > Viridiplantae > Streptophyta > Pinopsida > Pinales > Pinaceae > Pinus > Pinus albicaulis. Next base: position 1,362,178,039 of record CM076572.1, read on the forward strand.
ATTTTCCATGTAGGGAGTTTTATAGCACAAAACTTGCCCTTTGGGCTTCCCGACTCTTCGCCTGCCTGCCCGTTGAGTGGCCTCGCGACCTGGAAGAGGTTGCGACCTGCGACCTGTCTGGTATGTACGACTTGCGACCTGGATAGACAGTGCAACCTGCGACTTTCCCGGTGGTGCGACCTGCGACCTGCCTCTAACTGCTGCTCATGACTTACTGCTATCGGGCTGCGGAGATGGACGAGAAATGTTGAGGTCAGGGGCGTCAATCTGCTGCTCCTTGAGAAAATCTTGCCATGTCTGGTACTATGCCACTATGGGGGAAACCAGAGGAACCTCCTCCTTCAATCGATGCATGCATTCCAAAGCATTTGGCACTAGGGTTTCCCTTTTCTGTGAGATCTGGTTTGAAAGAGAGGCGAGTTTGGTATAAATACGAACTGGAGTGGCAATAAACTGACTCAGATGTTCTTGAGATGCTGTGGGCTCGGGAGCAGCAACGGCTTGCTTGATAGGCTGCAGAAATGACTGGATGTCCTGATCCACTTGCTCCCAGGCTTTCTCTTCGTCCAATGCCCCAAGCAACGGAATGTGGTGCAAGGTGTGCATCGAGTCGATACCGCTGATCAGGTGGTTGTATGAGGACATTACTTTGTCCAGGTCCTTAGATAGTTTGTCCTTAGATTGTATTGCCATACGGAGCTGAACCTTAGCATCCTGTGTATGAATCCAATCCCTCTTGGGAAAATTTTCAGGTGCCTGCGGGTATTGTACTGTCCAGCCCATCATTCTGTCTAAGGCCTGTGAGGCCTCCCTGAGCTGCTCGTGCTTTTGCTTGGTTTCTGCTCGTGCTCTTACCAGTGGGGCGACTGTTTGTTTGATGGTGAACATTTCTCCATACACCTGCCTCATGGTTGCTTCTAACACTTCACACTCTTTAAAAATGGCCAGTGGGACTTCATTTACCGGGGGAGTCTGGTTTCGAAGTTGTTGAACTTCTGCTCTCAACTCTGATTTCTCCTGTTCTGCTCTTTTCTCGCGCTGCTCGGCTGCTTGCAATCTATTTTGCAGAGAGACTATTTCTCTACTCATTCTGGTTACGTTCTCTTCCATGGCTGCTGCGAAAGCAGTGCCCGCCGATGCTATCATTACAGGATTAGTCCTGGTATCAAGGACTATGTCTTTACCTGTTGCCACTGTGGATTTGGCGGATGGGCTTTGCGCCAGAGCTCTTCTTTTCTCTTGCCTGATTTTGAAAGAGAATTGATCAAATGTAAGTCTAGTGAGGTCGAATACTTCCTCTTCCTGCCCCTGGGGGGAACTAACATCAGAGAGCTTGGTACTGCCCAAAGGTATCTCGAGGGGAGTCACCTCGATGTCTTCAAGCATGTCATCCTCTTTTTCTTCTCTATTCTTTTCCTCCTCTTCCTATCGCCGGCGTTCAACTTCTGCTGCTGCTTCTATTTCGGCCTTTCTCTTCAGCTCGGCTGTGGAAGCCTGTTCTGCCTTCTTTTGGCGTTCAGCTTCTACTCTGTCTAGCTCTGCCTTAAGCGCCTGTTCTGCTGCGGCCTGTGCCTCCTTTTCTTCCTTTTCTTTTCTAGCCTCTTCGGCCCGCTTCTTCTTGTGTGTTGCCTTCGAACTCTTCTGGCGTTCTTCCTCATCCTCCTTTATCTTCTTTTCTCTTTCTTGCTGGGCTTTTGCTTCTGCTTCTTTCTGTTGGATAGATGTAGTAAGCCCTGTGCTGGTCCGAGACTTCTTGGGTAAAGAGGAAGAGGCACCTCCCAACTGAAGGCTTCTGTCTTTCAGGTTCTGATCATCCGGATCCTCTTGGACCTAGACTACCTCCGGGGCAAATTGTCTCTCAGCGTTGTACCAGTTCCTTCTTTCGTCTTCTGCTAGGCGCTCAATATGCTGATAGTTCCACTTGAATTTAGCTTTCGTGCAGTGTGCAGGAACTATTCTCTCCGGATCATATGTTCGGTGTTCTAGCGCCCCAAGTTGATAGCTCTTCATCTCTTCTCCCTTCGTTGCTACCTCTTTGAAGTCTTTAACTGTGAACGCGCCAATGATGAGAGGAAGCGTGGGCCACGGCTTCTTTTTACCTTTAAACAGGACGCTGGAGAAGCCCTCGGACATTTGAAAGCATACCTCCTGAAGGAGCATTTTGTCTGTGACAAAGCGAGGCATAGCATGTGGTGCTCTGAAAGATCCAAAGACTCGGATGAAAGTATATCTGGCAAAAGGGAACCAATGTGCCACTTGGCCTAGAGTCTCTATGGCCCGCCAAGACATGCAGGGGGCGTCTTGGCCAAATAGTCTTCTATATAGAGCGGGGATAAATACTTGGGAGATCTGCTCTATATCCTGTTTATACCTGGAATGCCAAAACACCTTGATTTGCAGATGAATTGCATGAGTCTGCTCGGAATCCCAGTTGTGTGCCCATCCCTCAAAGTGTAACCTTGCGCAGACAGCATCCAGTAAGTAAGAAGCCATGTAAAACTCGGAATGCATTCCATCATCTGGGGCCAATGCCGCGAACAAGTTTGTCTGCATCGAAGTCATCAATATGCCGGCCCAGTTGAAACGGGTGCCATGTGCCATTACATGCTCCATGATAGTAGCCCAACTACCGCTGAAAGTGGAGCAATCAGGGCACCCGTAGAGTCTGCAAAGCATGGCGGCAACTAATTTATAAACCTTTCTCAAGCTAGCCACCAGATATTCTTGGTCTTTCTTGACTTTGAATTTCTGGGGCTCTTCCCAGCATTGTCTAATAGTATCGACTACAGGAACTGCATGAGCAATAGCCCATTCTGGTGTGAAGTACTCTTGTGGGCGAGGCAACGAGTAATAGAGGTGGGCATCCGAGCCTACGAGCGTAGCAAATGCCCGACGGTCGCTGTCTCGGATCACGAACTTCTTGGGATCCGTTTTCTATATGATCCAGTCTATAACCTCTGGGCATGGAAATATAGCTGGATGCGCCCCCGCGAGATGCAGTTTGGACCTTTTAACTTGCAAGTATATTTCCCGGTCTGGGAGATCTTCTCGGAATTCCTCTTCCAGTATGGCAAACTCATGATACACTTGGTACCATCGCATGCTGTCTTCTTTTGCAAATGTACATAGCGTATCCCTATATATCGGGGGTGGAGATATCATGTCCAGCTCCTCAACTTCTTCTACCACTTTCTTGTTCATCTTACGGGACAGCGGGGGTGCCATGTCGCTGGAATCTGATAGAACAGGTATACACTCCGCGTCTTCTTCAAGCTCACCTGTCAAATTCATAAAGGAATCCCAAGATAAGAACGGCATGATGATATAAAGCCAATTACAGTTTATCAATGAACTTCAACTGAGACACATGCAAAATTGGTCACTGGTTTACTAGGTCGCAGGGTCGCGGATTGCAAGAATAGGCCAAGGTGTGACTTTGCGACATTGTGACTAGGTCGCTGGGTCGCTGGGTCGCAACTCTCCGAAAACTTGGAAAATTGCGACCTTGCGACCTTGCGACTAGGTCACTGGGTCGCAAATTCCAGAAATCTGAAGAAAATGCGACTTTGCGACCTCGTGACTAGGTCGCTAGGTCGCAGGTCGTGATTGGGCTTGCAGGGGGGTTTTGCGCGCGCGCGGCCGTAAGGTTTCTTTTCTCCCTCCTCCTGAGAAATTATAAGCTAGCTGGGTCCAGGCAGAGTTGAAGAATGGCTTTAGGAGCAAGGGACAAGGCTATGAGGGTTTGAACCAGAAGCGAGGTGAGCTTGGGCATTTTGTGGTGAAAGCAGGGTCACAAAACACTCCTAAACTGAAACAAAAATTGTAAAGGCTCAGACAAGGGGCAATTTAAAGGCCTGAGGGGACAGGGGTTTGGTAAGAAATGCTCATAATGGAAAAATCAGGAGGAAATGGCAACTTACCCGGGAAAATCGCGCCAGTCGAGCTGTCAGAGGCGTTTTCTTTCAATTCGCCGAATGTGTAAAACGTGACCTGGAGACCTCCCTTATATAAAGGGTCACATGTGCGGGCAATAAATGCGGGGTCGCCAGGTCGCAAATTTCGTGATTTAGGGGATCCGCGACCTCGCGACCTTGCGACCTGGCGACCTGGGGTCGCGGGGTCGCAAGGTCGCGAGGTCGCAATTTTCATTAAAATTTACAATTTGCGACCTTGCGACCTGGCGACCTGGGGTCGTGGGGTCGCAAGGTTGCAGGGTTGCAGTTTTCTTTAAAATTTGGGCTTCACGAGTCAGCGACCTTGCGACCTTGCGAGCTGGGGTCGCGGGGTCGCAAGGTCACTGAGTCGCAATTTTCTAAAAAATGAACTCTGCGACTTTGCGACTTAACTTTATTGATTCTTACTTGGTTTTTCTCTAGTTTCAAGGGGCTCCAAAAATTTGAAATAGTGGTCTTTTTGGAGGGTGTTGTAGGGGCTACAACAAATGGAGATTCACTGGAAGAACTCAGAGTCTCTACCGATGGTTAGTCTTGGCGAGGGGAGGGAGGGGCCTCTGCTGACTGTCTTCTTTTACCTTGCGGTTGACATTTCCTAACCTTTGGCACCTTGCAGGGTTGCTCAATCTACTGGCCTGTTCGGGTGCCGTTCAACCAAATTCGTTTCTTCAGGTCTTCGGACTGGAAGGGTTGGAGAACTCCAAGCAGCTACAGGGTCTGGTACGATTATTTTGTCCTCATCGTGTTGCTCCGCTACCAGCGAACCTCTCGGTCCCGGCGGAGTCACTGCCTAGGAATCGTGAACGTTGCTCCGCTGCCAGGGAGCCTGGTCAGTACCCCGGCGGAGTCGTTACATCACCTCTCTGTGCAGGAATCCTTTCTCAATCCTTTACCCTTTATTAGTGTGCTATTGCACTTATTTTGAATGTGCCTGAGGAACTTATTTAGATGTGCTTGTGGCACTTATTTGGGATGGAAATTTAGCCTGGGCGGATGAGGGATCCCGACTTATTTTGCTTGCAGAGAGGTTGTTCCTGGTCTGGTATGAGGACTTTGGTTTTTCCCAGATACCCTGTCATAGCATACAGTACCTCTTTTCCCTTCTGGTCTGGTTACCACTACACTGCATTTTCTTTTGCGGACACCCTCTCAGACTGGCGAGGTAAGCTTCCTGCTTGATGACTCGAGCTCGATGATATGCTACCTTTAGGTGCAGAGAACAAACAAGATTTTACCGCCTTTGAGTCTATCGGAAAAGGCTTTCCATCAGCATAGAACCTGTTGCAGTGTGCCAATTGCGTGGCTCTAACAAATCCTTCCTTAAAAATTTTACTACTATTATTTTTTTTTTTTTTTTTTTTTTTAAACAAGTACGAGAAAAGAAAAAAAATATGGTACAAGGATAATATAGCCCTCTAAGGGCAGCTAGGTGAAATAGTGTTTGAGGTCATGCCCATTTACCGGGAGGGCCTCGACTCGTCCATCAAGGGTTTGCAATCTAAATGTGTGGGATCCTAACTTCTCATTAATCTGGAAAGGGCCTGTCCATAGTGCTTGGAACTTGGAATGCTTCCCCTTTTCCTCATGGGCTTTGTCCCACTTGAGGACCAGGTCTCCTACTTCAAAATTTTTGTTCCCTGCACACTTTTTATCAAACCATCTCTTGATTCAGCTTTGATGGATGGCAAACTTTTCCCGGGTTTTTTGCCTTTGTTCCTCCAATTTCAGCAAGGTGTCGATTCGAGTCTGCAAGGTAGGGCATGGGGTACCCTGACATTGTTGGGACAGCTAGAGGGCAGGGAGAGATAGATGAGGAGGGAGAACAGCTTATTTTCCATACACGAGGAAATATGGAGAGGTGCCTAAAGAGGACTTGGGGGTGATACGGTCAGCCCAAATTGCATTGTGAAGGGCATTGTGCCAATTGCGCTGGTGGGATAGCAGGGTCTTCTTAATGATACGGAGAAGATTCTTGTTAGTTGACTCAGCTAATCCATTTCCCTGGGGATATTAATTTGCAGAATGTTTCAGAACAATACCATTTTCCAGCGCAAAATCATATAATTTAAAAGATGAGAAATAAGTCGCATTATCGAAAACTAAAGAAGTTGGAACGCCAAACCTGGTGATGATGGAATGCGTGAGGAATTCTATTACCTCCTGATCGTTGATTCAACGTAAAGGTGTTGCTTCGACCCACCTAGTGAAGTAACCAGTAGCTGTAAGGATATACCGGTGTTGTTTAGAAGAGTGAGGTGTGATTTCACCAATTACATCCAAACCCCACTGTTGGAAAGGCTCCTCCAGTGCTACTGAGAGTAAGGGGGCGGCTGGCCGTGCTTCTCGGTTTGTGAACTTCTGGCACTGGATGCATTTCCGAACATATGCATGCGCATCTCTAAAAAGAGTAGGCCAATAGTATCCCGCGCGCATTATCTTATGGGCAGTAGTATCTCCGGAAAAATGACCTCCAGTTGGTCCGTCATGCAGCTCAGTTAAGATTTTCTGCGCCTCGTCATTTTCCAAGCAGCGTAACAGGACCCCATCGTGATGTTTCTTGAAAAACTTACCTCGGATCAGTTGGTGAGATGCGGCTTTGAGTCTTATTGCGCGTTTCTGCCAGGCAGTAAGAGCAGGTTCAATGGTGCCTTGGGCCAACTATCTTGAAATGTCAGAATACCAAGAAGGGCTACTTTGCTGAGGCACATGGTCGCTCTGATACATGTCGATCTCTTGTTCCCAACATTCCTCTTCAATTTCATGAGAACTTGCAGCTTCCGCGGCCATTTGGCATAAGCCCTGTCCTTTAACGGTGTGTGCCGGTTTAAACTCTAAATCTTATTCTTGCAAACACGCCACCCAGTTGCCCCGCCTTTCGCCTAGCTCTTGCTACACGAAAAGTGAGTGGACCGCTGGGTGTGGCACAAAAACTGTAACATGATTTTTCAAGATGTAGGGCCTAAAATGTTTTACCGCCTTGTAGACCGCATAGGCTTGTTTTTTGATTTCTGGGTAATTCAACTCAGCTCCTTGTAAACCAGTACTCATGAAAGAAATGGGCCGTTCATCGTTGTTTCCATATTTTTGCGTGAGGACAGCCGCAAGTGAGGAATCTGAAGCAAAAGTGTACAGGATAAAACCTTTACCAAAATATGGACTTTGGAGGGAAGGAGTTTCAGCTATAGCCCTTTTGATTTTATCGAAGGCCTCCCTTTCTAGGGGATTCCATTGGAACATAGCATTCTTTTTAATCATTCCCTATAGTGGCCTGACTATCTGGGCGAAATCCGAGATGAATTTATGGAAAATTTTGATTTTCCCCAGGAAAGATTGCATTGCTTTCTTGTTGCTCGGGGGCGGAATCTGAGCAATGGCTTTCGCCCGTTCTGGATCAACCATGATGCCTTGCTTAGTGATAATGTGGCCTAGCAAGTTTCCCTCTGCCACAGCGAAAACGCTCTTTTTAGGGTTGAGCGATATTCCGTACCTTCTGCACCTCTCGAAGATTTGCTTGAGGTGGCGTAAATGATCGCCCCTGCGTTTTGAAAACACAGTGACGTCGTCCAAATAGACCACCACGCTCTGCCCTATCAAACCACGGAAAGCTATATCCATGGCTCGTTGGAAAGTTGCCCCCGCATTGATCAAACCAAAGGGCATGCGCCTGAAAGCAAAGGTTCCCCATTTTGTCCGAAAGGTGGTTTTCAATCTGTCTGGTTCAGCTACCAGCACCTGGTTGTAACCTGAGAAGCCATCTAATAGGGAGAACATTTCAGAACCAGACACAGCTTGTAATATCTATTCCATGGGTGGCACCGGGTAATTGTCTTTGTTTGAGGCCCGATTCAGATTACGGAAATCTATGCATAAGCGGATCTCGCCAGACTTCTTTCGTACGGGTACCAAATTTGACACCCACGTGGAGTGACGAAATTTGAAAATAATGCGTGCATCCAAGAGCTTCTTAAGTTCTTTCAAAATCATTGGCTCCAATGCTGGATGCACTTTTCTAAGTTTCTGTTGGAAGGGCTTGACGCCTTCCTTCACGGGTATCACGTGCTGAATGATTCGAGTGTCGTACGTACGTAAATCATCATAGGTCCAAGAAAATACATCCTGATACTTCCGGAACAATTGGGTGAAGGCCCGTGTCTCCTCATCACTACAGTCTTTGCCGAGGTTAACGAACTTTGGGTTCTCATCTGATCCCAAGTTCACTTGCCGATGTGCCAATATGGAACTTTGCACTTTGGTATTCGGGGGCCCGCGGAATCGGCTTTGCAGATCAAAAAGCTTTTCTAATGACACCACCCCCTTGGGAATGATGTTCTCTTTGCTTTCATTATGCTCTTTCTGCAAAGCATGCTCATGCTCCTCCTCGTCTATCGCCGCATCCTTGAACATTTCAGCATTTAACATAAAGTCCAAAATCTGTTGATCATCGTTAAAAACGCGTAGATTAGTAATGTTGTCTGGCACAGAGGGTCTATATATAACTTCAATAGAAAAATCGTCCCTCAATGGGGTAAATCTAGCAACAGCATTAGCCAGAGTATCAGCTGCTGCATTGTGCATTCTAAGGACATATTTAATTCCAAATGCATCGAAAGTGGAAATCAATCGCCATACCTCTTGTTGATACGCCTTTAAATGTGGGGATAAACAGTGAATAGTGCTGCGTACCTGGCGAGTGATAATATCGGAATCTCCAATGACCTGTAAGCATTTTACCTTCAAATCCAGCGTCTTCATAAGTCCGAGGATTAAAGCCTCGTACTCGGTAGTGTTGTTGGTGCACTAGAACTCTAGCCGGCATGAGATTAAGAATTTATTCTTGTGAGGGTCAAGGAAAATGCAGCCCGCACCAGCTCCATCATGGGTCTTGGAACCATCGTAATACAAGGTCCACATGTCACTTTCCGGGTCCTTTGGGGTAATAGGTTGCGGAGGGGTTTCTGCTGGTGGTGAGACAGGGGTGACTTGCTCCTCCGCGACAAGTGCTAGTTCAGATTGGACCTCGGGGCCTACGGAAGACTGAGGTGGTTGATGGCATCCGAATATGGCTTCCAGAAAACACATGCCAAGCTCCTCCTGGGCAAAGCTGATGGGTTCATTAACGACATCCAAATCAGTCACGGTGTGTTTCATATAGGGTTCAATTTCGACCCTGATTTGATTATTCAGCCCCTTGTAAGGAAGCCACAAGTGGGACCAGTTGGTGGCGAAATAGCCTTGCAACTTTCTGGACCAGTCCCTGCTAAGCAATAGGCCGTATGCTTCAGGGATGTTGACAACCACAATGTCAATGCATTGATGGACCCTAGAGTCTGACGACAGGCGGATGATGACATTGTTCAACTCTCCTACGGCTGGCACTTGTGATCTGTCGAGTTGTATGATTTTTGCGTCAGTTTTCTCTGGGCGAATGTTAAGCTTCTTACAGATAGATAAAGGCATGACGTTTGTAGAGACACCGGAGTCGACTAAGCAGTTGTGGACATTGAAGTTAAAAATCTCGAAGGACAAAAGGAAAGGAGGCGTGGATCCTCTGGAGTTGGTATTGATGGCGTTTACTATAGACTGTACATCTAGACCAGCTTGCGCAGACGTGTTGCTCACAGTTTTCGTAGCTGAAGCATTCACGAAAGCCTTTAGAATGAGTTCTCTTTGGTTAGTAATGCGAGCCAGCTCGTAGAGAGAGATGTTTGCTCTTGTTTTTTTCATATCCTCAACAATGTTATAGCTAGAATCTGGTTGAGGGCTAGGCTCAGTAGATGGTTTTGGAGATTTTGTCGGGAGTTTTCCCTTTTGACTTGCTCAGGTAATGCTGTTGTTGGGCTTCTCCGGAGCAGATTGTTTTCCGTTACCTAGGGGCAGAATTTTCCTTAGGAAAGCCCTTTTCTTGTCTTCATAAGATTGCTCGGGAGCAGGTCCTTTGCTCCTTAGACTATAATTCCGCACGGGCTGGTCTTTGGGAGTATCTGCCATGTTGATATCAATGGAGGTAAGGCTGTCCCCACCTCAGATTATGTCAAAAGCAAGGACAGAGGACCCTGGTTCTTCGTTCGAGGGTAGATCCTCATCGTGATCTGAAATATCATCCTCCGTCACATCCCCTGGGGTTTTTTCATCTAAAAGTTGGTTAACTACTGCTGTCATGCTGCCAATCCATTGAGGGCACGTTTTTTCAGAGTGGGCAGCTTGGTGGAAAGAACAGAAGTTATCTTTCCCTATTTCTTCCACATTGAGAGCAGTATTCGGGTTGGACGGAGGTCTGTTAGTGTTGGGATTACTTTTTCTGAAAAAGGGTTTGGGTGGTTTAGTGCTAGTTGTGGATTCTGCACCCTTTCTCCTTAGGTCAGTGACTTCATTCGTTAAGAGCTTGAGGGTTTTTTCCATGCTTTCAAAATCAAACACATCTTTATCTCTATCGGTGGTCTTAGGAGTGGAGGACTGACCCCTTTTTGTGTTAGGCTTGTGATCATCTCTCCCTTCGTGATCGATGGCCCCTATCGAAAGCATGTCTTTCTCCACAGCGAGAGAAGCCTCATAATTAGCCGTAAGGGTAGCGCGGGCTTCACGTTTGACGAAAACGGCAATGTCCCTAGGGAGAGCCTTGGTATAGTAGTCAATGGTGATTGAGTCATCCAACGCCAGGTTTGGGGGAAATTTCTGCAGTATGGTAGCGAAGCGCTGGTTGAAGTCCTTAACCTTCTCCTTTTTATGACACTTGATAGTGCTCAATTCCGTGAGAAGCACGGAAGGAGTTTTATCTTCTGAAAACTTCTGCAGGAATACGCGACGGAATTGGTCCCATGAAGTGATAGAGGCACTGGGGAGAGAGCGGTACCATGTGGCCGCTTTGTTTTCGAGAGTATGGGGAAACAGTCGACATGCGACATCATCAGACTGGACTCTCATGATTTGCAGAGACAAATAGAAGCTGCTGATATGATCTTCAGCTAAGGTGCCTTTCTCAGGGTCAAAATTGGGGAGGTGTTTCTCCGGATGCCTAGGCAGATCGTGGAGTGGGCCCAAAAGATTTAACGGGGATTGAGCCATCCAGGCTAGGGGTTGCACTCTCCTAGCCTGCTGGTGTTGCCTAAACTCAGGCTCAGATTCACCTCCCGAACTTGAGACAGATGCTTCTGACTCATGACGAGAGTGTTCGTCTTGGTGTCTCCCACGGTAAAGAAAGTCTCTAAGATATCCCAAGTTGTGGACAGGACGCCTAATTGGGTTAGGGTGACGGTTGCGAGCTTGGTTTCCTTGGCCTCGGCCTCTATCTCCTCTACCTCCAGCCCCTCGGCCTCTATTCCCTTCTTCTTCATTTCTGCGAGCTCTATTCCTTTCTCCTTCATTTCTGCAAGCCCTATTTCCCCCGTCTACATTTCCTCGGCCTCTGTCTTCTTCAACATCTCCGGGTGGGGGATGTGCCTGATTGTTGTTTTGCCGAGTATGGTTAGGCTGGGAGTCGGGGAAAGGTTCGGTGTCACCAAATTCCTCGCCCTCTTGGAGAATCGGGTCATTTTCTTCAACAGCGGTGCCGAGGTCTTCCAACATGAGATTTACGAGCTCGGGTATGGTACTCGCAAGGGCCCCATTCCGAGTGATGTTCTCAGCGGGGGTTCTAGTGTGGGCAAGGTATTCCATGATTGGGGTAAACCGTAAATTTCTGATAAGATCACGGGCAGCTGGGCTCAAGGCTCTTAACTGCGCTCTGGTGATTTCGTAATATCGAGTCTCCCTCTCTGGGATATCTTCCAGAGGAGGAGGGATAGGTTGATTGTTTATGACCTCCCCTTGGGGAGTTTGTGATGGAAAGTTCGTTGTATGCTGGGAGGCTGCCATTCGGCCCTCCTTCTAGCGCCAAATCTGTTGACGGGGAAATTTGTCCGGCCAACAGTAGGGGATCTCCCCGGTAGAAAGTCCCAATTAGACCTTGAACCATTTGGAGTAGGGATCCCGTCTGGGGTGTGGGTCCAGCTACCGCTTAAGACGCCTTCCCTTCGGTCTCAAAAGAACCTGATTGAACCTGCGGACATACACTTATTCACATGATACAGAATACACGATTGATGCGTTAAACATGAATCAAACACTATGCATAGCAAGATTATAAATAAAGCATGTACACCTCAGGAGATGTCATTAGCAACACATCTTTGGGGGTAATGCTTATAAGGTAGTCTGACCACAAAAGAAATAGTTCTTTATGATGAGATATCCCTTTAATTTCTGAAAGATAAAATAAAATGCTAACAAAATAGTTCATTAACATTCATTAATAGAACAGATGATAAATTGAACATCATTAATACAACACAGATAGTCGTGACGCATAAATGATGACATGAAGAGTGCAGCTTCATTAATCATAGGATGTTCTGAAACTGTACAAGGAATACACACAGTGTTCGCACAGCAAAACACATCATAACCATAGGGTGTTTTAACAAGAATCTGTATTCATATGCACAAGAGTATAATCTTTCAATACAATGCCATGTAGCTCTTGAGTTTCCAAAAAAGAAAAATCCCCTTACATTTTCCCCGTAGGGAGTTTTATAGCACAAAACTTGCCCTTTGGGCTTCCTGACTCTTTGCCTGCCTGCCCGTTGAGTTGCCTCGCGACCTGGAAGAGGTTGCGACCTGCGACCTGTCTGGTATGTGCGACTTGCGACCTGGATAGACAGTGCGACCTGCGACTTGCCCGGTGGTGCGACCTGCGACCTGCCTCTAACTGTTGCTCATGACTTACTGCTACCGGGCTGCGGAGATGGACGAGCAATGTTGAGGTCAGGGGCGTCAATCTACTGCTCCTTGAGAAAATCTTGCCATGTCTGGTACTCTGCCGCTATGGGGGAAACCAGAGGAACCTCCTCCTTCAATCGATGCATGCATTCCAAAGCATTTGGCACTAGGGTTTCCCTTTTCTGTGAGATCTGGTTTGAAAGAGAGGCAAGTTTGGTATAAATTCGAACTGAAGTGGCAATAAACTGACTCAGATGTTCTTGAGATGCTGCGGGTTCGGGAGCAGCAGCGACTTGCTTGATAGGCTGCAGAAATGACTGGATGTCCTGATCCACTTGCTCCCAGGCTTTCTCTTCGTCCAATGCCCCAAGCGACGGAATGTGGTGCAAGGTGTGCATCGAGTCGATACCGCTGATCAGGTGGTTGTATGAGGACATTACTTTGTCTAGGTCCTTAGATAGTTTGTCCTTAGATTGTATTGCCATACGGAGCTGAACCTTAGCATCCTGTGTATGAATCCAATCCCTCTTGGGCAAATTTTCAGGTGCCTAAGGGTATTGTACTATCCAGCCCATCATCCTGTCTAAGGCCTGTGAGGCCTCCCTGAGCTGCTCGTGTTTTTGCTTGGTTTCTGCTCGTGCTCTTACCAGTGGGGCGACTGTTTGTTTTATGGTGAACATTTCTCCATATACCTGCCTCATGGTTGTTTCTAACACTTCACATTGTTTTAAAATGGCTAGTGGGACTTCATTTACCGGGGAAGTTTGGTTGCGGAGTTGTTGAACTTCTGCTCTCAACTCTGATTTCTCCTGTTCTGCTCTTCTCTCACGCTGCTCGGCTGCTTGCAATCTATTTTGCAGAGAGACTATTTCTCTACTCATTCGTGTTACGTTCTCTTCCGTGGCTGCGGCGAAAGCAGTGCCTGCTGATGCTATCATCACAGGATTAGTCCTGGTATCGAGGACTATGTCTTTACCTGTTGCCACTGTGGATTTGGCGGATGGGCTTTGCGCCAGAGCTCTTCTTTTCTCTTGCTTGATTTTGAAAGAGAATTGATAGAATTTAAGTCTAGTGAGGTCGAATACTTCTTCTTCCTGTCCCTGGGGGGAACTAACATCAGAGAGCTTGGTACTGCCCAGAGGTATCTCGAGGGGAGTCACCTCGATGTCTTCAAGCATGTCATCCTCTTTTTCTTCTCTATTCTTTTCCTCCTCTTCCTTTCGAAGGCGTTCAGCTTCTACTGCTACTTCTATTTCGGCCTTTCTCTTCAGCTCGGCTGCGGAAGCCTGTTCTGCCTTCTTTTGGTGTTTAGCTTCTACTCTATCTAGCTCTGCCTTAAGCGCCTGTTCTTCTGCGGCCTGTGCCTCCTTTTCTTCCTTTTCTTTCCTGGCCTCTTCGGCCCGCTTCTTCTTGTGTGTTGCCTTCGAACTCTTCTGGCGTTCTTCCTCATCCTCCTTTATCTTCTTTTCTCTTTCTTGCTGGGCTTTTGCTTCTACTTCTTTCTGTTGGATAGATGTAGTAAGCCCTGTGCTGGTCCGAGACTTCTTGGGTAAAGAGGAAGAGGCACCTCCCAACTGAAGGCTTCTGTCTTTCAAGTTCTGATCATCCGGATCCTCTTGGACCCAGACTACCTCCAGGGAAAATTGTCTCTCAGCATTGTACCAGTTCCTTCTTTCGTCTTCTGCTGGGCACTCAATATGCTGATAGTTCCACTTGAATTTAGCTTTTGTGCAGTGTGCAGGAACTATTCTCTCCGGATCATATGTTCGGTGTTCTAGCGCCCCAAGTTGATAGCTCTTCATCTCTTCTCCCTTCGCTGCTACCTCTTTGAAGTCTTTAACTGTGAACACGCTGATGGTGAGAGGAAGCGTGGGCCACGGCTTCTTTTTACCTTTAGATAGGACGCTGGAGAAGCCCTGGGACATTTGAAAGCATACCTCCTGAAGGAGCATTTTGTCTGTGACAAAGCGAGGCATAGCATGTGGTGCTCTGAAAGATCCAAAGACTTGAATGAAAGTATATCCGGCGAAAGGGAACCAATGTGCCACTTGGCCTAGAGTCTCTCTGGCCCGCTAAGACATGCAGGGGGCGTCTTGGCCAAATAGTCTTCTATATAGAGCGGGGATAAATACTTGGGAGATCTGCTCTATATCCTGTTTATACCTGGACTGCCAAAACACCTTTATTTGCAGATGAATTGCACGAGTCTGCTCAGAATCCCAGTTGTGTGCCCATCCCTCAAAGTGTAACCTTGCGCAGACAGCATCTAGTAGGTAAGAAGCCATGTAAAACTCGGAAGGCATTCCATCATCTGGGGCCAATGCCGCGGACAAGTTTGTCTGCATCGAAGTCATCAATATGTCGGCCCAGTTGAAACGGGTGCCATGTTCCGTTACATGCTCCATGATAGTAGCCCAACTACCGCTGAAAGTGAAGCAATCAGGGCGCCCGTAGAGTCTGCAAAGCATGGCGGCAACTAATTTATAAAACTTTCTCAAGCTAGCCACCGGATATTCTTGGTCTTTCTTGAATTTGAATTTCTCGGGCTCTTCCCACCATTGTCTAATAGTATCGACTACAGGAACTACGTGAGCAATAGCCCATTCTGATCTGAAGTACTCTTGTGGGCGAGGCAACGAGTAATAGAGGTGGGCATCCGAGCCTACGAGCGTAGCAAACGCCCGGCGGTCGCTGTCTCGGATCACGAACTTCTTGGGATCCGTTTTCTGTATGATCCAGTCTATAACCTCTGGGCATGGAAATATAGCTGGATGTGCCCCCGCGAGATGCAGTTTGGACCTTTTGACTTGCAAGTATATTTCCCAGTCTGGGAGATCTTCTGGGAATTCCTCTTCCGGTATGACAAACTCATGATACACTTGGTACCATCACATGCTATCTTCTTTTGCAAATGTACATAGCGTATCCCTATATATCGGGGGTGGAGATATCATGTCTAGCTCCTCAACTTCTTCTACCACTTGCTTTTCCTTCTTACGGGACAACGGAGGTGCCATGTCGCTGGAATCTGATAGAACAGGTATACACTTCGCGTCTTCTTCAAGCTCACCTATCAAATTCATAAAGGAATCCCAAGATAAGAACGACATGATGATATAAAGCCAATTACAGTTTATCAATGAACTTCAACTGAGACACATGCAAAATTGGTCACTGGTTTACTAGGTCGTAGGGTCGCAGATTGCAAGAATAGGCCAAGGTGCGACTTTGCGACCTTGCGACTAGGTCGCTGGGTCGCTGGGTCGCAACTCTCCGAAAACTTGGAAAATTGCGACCTTGCGACCTTGCGACTAGGTCGCTGGGTCGCTGGGTCGCAAATTCCAGAAATCCGAAGAAAATGCGACTTTGTGACCTCGCGACTAGGTCGCTAGGTCCCAGGTCGCGATTGGGCTTGCTGGGGGGTTTTACGCGCGCGCGGCCGTAAGGTTTCTTTTCTCCCTCCTCCTGAGAAATTATAAGCTACCTGGGTCCAGGCAGAGTTGAGGAATGGATTTAGGAGCAAGGGACAAGGCTATGAGGGTTTGAACCGGAAGCGAGGTGAGCTTGGGCATTTTGTGGTGAAAGCAGGGTCACAAAACACTCCTAAACTGAAACAAAAATTGTAAAGGCTCAGACAAGGGGAAATTTAAAGGCCTGAGGGGACATGGGTTTGGTAAGAAATGATCATAATGGAAAAAGCAGGAGGAAATGGCAACTTACCTAGGAAAATCGCGCCAGTCGAGCTGTCAGAGGCGTTTTCTTTCAATTCGCCGAATGTGTAAAATGCGACCTGGCGACCTCCCTTATATAAAGGGTCGCACGTGCGGGCAATAAATGCGGGGTCGCCAGGTCACAAATTTCGTGATTTAGGGGTTCTGCGACCTCTCGACCTTGCGACCTGGAGACCTGGGGTCGCTGGGTCGCAAGGTCGCAGTTTTCATTAAAATTTACAATTTGCGACCTTGCGACCTTGCGACCTGGCGACCTGGGGTCGCGGGGTCGCAAGGTCGCAGGGTCGCAGTTTTCTTTAAAAGTTGGGCTTCGCGACTCAGCGACCTTGCGACCTTGCGACCTGGGGTCGCAGGGTCGCAAGGTCGCTGGGTCACAATTTTCTAAAAAACGAACTCTGCGACTTTGCGACTTAACTTTATTGATTCTTACTTGGTTTTTCTCTAGTTTCAAGGGGCTCCAAAAATTTTAAATAGTGGTCTTTTTGGAGGGTGTTGTAGGGGCTGCAACACCATGGTAAATAAATATTACGTTAATTTCATTTTCACTGTTAGAATCAAGATTCAGTTTAATGTTAAACGAATTCCTGATAAGAGACTATGGGTGTTCGTTATTTAGGAGGGAGATATCTAGAGAGGTTTGGAGGAGTGAAAAAGATTCCTCAAATTAAGCTTGAATACGTGTGGGTGGCCATTGAGTTTCAATGGAGATCCCTTTGAGATGATGACAAGAAACCCAGCAGATATTGTTGCGGGAGCCTCCAATCATCTCCAAACGAATTGATAGTACGAAGCTTCCACAGCAAAAGAGGCTGCATGGTGTAAACCTCCATTATTTGATGCAAGCATAATTGTGAAAGAATATATATTCCTACAACTTGACTCAGTCTCTCACTGTAATGACGAATAATAATCAGGCTCAAGCCTTCGCTGATAGATATGGAGGAAGAAATTTGGAGAATGGTGCCTGTAATATTTCTAAAATTAGCATGCAGCTAATAGGAATATTAAATTTTGATTCTGCACTTAGTAGGTGAATAAATCGAGAAAAGAGACCCATACTTATCTTGTATTAGCATAAAATCCCTCTTGGTGTGAAAAGGGGACATCCTCGTAGTTGGATTTTGCAATCTCCATGTATGAACAAGAAAAGAATCATGTTGATTCAATCAACAGTGTAGTATGAAGGGGTAGCCTTGATGGAGCTACAACACAGTTTTGGAGGGAAAGTGATCACATGGTGTTGGAAATCCTAATGGGTGGGACCCAAGGTGAGGAGGCTCACAAAATTTATAAGGAGAAATATAACAGACATTTGAGGTTAGCTTATGGATTATTGATTTTGGTCTGCTTAGACTATTGAGAATTCTCTTGCTGTTAGTAGAGTTGCAGTGCTGTTTAGCACAAGGCATTCTTGCTTAGGGATTCCTTCTCCTTCCTTGAGAGGACTCTTGGAGGAGCATTGTTCAACAATTTTCCACATCTAGGCTTGAGGCCAAGCATCCTCCTTCAGCTACAGTGTTATTCCTATAGCAGGGAATGTTGTGTTGCAGGGTGTTGTAGTGGAAGACTTACAAAACCAGCTTCTGGGCTTATCTTTCATAGAAGGGAGCTCCCCTTTATTTGCAAGATCTGTACAGGAGATTTCAAAGAATATTCGAAATCTTGGCATGTGGCCAAAGTAGCTTCCATCACTTACAATACATTTCTTTGAAGGAACTGCATCATTTTTCCTAGACTTGCAGTAGCAGGGTTTGAACCCTTGCTTGTGAGCTTGTTCCTTGGAGGAAGGGCCAAGCCTTCTCCCCGAAAGTTTTGTATTTGATTCTTCTTCTGTCATTTGTATATTTCAACTATATTTATATAGTGCTATATTATAGCTATGTTTTTCAGATCTAGATCTACAAATCTTCACTTTTATACATTGTACTCTCATGAATCCCTTGCTGGGTTAATCTTATTTTGAATAAAAAGGAAGGAATCTCCATTTTCTCAGCCATTGGATGATTGTAGTCTCCAGATCTATCATTTATCATTATTTTCTACATAAAACCTCAATAAAATAACGTTGTTTCATGCTTCAGTAATTTCTGTTAAGCAAAGTCATGGGGTTTGGGCTTATTTGAGTCATATTGACTTGGGGAGAACTGTTTATGTGGGCTAGAGTGATTTTTTTCAATTCCAATTCTGTATGTGAGTTGCATGAAGTCTATTCTAAGGGATCCAAGTCTCATTTCTCACAGGAATAGTGTTATTTTATGAAGGAAGCTATTTTATGCCCTATATTGTTGCATTTCCCCACTCTGGAAGGAGTGTATAGGCCGTATTCTTGTTGTTGTGCTTTCATTTGCTGGTGAGATGTTATATTACATCTTATGAGCTAACTTAAAATTCTATTCTCATGATTAGCTGAAGCTCCAACTTAAGAATATCTTGAGATATTCTTATTGTTGTAGAAATTCCCTATTTTGGGATATTACAGTGGTATCAGAGCTGCCGTCTTGGCTTAGCCTATGGATTTAAAATACAATCCAGAAGATAAGAAGGAGAGGAGATTAGAATTATGGAGAGGATGAGATTACTCTCATCAATTTTTAGATCTAAGAAGAGCCTCTCTAAGGAGGTTCAAGAGATGAAAGAAGAGAGATGCAATGAAACTCCAAGAGGGTTTCAAGAAGGAGAAAGTTGTAGTGAGACCTCTAGAAGGCTTCAAGAGGAAGAAGAAGATCCATGCACTTCCTATTCTCATAGAGGAAGTGAAGAGCAAGAAGACCACTTAGAGCATGATATCTTGAGTGGATATTTGACAGAATAGAAGTGCCAACCTAGAGCTTTCAAAGAGACTCTAGATCTTCCTCAGATTATGCATCTGAAAGAAGAAAGGAGGCCATACATAAATAGGATGGTGAAGGGCAATAGGTTTCCATTGTCCACTTTTGATGGATCACCCATATGTACAGCAAGGGTTTGGGTGATGAAGTTAGAAGCATTTTTCCTACTACATCCAGTAGTGGGAAAAGAGGTTGTGGAGATATCAGCGCTGCACTTGGAGGGTAAGGAAATCTCTTGGTGGTTCAGCCATGTGATTCATGCAAGAGTATCTAATTTTGCAGATTTCAATCAAAGGGTGATCAGAATATTTGACAGTGAGAGATCAGAGAAGAAGGAGACCTCATCCCCACTTGAGGAGACCTTTATCAGCGTTGTCACATTCATGAGGGGGCAGCCATCCATATCAGCAGTTGGATCAGCCAACACATTAAAGAGATGAAATCTTGCAGCCATAAAAGATGTTCCCAAGACTCACCAAGGTATGCATGCATTTCCATTTCCTATCATTTCAAAAAATCTTATGGGAAACCTTGGAAATTTTTCCTCGCATGGTCAAGGATCAAAACACATTGTTGAGGTGGAGAAACAAGGTTGCATTGCACTGTGTGACCTTGGTTTAAATAAAGGGGGAATGAAAATTCATTCCATTTCACCCCTATTGAGTTGCATGCAGCATGAGGAGTTAGGGTGTAAGATTTTTGAGGGCATAAGGAGTGTTGTGCCACTTTTTGATGATGTTTTACTTTCAGCACACTTGGATCCTGTTGGATTCAAGAGGATCATTGATGAGAGCTCTTTCCTAAAAGATCTCCAAAGGGTTACGTCTTAACTTCCCATGAGGTGTGAGGAGAAAGATCTTCTTTGGGAGAATGGTAGTCTTCATTGGGAAGATACCAAGGGGGAGAATGATTGGAGGCATCCACATTTGGATGAATGGAGGTGGATGAAGAGCAAGAGGTTGGTAAACCACTTTTAGATCTATGACACAGGGCAACAAGAAGCAAAGATGCGCTGGCTGCTCTTGAGAGAGTTTGGCCATCTTGGGTCATACCCTTTGTCAGAAGGTATGTGGTGGATGGAGGCACGACATGGCACCCATATGATAGAACAACAGAAAACTTGTTTCTATGGGGCATCATACAAGACAACCATCATGATCTTACTCTATGGCTTGTATGAGGGAAAGATGAGGGAGCAGCAAGAGTTTTTGTTGCTATGGTTACACTTGGGAGAGTATGAGAAGAATTTTTCCCATACTTATCATGATATTTCCAGAGAGAAGGAGGGCACATTCAAAGTGCAAGGAGGCTACCCTTCAGCATTGAAGAATCATGAGAGGCTTCCATGTAGGGAGAAGATCTTCTCACATAGCAGCATGATGGTGGATGGCTTTGGCATATGGAATGTCAAAGGGAGGAGTCATGGAGCCTTATCACTAAGGCCAATAGCGCTGTCACATGGGAGTATGTTCTTATTGATGGAGTGTTCCATGGAGAGTTTGTATCCCTTATTCTTGTAGATACTTATGGGGAGATTCTCATGGGAGGACTCATTCATGGGCCTCACTTTCAACCTACTCACTATGTATGGTAAGAAATGCATTTTTGTACTTCTTGATTACTCTATTGAGTATTTGTATCTTCTCACCATATATGAACAGTGCATTGCTCCACAAGAGAGCAAGAGTATTTTTGGGTCTCATGGTCACTTTAGGGCCAATCTTTATAATGTTAGTAGCCCATATATACATGATTTTGGGCAAGTGTATTGTTATTTTGATTATGTATAGCTGATATCCATTGCTGCTTACTACCCCATGATGGAGGAGAAAACATGTACAACTTGTAACTTATTGAAGAACCACTTGCCACATGATATTCTCAAACAACAGTTGGGGAGACTACGTAGTATCCACTTGGAAAACCATTTGTACCATCCAAACTTGCACACAACCTTCAACATTTTTCTGATTTGGATGCCATATGGTGATGATGCGCCATTCATCTTGTATGGAATGGTTTGGGTTGGCATGGCTCATGACATTGGGGAGAGGATCCTTGGAGCCTCAATCTTCTTCTTGCCACTTGAGGGAAACCATGTTGCAGCCCAAGATCAGCATGCCCTCTACACTTATCATAAGTGGAGAGGTGGACAGCGTGGGATAGGCCCTCTTGCCTATCATGTTCATCTATTCAGCCCACTTACACTTCATGAGCCAAAGGTGGGGGAGACTCTTCATGAGTTTCCATGTTGGAGGGTGACTCATTTTATATGGATGATAGCTTGGGGGTGGAGGTTTCACTTGGGAATGAAAGTTTCCCATGCATTTTAAACTCCATGCCTTGAGAGGACCTCTAGACAGCACATAGTTGTCTCCTTGATTATTTTACTTTGCATGATGATAGCCATTTGGGATGTATACCAAGTGCTAACTTGTATCCTTGGGAGAGATACTATGGAGTTTTCATTGTCGAGACAACATCTTATTCGTTGGGAGAGCTCATCATATGAGGATGCTAAAGGAAGAGGGAAGGAGACTTTCCAGTTCTATCCTTGCAGTTTCTTGAGGACAAGAAACATTTGGGAGGGGAGGACTGTAATATTCCTAAAATTAGCATGCAGCTAATAGGAATAATAAATTTTTATTATGCACTTAGTAGGTGAATAAATGGGGAAAAGAGACCCATACTTATCTTGTATTAGCATAAAAGCCCTCTTGGTGTGAAAAGGGGACATCCTAGTAGCTGGATTTTGCACTCTCCATGTATGAATAGGAAAATAATCATGTTGATTTAGTCAAGTTGACTAAGTCAACAGCGCAGTATGAAGGGGTAGCCTTGATGGAGCTACAACGTAGTATTGGAGGGGAAGTGATCACATGGTGTTGGAAACCCTAATGGGTGGGACCCAAGGTGAGGAGGCTCACAAAATTTATAAGGAGGAAGATAGTAGACATTTGAGGTTAGCTTATGAATTACTGATTTTGGTCTGCTTAGACTATTGAGTATTCTCTTGATGTTTAGCAAAGTTGCAGTGCTGTTTAGCACAACGCATTCCTACTTAGGGATTCCTTCTCCTTCCTTGAGAGGGCTCATGGAGGAGCATTTTTCAGCAATTTTTCACATCTAGGCTTGAGGCCAAGCATCCTCCTTCAGCTACAACATTATTCCTTTAGCAGGGAATGTTGTGTTGGAGGGTCTTGCAGTGGAAGACTTACAACACTAGCTTCTGGGCTTATCTTTCAGAGGAGGGAGCTCCCCTTTCTTTTCAAGATCTATACATGATATTTCATAGCATATTGGACATATTGGCATGTGGCCAAAGCAACTTCCATCACTTACACTGCAGTTCTCTAAAGGAGCTACATCATTTTTCCCAGAGTTGCAGTAGCAGGGTTTGAACCCTTGCTTGTGAGATTGTTCCTTAGAGGAAGGGCCAACCCTTCTCCAGGAAAGCTCTGTATTTCATTCTTCTTCTGTCATTTGTATATTTCAACTATATTTATACAGTGCTGCAATATAACTACATTTTTCAGATCTAGATCTGCAGATTTTTACTTTTATACATTGTACTCTCATGAATCCCTTACCGGGTTAATCTTATTTTGTATAAAAAGGAAGGAATCTCCATTATCTCAGCCATTGGATTATTTTAGTATCCAGATCTATCATTTCTCATTATTTAATATATAAAATCTCAATAAAATAATGTTGTTTCATGCTTTAGTAATTTCTGTTAAGCAAAGTCATGGGGTTTGGGCTTATTTGAGTCATATTGACTTGGGGAGATCTGTTTATGTGGGCTAGAGTGATTTGTTTCAGCTCCAATTATGGATGTGAGTTGCATGAAGTCTATTATAAGGGATCCAAGTCCAATTTATCACAGGAATAGCATTATTTTCTGATGGAAGCTATTTTATGCCCTATATTGTTGCATTTCCCCACTCTGGAAGGAGTGTATAGGCCATATTCTTGTTGCCATGATTTCATTTGCTGGTGATATGTTCTCTTACATCTTATGAGCAGATTTACAATGCTATGCTCATGATTAGCTGAAGCTCCAACTTAAGAATATCTTAAGATATTCTTATTGTTGTAGAAATTCCGTATTTTGGGATATTACAGTGTCGTTGCATTGTTCGTCTTCAACTGTGCCAATCGATGTCGACAGGAAATGGCCCCGTGCTGATGAATTGGTTTTTTTTTCTGTGTACAGAATCGATAGTATGGAGACCGGTGCCATATTCAGAACAGAGAGACTGAAAAATATAAGTAATGTTTTTTTGTTTATTTCTAGTGTTTGATTATTTTCTTCAAAATATTTTCCATGTTTACATGTTTATGTGCAAAACTAGATTTTACTTAAAAATATACTATGCTATATTTCTTGGAAAAGAAATACTTTGTCCATACACAAAGAATATACTTTGTCCATGCACAAAGATTAGAATATTATTTTAAATATATGGAAAGAAATATATAGATATTTATATAATATTGCATAAGCAATAAAAGATAAGATGCATGCTCTTTATTTTAAAAGGGATTTTGTACTAATTTAGTTTATGAAATGATAATAAATCCAAGTTATTTTTTTGAAAATGAATTTAGAATAAAGAAGAAATTCGTGATACATTTTCATGGCTGGTGAAAAAAAAGAAAAGATAAATGTTAGTTAGATTAATTTTCTTGAAAGAGTTTCCATGAATTTGGGTGCAAATGTTTCCTATGTTTTCATTTAAAGCCTGCATGAGTGCACAAAGATTGGATAGGAGTTTTGTGCATAAATTAATGAAAAATAAAGATTGTCTTTATAAAACATGCATATGAATCTTGTTCATGCAAGAACAAGAATGCATAAAAGTTTAAGTTAACCTTGTGAATGTTTCTTAGGTTTTATGCATAAAATACGGTCATCTATGATCATTTCCTGAAAGGGAAGCATGTGAAACTACAAGTATAAAGACAACAAAACTAGGTTATGTTAACCTCCTGATATAAATGAAGTATACATTTGTTTACATGAAAGGAATAGTTAAGGATGGTAGAGTTCTAAGAAGGGAATAATGTGTTGCCTACGTTAAAGAAGCGTTATTATAATAAGCTCTTGCATGCACAAAGAATAGTCATTGTGTTATAGAGGTATGTTATTTTCATGGATAAAAAAAATACTGAGCTATCTTAATCTTTAGAAAAAATATGTGAGTACCTCTATGCTAACAAAAATATTATGTTAGTTTATGTTAGTTTTATTTTTGAGTAAGATCATGTATATCTATGCAATATTTGTATTAGATTTCATTAGAAAGAATATACATTTGTATGTGGGAAATGATAACATGTTTTGTTATCCTACATTGGAAAATATTTCTTTGGCAAAGAAGATGAATTACATGTACAAAAACTAAAGTAATGTTTTGGTTCCCTTGAAATATATAGATATATATATAGGTAGTGTTGGTACAATATTTGTAGAATAAGACATGTATTATTATGCTTATTTCATTAGTGTTATGGAAAGGGAAACATGTTTTTGCATGCTCTATTATGTTAAGTATTCTCTTGGGAAATTAATTTTGGAAACTATATGCATTGCATGCATAGGAACAACATTCAACATGTTAGATTTATTATATTTGCATGCTCCAAAAGCAATAGCTGAAGGGCTGGTTCCTCTGTTAAAGTTTAAGGAACACGAATGCACATTGTGTCATTTTCCATTGAAGGAATTCCTGGGCAGTTGTAGTGATTTGTCTTGTATGAATGTGAGCGTGTGTGAGAAGTGTCATAATAATGTGGGGATTGTTTGACATGAATTGATAATTACTTGCTAAGGTAGAGATGTTAGAAGAAAACATGTTGTGTTGTTGTATTCACATTTCATGTATTCTGATGAGGCCCAGCGCTCCTTAAGACCTGCGCTCAAACTATGATTCGACTGTTTGAATAAATCTTAATATAAGTTATGAATTAATGTTTCAATTGTTGGTTGTATCATATGATACGTTACAGATTTGTTCTAATTTCATAATCACTGTGTATTAATTGCCACTCTTCCTTGTAAGCTAGTGTGAGATAGACATCTGTCCTACTTCTCGAGATTTGTTCTCCCACGCTATCTCTAGCCCTAACACTGTTCAGTTGACATTCATTTCATTTTGCTCGAAGTTTTGTGAGGGTTTCTTTGTGACTGTCTCCGCCGATATGGGGTTCTGCTAGTTCTTTTCGCACTGTCTCTGTGGGCAAGGGTTTTGCCAGGTCCTTTGTGGTTTTCAACAAGACTTCAGCAACAAGGCAGTTTTTGGTTATTGTTTCTTATTCATCCCTTCTGTATACATTTCATTTCGGCATTATTTTAACTTCCGCCCTCCAGTTTACTTGTAGTTTAAATTATTATTTCCTGCACCTACAGGTTGAGGTCGTCAAGGGTTTCGGCATCCACTTCAGTTCAACAGCTCCCCAATGGTAAGCCATCCATCCCTGTTTTTTGTGAGTTACTAACGGTCGTAGCTCCTTGTGAGAAGACCCTTATCGACTGGTGACCGAAACTCCTTCTTTGTTCAGTGTTTCTCCTTTTTGGTGAGTTAAACTCATTGAACCTTCTCCATTTCTCTTATTCAGATTTCGATACTCTGTTTATATCATGCCAGAACTTAACTCTCGTTGTTTTGTTCTCTTTGAAGGTAGTCGCAGTCTATCCATTCGCGATTCTTCTCCTTCATAGCTATTGACCCAAAATGGGTAGGGTCTTGACCTTTCTCCACCTCTGGTGGTTTGTAATTTGTTTTGGTTATGAGTCTGGGCTTCCGTGCCTCGTTATCTTGCTGTGGATTCTGTAGAGCTATAAAAAGGGTCTCTTTCACCTCTAATTACCTCACATTAATATGTCAATCCGGGAGCGTTTTGTCATTACAAAGAGTGACTCAATCCGAGGCTATCATTTGTCAGAGTAATGCTAGTAGTACAGTGCTTAAGAAATACAAGAGTAAACGGATAGCTTACTTTGTAACTAAATTACTTCAAAGAATAAATCACACACTCAGAAAACTCAACAATTTATCAGTCAAGGGTTCGGCAGTAATAACCCATCCCTTCGGAAACTGATGGAAAGGAAACTAGAGCATGGATCATGAGCCTGGGAGCTAGACAGTAACTGCCAATGCTCACTACAGCCTTAGATCTTCTCTCACACCAAACCAACAACTGCAAGTAAATGGAACAGCAAAGCGAATAAAGGATTGAACAGCAATTCTGGAATAGAACAGCAAGTCTAAAATGGAACAGCAATTGAAATAACTAAGTCCCGCGGGTTATAACCAATTAACTCAAATACTCTCTATGCAATCAAATAACATTCTTTCACTCCAAAGGCAATTCACACGAATCACACTAAAGGAACAACAACAACGATTAATGAATTAAGGAACAATACTGATAAATCGGAAACGCACACAATACATTGGAATAACAATCAACAGAAATACAATTGTGCTTTTAAATAGAACGCTATTGTTACTAAATCCAACGATTGTAAAGAACACTGCCTCAACAAATGTATAACACGAATATTCAGCATAACAGCTCTGTAACAAGACAGTAAGAACATGCAATTAACTCCGAAAAGGATTAATAACTTGATGCAGAGTCAACACACGATTATGTTGGTAAAAACCTCAATGATTCAACCTTTAACAGAGCATGTAATATGAACTTATAGAACATACCGAATTACCAAATACAATGATAAACAAACCACACAGGAATAAAGCCGTAATGGTACAGAAGCAAGTGTCCTTCGGGGCCGGGCCCTTAGCCTCCAAGGATACACCTCTTGAAGTTAATCCAGTAGCAGGGACGAAATAATCACCAAACTTTCATTAATGCATCGGTCAAAAATACATTGAACCAGTTCTCAACGAAACTTAATAATCAAAGCTGATGTTTTACAGAAATTACATAAAACGTATCCTTCATCTCTATATATCTCTATATTAAACTAACAGTGCTGTCTCTTTATATAAAGACGACGGCGGAGATGTCCAAGTGACAAGGTAAATAAAGCAGCGATCCCTCAGGATCGAAGATCCTGAGGGATTTGCCAAACTGTTTAACTCTTCATCCTGTCTTTCCTTTTGCGCTGAGCTGGTGTCTTCTCCTTCTTTTCCGAACCGATTTGCTTCGATCTGTTTATCCTTGTTTGCGTTCGGTTCTCGTCCAGAGGGACAGCAGTTATCTCAACTTTGTCCTTTCCTTTGGAACGGAAATCCCTCGTTTTCTCCTTTTCCTGTATAGAAAATAACCATTATCAGTGTCTAAGTCTTGCATATCAATTCTAATGTGTTTTGTTATAGTTCCTTATTACTTTCCAAATTCATGACACAAAAAGGTTCACAAATTCTATTAAAAAGCCACTGAAATAATGATCAAAAGCATACCTTTTTAGTACTCCACACACCCCCCTGCGTACCTTGTTTCATGTCCTCATGAAAACATTGTAGTTGACATGCAATGCAGTGAGAGAATATGCTGGAGAAGGAGTCTCATGCGGAGGCCTACAACCATGTTGAGTGATTAGATAGTCAAATAACTGACCTGTTTGCCCCTCAGGCATATCATACAGGGCCTGGTATCCGGGTGCAGGATGCCAAATAATTGGAGTGCGAAATCTATATCCTAACCAGGATGACCCTGCTTTCAGAATGGTCTCGCCATAGAGGTTCAAACGGTCGGCGGCTAACTCAAAGTTCTCATACTTAAATGGTTCTCTGAGCTGGATGTGTGGATTAGAGATTCGGTATCGAAATTTGGCTGCATTAATAGCCAAGTCTTTGATGGAAAGAAAATACTCTAAACTCTCTTGAATGAGTGCCTCATGCATGGGTCCTAATGTTTCAATGGCACCAGGAGCCTTTATAAGATATCTATGAGCTTTCCACAACTGTACTGGGTTCCTAGGCTCAGCCCTAACCCGTAAATATAGACCATTTTCCTGACCCTGGAAAGTGTCATAGGCTTTGAGCCACTTAATCTGATTAACCCCGAATGAAATGAATGCTTGGAATTGGATGTCTCCAATGAAAGGGCCAGGGTTTAATTCAGTCTCCTGACTTAACACAAGGTCGTGCAAATATATTTCACACAACAATCTCTGAACTTTCACCCCATAATGTTTACAGCAGTCTATAAAGTCATTGACGGTGTTAATTTGTATAGGGGTGCCTTCTTTAACAGCTTTGATTTTTAATTTTAAATACCGTTCTAATAAAAACAGAGCATAGTTTTTAGCAGGAGCCCTACATGCTAAAACATCATTGTATAAAGAACACAAGTCATTCATCTGTTTGATAACAGTATTTAGTCTACTGGTTACCTGTGCAACTTCCTCTTGTTCCTTTTTCCAACATTCAAAGGCCTGGCTTTTGGATTGACTGACGTCCCTTAGTTGCTGCTGTAACTCTTCATATTTTTCTCGGGGAACCGTTTGCTCTCTAAGCTGTTCGGCTTCTTGCTGGACTTGTTTCACCATCTTATGCAAGGTTTTCGTTTTCGGATCTTTTTTCCATAGGTCAGTGGAGGCCGGGAGTTTTACCTGAACTTTCTTATTATGCTGTTTGGAGTTCAGAACCCTTATTACCCCTGAGGGTGGTGCCTCTGTCTGAATTTTCTTGTCACTGACCCTTATATCATCCTTTTCTTTTTTAACGCGAACACTCGTCTGTTCTTCAGCATCATTTGGAACGGCAGCTGGATTCTCAGTAGGGTTTTGAACAACAGGCCGCTTGTTGGCCTTCTTTTTCCTTCCTCTGGTCTTTCTTACCTTCTGGTTCTTTTTCAGAATCCTAATTTGTTGTCTGAGCTGGGTTATCGTATTCAAAAATTTATTCCGTTCCCTCTGCAACTTCTTAATTTCCAATGTTTCATTCGAAGGAACAGCAGTCTGTCTGCTACGGACTGGATCATGACTAGTTGCTAAATCTTCCTCTTGGGGTTCTTCCTCACTGCTCTGCTCTGGCTGTTCAGGGGTAGGAACCTCGACTGGTTCTGACTCTTCCTGAGAAGATGCTGTCTCTGCTCCTACTTCCTCTAGAATTTCCTCTTGTGACCTGGGAACAGATTGTTCCCGTTCAGTATTTTCCTCCTCTTCATCATGAACAGGCATGTTTTATTCTTGGGGTTTGTCGTGGGGGTTCTCTGAACTAGAAGGTTGGCCATACTTACTCATATTGGCTAGGACTGCGGCCAAGTCATCATCTCCCAGTAGGTCTTGTAATGGGCTATCTTCCCGCTGTCCCATTTCTTCCTCCTGTTCAGTTTCTGCTTCTATATCTATTCCCGAAGGTTCGACTGCTTTTTCTTCGGGTTGCTCATCTTCAATTATCACTAGTTGGTTGGTGCTTCCCTGAAGCTTTTCCAGCCTTCCTCTTATCCGAGCCAACCGGGCTGACTTTCTGGGCTTATCTATGCTTCCTCTCATCTGAGCTAACCGAGCTGATTTTCTGGGTCCCTCTGGTTGCTCGGGTGAGTCAATGGCATGCTTGCGTTTTGCCGATTCTGGATGTATCTCTGGTTGTTCTGATGTACTAGCAACATGTTCTCTGCGTTTTGCCGGACACTCTGGTGTGCTTATAGAATGTCTGCGTTTTGGGGATGGCTCTGTCAATCCCCCCTCAATTAGTGCAATCAGTTCTTCCCAGCTGCTCTGCTGCTGGGTGAGACCATAACTAACCACTAGTCGTATCAACCCATGGTGGCTAACGACTGACTCTATGTGTTGTGCCTTTTTTATACTTTGTGCAGCATCATGCAGTAAGGAGTTCAGGAGTGCAGGTAAATTTACAGAGCATCTCTGCTTTAAAACAGCTAAAAGTTTAAGATGTC
Organism: Pinus albicaulis; assembly: GCA_034641835.2. NCBI lineage: Eukaryota > Viridiplantae > Streptophyta > Pinopsida > Pinales > Pinaceae > Pinus > Pinus albicaulis. The sequence goes on from CM076572.1 coordinate 1,362,208,183, forward strand.
GTGGTCTTACCACGTCTTTCCTTCCTTCACAGGTAATGTAACTCTGCACTGTTCTTGCTAGCTCCATCCAAGGTTCTCCTAGGGTTGCTGGCAGAATACCCTTCCCCTTAATTGTCAGATTCTGGCCTTCGTCCTGGAACAGTTCCATGACCTTCTGTAATCGTTCCTTTTTTAATGTCCATACCGGTCCGGTGGCTGGTAGTCCTGACACTTCTGCAATTATGGCATCAATGACCGCTATCCGCTTCCCTCTTACTGTGGAGTGGTCATCTTGTAAATTCTGCAAAAATTCCATCGCTACTGTTTCATTGGATTCCTGTAGGCGATTGAAATAATTCAACCATCCTGCTCTTTCCAGGATCTCCCGGGCAGCAGCGGAGATCATCAGCTGTTGAGGCTCACTTCGAATTGCCCTTCCTCCCATGGTTTCACTGCGAATTCTAAATGGAACAGCAAAAACGTTTTCTGTTTGAAATGCAGGGAGGATGATAATCGCAAGGTTACGAGAAAGAAAACACAGAGTATGCAATAGTGAAACAGAAAGCAACTTGTGCGAAAATAGAAATGCCATGCCGTTAAAATATGCCAAACCGTCGTATACTAGTTTTCCCGAATGGTGAGTGGACACGTAATACAGGGAATGATGAGGTTAACCTCCCCCCCCCCGCAGTGTGATAGGCTGTCCCAGCCGGCAAATAAAGGAGCGGCACCCCGTCTGCAATCAAGTCAGAAAGGAACAGCATATGGAATTATGCTATGTTGCAAAGGACAACAAATTACCGAAATCGGGGCGGATAATTGATCGCGTATTATATAGGAGGCTGCTGTGTTATGATATGAGGCTGATGGATAAGACATGTATCGTACTTGCCGAATCTGAAGCGGTCATGGTCACTTTCGTTGCCATGATTGGTAATGATAGATGTTCATGCGATGTATAAATCGGGAAATATCATATGATTAGTTCCGAGGATATATAAGAAACAAAAGAGTATTAGTATCTTACCCATTGGTGTAAGTAAGGTGACTTCAATACCATTAACAGTTCTCTGCTGCCAACAGGTGTCCATAACCTTGGCAGAGTTGTTTTTTTACCCTCGGAACCATGATCCTTTGTGTATACTTAGGAATGCTGTTATGTCAAAATGTAGACCATTATGCTGGCTTGGTGACCAGTTAACCATAATGCCATTCACGAGGACAGAGCGAAACGTGGGCAGGCCGGCTCGTGATGAGACCTCCTGTTCCAAGGTTTGTTTATTTGATATACCTTTTGGACCATATCCCTGGTGTGGTGGCCAGAATGGGAATGCCACTTCACTTCCATCCTCATGATCATGGTAGGCCGGCTCTCGATGAGACCCCCTATCCTGCATTTGACACTTGACATATCATGTTCACATATTTTTTCTTTTTTTATCGAATACTTTTCCTTATACACAAAGGGTGGCTCAACACTCCTTAAGAGTAGGAATGGTGGAAGAAGTCTTATTATCTCAATAGGAAGATATAAACTCTTTGCTCTTATTCCCAAGTACTAATAAAAAAGTTTAAGGAAATCAGCATGATAAAGATAACCAATCAGGGCAAAATTAGTAAAACCATGTCAACAAAAGGTAAGAAATAAGTATGTCCTTCCATTTGTCCTCTTACTAATGCAAAGCCTTATAGATATAGCGATTTATGGTTTGCAGATTTTGGTATGTTGTGATTTTATATTTCATTGCACAAATACATAGCTGTATCTTAAAGACTAGAAAGAAGACGGGCAAAAAGCATCCTCAATTTAGATCAGCAAAAGGAATAAGCTGTTTCACAAGGAGAGAAAAAGTATGCGAGTGGTGTTCCTTTGGAAAAGAAACAATGATGGATGATAGAAAAAGGAACAGCAAAAAATGCAAATGCCGTTCCTTTTTGGAAAAGGAACGGCAAAAATAAAAAGACTATAAAAACACTCTAAATGCCAGAGAGGAACAATAGTAATAAAAACGCTGCTTCTTTGAAGAAAAAGGAACGGTGGTAACCAAAAGGAACAGCAGAAAACATAATAATGCCGTTCCTTTGAAAAAGGAACAGCAAAGATCCCGAATGCTGTTCCTTTAGAAAAGGAACAGCAAAAGGAACAGCAAAACAAGCAAAACCAACATCATAAGAAACACGCAAATGCTATTTTTAGAAGGGCAAAAATCGAACTTTGTGAAAGAAAAGGAACAGCAAAACATGACAAGAAAATATTTAAATGCAAACTTATGTACAAAAATCACTCAAAAAAACAAGAACTTATGTACAAATTGCAAAGAGAAATGAACCCTTAATGAATTACAGGTGAGGAAGATTTCTCTTCCTCTCCTAAGATCTCCATATCAGTGTCTCGGCGTAGCTGCTGGCAGAAGGATTCCTGAGTGAGTGGTTTACGATAGAGACGGACTCGGTGGCCATTTACTTTGAATGCATATCCAGAACCGTCAATGGTGATTAGAGTAAGGGTTCCGTTGTCATGCACCTTCTGGATTTCGTATGGTCCCAACCATCGAGTCTGAAGTTTTCCAGGGAAGTTCTGAAACCGAGAATCGTATAACAGAGCCCAGTCTCCCTCGTGGAAGACTTTGTTCTTGATGAGCGCATCATGCCATTTGGCTCGCTGCTGTTGAATTAATGCTGTATTTTGTAATGCAGAGAGCCTGACTTCGTCTAATTCATTGATCTGCTGCAGTCGATTGAGTTGTGCCTCGGTTAGATCTAGGCCAACTTCCCGTGCTGTCCGTAATGTTTGGATTTCAAATTCTATAGGAAAAATGGGTTGTTTTCCAAACACTAATTGATAAGGTGAGTAACCGGTGGTGCTCCTCCATGTGGTTCGATAGGCCCAGAGTGCTTCAGGTAGTCAGGTAGCCCAATCACGCCTATGTGATGCAATGGTTTTCGTTAGGATTGATTCTATTATCTTATTGCTACTTTCTACCTGCCCATTCGCCTGTGGGTGATATGGAGTAGTGATATTATGCTGGACATGATAATTGTTAAGTGTTGCAGCTAATTTATGCCCAAAAAATTGTGGTCCTCCATCTGTAATTATTTCTCTGGGAAGGCCATAACGAACGAATAGATGGAACAGGAACTGTATGACAGAATCCTCTGTGGCTCTTGGCAATGCTTCTGCCTCAACCCATTTGGTGACATATTCTGTTGCCACCAAAATATATGTTTTCTGATTTGATGAAGGGTTGATGGGTCCAACGAAATCCAGAGCCCACCGCTCGAATGGTTCGATGACTAACTGTGGTTTCAGAGGCATCTCATCAGCTTGACCAGGTCGTCCTGCTCGCTGGCAGCTGTCACAGGCTTGGACAAACTTCTTCGCATATTTGAAGATCGTAGGCCAGTAATATCCTGTCTGCAATACTTTATGTCCAGTTCTACGCTCAGCGAAGTGTCCCCCACACGGTCCATCGTGAGAGGCTTTTAGGATGTCAAAAATTTCATCCTCTCTAACACATCGCCTGATATGCATGTCTGCTCCTGTGTGAAACAAATAGCCTCCAATCCACGAAAACCGAGAACTTTTCTGAATAATCTGCTTGCGCTCATTAGGAGTTAAATGTTTTGGTAATTTACCCACTGCGAGGTAGTTGGCAACATCAGCATACCAGGGTGTTTGAACGGCAACTGCAAACAGGTGCTCATCCGGAAATTGATCTTCAACTGCTGTTGCATCACTTGATTTTGGTATTCTCGAAAGAAAATCGGCTACAGGGTTTTCTTTGCCAGGCCGGTCCTTGATTGTGATGTCGAATTCCTGCAATAAGATTAACCATCGCGTTACTCTGGCATTTGTGACAGGCTTATTTGCTAAATATTTTATAGCAGAATGGTCTGTGTACAAGATAACAGGATAGCCTGTAATATATTGTCTAAATTTATTGATAGCATGTATTACAGCTAAAAATTCTTTTTCAGTAACAGTGTAATTCAATTCAGCAGGGGATAAATTTTTGCTGATGTAATAGATAGCATATGGTTTTTTATCCTCTTCCTGCCCAAGGACTGCGCCAATGGCTATATCTGAGGCATCAGATGATATCTGGAATGGTAGGTCCCAGTTTGGTCCTTGAAGGACTGGGGCTGTGGATACAAGCTTCTTTAGATCCTCGAAAGCACGGTCACATTTGTCTGTCCAAAGAAAATCAACGTTACCAGTTAGTGCATATAAAGGAGCAGCAATGTGTGAATAATGCTCTATGAATCGTCTATAATAACCGGAAAATCCAAGAAAGTTGCGTACCTCTGTTTGAGTAGTAGGAGTGGGAATAAGCAAAAGTATTTGGATTTTAGCCGGGTCTACCTGAATGCCGGCTGCTGAGACATAGTGTCCTAGGATAAGTCCTTCAGTCATCATCAAGAAACATTTTTCGTTGCTTAAGCAAAGCCTGGTAACAATGCAGCGTTGTAGGACTTTTTCTAGGGTGTCTAGAGATGGATCAAAATCATCTCCATATGGTGTAAAGTCATCCATGTAAACTTCAAGTCCATCATTGATTAAATCTGCAAAAATACTAAGGATAGCCCTCTGAAATGTGGCAGGAGCATTACATAAGCCAAAAGGTAAAACTCGATAGGTAAATGTTCCCCAGGGACAAGTAAAGGTAGTTTTATCCTGGTCTTCAGGGGCAATCTGAATCTGATTGTATCCACTAAAGCCATCCAGGAAAGAAAAAAACTTCTTCCCTGCTAAAGTATCCAATACTTGATCTATGAAAGGAAGAGGAAAATGATCTTTTTGTGTTGCCTTGTTTAGTTCCCTATAATCCACACAAATTCTCCATTTCCCGTTCTTTTTTGGTACCACCACAAGCGGAGAGACCCATTTACTATCAGAAATAGGGTAGATAAAATTCACATCTAAAAGCTTCTGAAGTTCAGTTTTTACGACATCTTTTAGATGAGGATTAAGTCTCCTTTGTGGCTGACGCACAGGTCTGGCATCTTTTTCTATGTAAATGTGGTGTGTACATAATTGTGGATCGATTCCTTTCATATCAGGGTAGTCCCATGCAAAGGCTTCTTGATATTTTGTTAACAAATGGATGAGCTTAGTTTCCTGTTCAGGTGTGAGATTAGCATTGATGTTTAAGGTTTTCCCCGGTGCAATTTCCACAGTCTTACTATGTGCAACAGAAGTAACAGGTATCGTTTGGTCATGAATATCTTTCAAGGGATCTTCTTCCAAGTCATTATCAAATTCTGCTTCTATCATGTGACATTGTGTGCGAGGTTTAGTTTGAGTAATGAAATTATTAATGGCATCGTCTTCTGTTTGATCTTTGAAATCGAGTGCCTCTTGTATAGTTAATGGAGATCTGATGTTATCAGTAAGGTATGATACAGGGTGTTTATTAGTTTTAATCATTGTGACACTTGGTTGCGCTGGAGGATATAGAACTAAATTTTTGCTATTCGGTCCTCTGGTTATGGTCATATTTCCCTGCCGGCAACCAATGTAGGCATCGGCAGTGGCAAGCCAAGGTCTACCTAAAATTAGTGGATGTCCATCAAGTCGGGTTTTTGGATTAATTATCGGGAAATCGGTTGGATACTCCCAGGACTCTACAGAGACCATGACATCATGTAGAGTACCCTCTGGTCTAACCACAGATCGATCAGCCAATTCCAACAGAGTAGAGGTGGGTTCTACAGATGTAATGCCGAGCTTTTGGCAAGTTGTGGTTGTTAGAATATTAATTGCAGCCCCTAGATCAACTAAGGCATTAGACAGGGTTTGACCATAAATTTGAACAGTTATAATTGGGTTCGCGGGGTCTTCATATTTAAGGGGTGTTTCTCTTCCAGACAATAGGTCAGATAAGGTACCGACTACTTGGACTCTTGGATTATTTGTTATATTCCTCCTTGGTTTCTTTATGCACAATTCTTTTATAGTTTTTGCGTATATGGGAATGTCTTGAATGGCTTGGAGGAATGGAATTTTTATGTACAAATTTTGTAATTCTCCCAGAATGTCAAAGTCAGGATATTGTATAGGTCGGGGTATGGCTAATCGTTCTGGGAACGGAGGAGAGGATGTGGTTGCTTGATTATGAGTTTGTTGCTTATTTACATCCTCTTGTTGTGACTGATGTTCTCTGGGTAACTGATCTTCAATATGAACTGTTTTATCTCCCTCAGTTTCAATTATACGTCCAGATCTTAACTGAAGGTCATTGCACTCCCTCAAGTCAGGTCCTGTTTCTGGTGATTCTATGATTTGGATAGATTGGACCCGTCTGTTATTTGGATTGGGATCGGGTTGGGCTGGGAGTTGCGGTCTCAGGTTAGACTGGGGATTTTGTTGTAAAGCTGGCAGAGTAGGTTGAGGGAGCGGAATAGTTCCAGCTGGGTGGTACATCGGTCTTTGCCAGCTTGTCTGCCAGGGTGAACTTTGTGAAGTAGAGGGAGTCCACTGTGAAGGGTATGGACCATTTTGCCAATATGGTGGAGTATAAGGGAAATTCGGCCAACCAGTTTGGCTTGTTTGATTCAGCCATGAATTTGAAGAAGGAAACGATTGTGGTGACCAGTTTGTAAATGGGGGTTGAGATTGATTTTTCCACATACCATATTGTTGAGCATTATACTGTGGGGGTTGAAAGAAAGAGGTTGAGTCCGGAAACATACCAGGTTGTCTCGGCTGCCACTGGCGGCGCTGGTTGATCGAATTCACCGATTTTGGTTCTTCTTCTGCTTCCTTATATACCGCTTTCAATCCAGGAAGTGAGGGGCAGCTCTCCGTAAGGTGATATTTTGTACAGATGGCGCATGTTTGGACTTTATCCAATGGACACTCCTTGTGGCTATGTTTTTTTCTGCATCGGGGGCAGAAGATTTCCAAATTCTGTTCTGCCTCCAGCTGCTTCTGTTTAGCCTGCACAATATCAAGTTGTGTAGTTAGTGTCCCCATAATATCAGTTTTAAAATTTTCTAATAAGTTTCCAATTTCTGCACGTGTTACTCCTTCTGCTGATACTTTGTTATCTCTTGCAAACCGATCATATTCTGTCGGTTTTATTCTTGTGCTGCCTCTCGAACTCCTGATACATAAGTCAAGGATGTCAGTAAAATTCTCTTGATAAATATCCCCTTTGCCCATAATGTTTAATGTTTCAATCCATTTTTCCTTCATACCCCTCATTAATGCAGTGCGGTCGTGAACGAAGAAAATAGAGAAATAAGGCTTTGAAGGGCTAAGTGTGTTAGGAAAGAGAAGGTAAGTA